>CM033620.1:30225981-30678481 GCA_019453435.1 Rhinogobius similis | reverse complement strand
TCTTTTTTTTTTGCTCTATGAAAATACTCATAAACTAAATAAACCAGGACAAAATTAGGTGGATTAACCCAGTATTACAAAATGATAAAAATGACAACCAAAACACTGAACTAAATCCTTAACCCTAAGTAAATCCAAAGCAGCACAAAGCACTAAAACAAATCAATCAATAGTCCCATATTATGCTGAATGAATTTTGTGGGATTTAAGCACCTCAGAACAACCCCCAAAGAGGATATTTCTTTCATCCGTGTGTTTAATAATTTGAAACATTAGGGCAGGGTTTTTTGAGAGTCAAAATCTGCTCCCAAAGCACCAACAAATTTGACGCGGTGCTGTGGTGACTCCCTCCTCCAGGAAGTGTTCCTGTCTATGCTCACTACATTTTAATATACTTCCATGGTCTGTACATCAGAAACACACGTGAAAAAAAATCTCTCTATTCAAGAGACAGGCGTGGAAGCTGAACAGAACACTGAACCTGTCTACATTGTGTTCATTTCCCTTCGTTTTGCTTTGAACACAAGTTATTTTCCCAACCTTGCGTGCTGATACCACAAGCACTTGTATTTAACCATGGTGAGTGAAGTAGACGAGGGGATGCGAGAGAGAAGTCGAGACAGCAAGCTGAAGTGAGTTGAGTTGAGGTGAGTTCGCTGATTTAAGAGATGTGTGGTATTTAATTATTTTGTGATGAATGTTGCACAACACAAAATATTATCATTCTCATCTTTATGTCCTCATGGTAGACTATGAAACAATATACTATAGCTGTATGACTATAGCAAACTATGGACCTTTAAGCTAAACGAGGATATAGAGGCTATTTCCGAGAAGTCCACACCATGTCCTTTCAACGTTCCTCACACCACAGCTTGAGAACCACTGAACCAGGACCAAACACAAAAGGTCAGAACAATACAGCGGTAGGGGGGACTTATATCTGGTATAAGTGAGCAGAACAAAACCACACTCCTCCGCAGGTATAAAAGACAAGAGTCCGAGCCCTCTGAGAGACATAGAGGTCTGTACACTGTTATTAAGTCTGAGTGGTCAGGACATAAACCCCCGACACGTCAGCTGTGCACGGAGTCAAGCCACTGCTAATGGGACTTCAAAAGACAGGACGTGGCAAGGAATGACAGGAAACAAATGAATCGTGACTAATCCGTTATGAATCTAATTTAATATTTCAATATAGTTATCTGTGACAGAAGAAGGAAGCTTTTTAAAGACAATGCAGTATGTATTCTCTCTCTACAGCCTTGTTTTATGTAACAATCTGATGGAAAGTTAGTATTAGTATATAAGTTAGTATATAAGTTAGTACTTTACACTTTACAACACAAACTCGGTCGACCAAAGTGGAACAGGTCATTTAAACTGTGATAGATCAACAAGTTAAAAAAAAAGGACAAAAAAGGAGTCTTTAAGTGACACAAAAACAGAGAGTGATACTTAATCACATATATTTCACACATATTATCATTTTGGAGAAATTGGATTGTGTGAGGATGTCTGTAATTGAGTAGTTAAAGTCTGTACAAGTCGATCTGTACTGTCAGCACTTAATTGCAGCACCTTTTATATTCTATAGTTAAGACCTTGGTTTTAATGACTCATCTAAACTCCAAAAGAACATGCTGCAAATATTTGAGCCTTTCTAGCTCTAGCATTCATTATCACCATTATGTCTTTGCACTTGTACTCTCTATTACCTTTGCACCAAGTCATTTTCACACAATTCCAACTGTCGTGTTAAAAACTTGTACACTGATAAACCCCACGCAAAGCGATAATGGAGTAACCGCAATTACTGCTTTGTAGTCTTTTTCTTTCTAGTACAGGCATATTTTGATGGCGACATACAAACGCCATCAGTAGCTACAACAACTGCAGGGGGGTAGGAGTACTCATCTTTCAGGAAATGGAGTCCCTATTGCCACAAAAGAAAACAAACTTCTAGTATTGAAGGCACAGAAATAACAGAATAAGATGTTGTACAGACAAAGAAATGGGGCGAGATGGTATTTCCGATGCCTGTGGTTGTCACAGGAACACACACACACACACACACACACACACACACACACACACACACACACACACACACACACACACACACACACACACACACACACACACACACACAGACACATTTCTGTATGCTTTTGTTGACTTGAGATGAGGGGTAGATTGACTCCAGATGGACCAATAGACACAAGAATGCATTACAAAGCCCAGCTAAGATGACAATGTCCTCTACGCTTAAGGAAATCAGTTTATGGGCTTGATGGTTAATACAGTAGCTTGCGATTACAGTCTAGTTATTTTGATTTAGCCTGGTTTGATGTTAACAGTGTTATGGGAAAAATTAAATGGGTTATAACAACATAATGAATAAGACTGAAACATGATGTATTGATCTTGATTTGAATTAATAAAGTGCATAAGGGAATGTAAAAGGCCCAAAATTGTAAGTATTTTGGTGTCAATGCGAAACATTAATTTCAGTCCTGAACTGTTTTTCCTAAAATGCCTGAGTAAAATGAGCCCATTTCAAACTGAAGCTGTTTCTGAATCCTTTGGAGCACAAACTATTGACTGGACTCTTTGTAAAGCTGGGTCTCTGTAGTTTTAGCCCCTGGAGTCTAATTTACTCTAATTACAAGTGGAAACAAGCCCTGCATAGAGGAAAACCAAAATTTAAAGTCCGCCTAAATCTTCTTTGTTAAATATTTGCGGAAGTAAAGCTGGTGTTTGTAGGTTTTAACTGGTTGGCACTAGTTTGGGTATTTGTTGGGTTTTGACAATTCCTCTTTCAAAGCTGAAGCTAATTTAATAAAGGAAACTCTTGGGAATACATTTAGACACCAGAAAAGAAAAAATGGACATATTGTATAATAAACTACCAATGGAAAAGACTCAACCTTTCTTAATCATGGACTCTGTATGTGGTTTGCCTTGAAGATTGTGCCTGTTGATTTTGCTGTGATGATGTGGTGATGAGGGGGTCAGCTGGTCACTCAGGGGTGCACAGGGAGTCGGGGGTCAGCGCTGCAGCCGTTCAAAGGGACAGCAAGAAACACACCACAGAAACACTTTGTTTGCGCAATACAGAGAGTAATCATGCAGGGTTTTCAAGAGAGTAAATAATGTAGCCTCAATTTTATGTATTGTTAATTTGGGATAAACAGAAACATATCAAAGGACTTGTACATGACTAGTTTCTGAAAACGCCTTTTAAAGTTTGATGCAAAAGCAGCGATTTGAGAGAGAAAACCCTAGACTAAAGGATATTACCAATACATTTTAAAAGGCACTTTTTGCAGTAGAATGTTACGGCCCGGACCCGCGTGGACTCTTACACAGAATGTGTCTGGTCTGCCTGCTCTGCCAGCCTCAGTCCTCTGTCAGGGTCGTGTCCCTGATGAGAAGGAGGGTCTAAGCAGAGCAGATGCTCTGGGACAGTTATCTGTTTGCTTATTTCCTGGGGACGTTGGTTAATCTGTTTCTCTATTGCTGACCAATGACTGCTTCATTGTTGATTTTCAAACTTTTTGTCAGTAAAAGCCACAATTTTGAGAAGCCCTGCGAGGCAACTGATGTTGTTATTTTGGGCTTTACAAAAGTAAATAGAATTGAATTGTGCTGGTGGTTCCTGTTACCCCAACACCCTGCACCTGCATAACTCAGCAAGAAATAGTAAGAAACATCAAAACAAAACATCATACAAGCAGTCATCTTTAGCTCATTTTAAATTAATTTGTCAAAGACAGAACTTAAATTAGGGTGCATGGTGGCAGAGCGATTAGAGTGCTTGCCTCCCAATAAGGGGATCATGGGTTCGAATCAACCAACTTCACACGATCTCTCTGGGTGGAGTCTGCATGTCCTCCCTGTGTTACCGTGGGTTCTTCAGCTTCCTCCCACCATCCAAAGACATGCATGTGTTTGGTCAGTTTGTACCTCTACGTTCCCCTGGTGAATGAATGTGAGAGTGAATGGTTATCTGTCCATGTCTCTGTCCCTGCGATAAGTTGACCCCTGTTCAGGGTGTACCCGCCTAAAGCCCCAAGTCACTGGGATAGGCTCCAGTCACCCGCGACCCCTAACGGGAACAAGCTGTAGAAAAATGAATGAACAGAGCTGCAATTAATTTTGTATGTTGTATGTCATATCACTATATTTGAATGAATGAAGGTTTTATTCAGTATAGGATTTCAAAAATTGATCTAATATGAAAGGTAATCCAAAATTAAAGAAGACATTAAACTCAAGAGCCGGAACAATATATAATTTTGCAATATATCATATTGCAGTTTTGTAGTGAACCATGTCTCATATATCTCATGTCTCATATGCACTGCAATACTTTAAAGACATCTTGTACAGTAATAAAGCAGAAGGGCTCAGTTACAGTGGACATGGATTCTGCAGGACATGAGAGTGAAGCTCTGTACATTACTACAGTACAACATAATAATATCATAGAATATTTGTAAAACTGAATTTCATGTGTTTTTATATGTATTTGCTGACTGAGTTCCAGATAAAGCCGGTGTTGGCATCAGTATTGTCAATTGCAGCTTTACCGACTGATTTTGAAAGGGAAGAAAGCTTGTGTTACAATCTCAGCCATTAATGTGCAGTGATTTATAGTTCATTTCTAACTTTTGAAAACTTGACTTGTGCATTGTATTTCTACTCATTGCAGGTAAATGATTGCACTTCCTCTTAATGTTGAACCATAATACTTTTTTTTTTCATTGTTTTATAACAAAAATGTATCATCCAAGCCCTGTCTCTGTCTCCTGGATGTAGAACTTACTCCACTAGCACTCGTTGTTACACTAATATTAATTTAAACTTTTCTTCTTTGCATGTTGGTTCTGACTGTGCCATTCACAAGTAGTTTGATTTGGTTTTATGTGACAAACATTGTTAAATCATATGGTATTTTAGTCTCTTCTTCTGATGTAGACAGACAGGCCTCGACTCACTAGAAAGAAGAGATATATTTGAATGGGATCTCCCAAGCTAAATAGAAATGCCACTTGAAAAATAGCTTATGTGCATTTCGCAGCCCAACCCAAAAGGAATATTGCGAAATATCCCTTATTTAATGACCACCTTCACTAAGCCTGGAAGTGGGAATCTCCTTGGCCGTAAATGACTCAATAAGCTTGATTCAAACGGACCAATGAGCATCCACAGAACGCTCTAACGGACCAATGAACACCCACTACATTCATTATTCGGGAAGTCATGCACTCAACAACTCCTCAAAACACTATACTACAGACAGTAATCTACTTCTGACAGAGTAGCTTGTCACTTCCAATGACCCTGGCTCACATGACGAGGCCCGCGACGCCACATACAGTCAAGTCACACAACATCCATCTCGGATCAAGAGGCAGAAGGATTGCTTTTTCATATACTGCGCACCACTGCTTGCATGCACACTCGCTGGCACACTCATAATTTGTTTGTTCCCCGTGTTCCCAGGCGTTCGGTTCTGCTCTGCTGTCCCTAATGCCTGCAAAACACATCATTATCGGACTTATACAGGCATGGGAGAGACTGCAAGCGACAAATACATGTTTGTGTGTGTGAGGGCTAAGAAGAAAACAAAGTGTATTTGAATACATAAGAATATCAGCTGCACAGTCACGAGTGAGTATGACATTAATGCAATATGTGGAACGATTTAACAAGAACTGCACTTTGAATAACCTACACATTTCACTAAAACGTAGTGAACAGAATTATATCTAAGATTTTACTAAACATTTTTGCCCATTTGTTCCCAGTTTGACTGTTTTTGTAATGTTTATAATGTCACTACCTGGTTGGACATGAGCAGCAAATATGACATATTTTTCTACAACTACCTAGTAACCATTTTGAAAACAAGGGCCAAAATCCATATAAATTAAACAATAGCATTGATTAAACAAATAACAAAAATAAAAAAAAACAAATATCTGATAACTTTTATTTTGCTGAATGGCTGGTTGTGTGTAAATTGTGTCCGTATTTACATTGGTAAGTTGCTTTTTGATGACATAGGAAGAAGGATTATGTTTTAGAACTCAGCACTACGTTCTGTAATTTAAAACTTTTTCAAAAATTCCTTTCAAACTACAATTTCACAAATGTAAAATTATGATAAATATTTAACACAGTCATAATTAGAGAATAATGACAACCTGTCATATAGACTTTAATGAAGCGAGATTTAATTCATAGACAAAGTTTATTAAGAATGATTCAGAGTTAAGGTTAGGGATTTAATTCAGTAGTTACTAAGCCTGAATCATCTTAATAAACTTTATTCATTTATCGTCGATGTAAACCCTCATTCGTCCAGGTGTAGTCCATCGTAGAAAGGGGTTCAGAGGTTGTCATCCGGACACTGTTTAAAGATCGAGACGTTTCGACTTTTATCCAAAAGTCATTGTCAATCAGAGAGCTGGTATGGGAACTTTTGGATA
Source organism: Rhinogobius similis (assembly GCA_019453435.1). Lineage (NCBI taxonomy): Eukaryota > Metazoa > Chordata > Actinopteri > Gobiiformes > Gobiidae > Rhinogobius > Rhinogobius similis. The sequence continues at coordinate 30,671,981 of CM033620.1, read as the reverse complement.
AAAGTCGAAACGTCTCGATCTTTAAACGGCGTCCGGATGACAACCTCTGAACCCCTTTCTACGATTTATTCATTTATTAATTACAATTTAACTATTTGTTCTTTGTACTTTATTAAGGCTTAAAAAAAAAAAAAAAAAAAAAAAGTTATTTTGAAGTCAATTACAGTGTACTTTTATATATAGTAGTATTATAATTAATTAAGAAAGCACATTGATCTGGTTGTTATGCTTGAGTCATAATTTATATTAATGTGAATTGACACTACATTTTGGTTCTGCGCCGCAGTCCCTAATGACTGCAAAACTCATCAACTGACTTCTTCAGGCCCGAGAGAGTGGAAAATGTTTATTTTTTGTGGTAAGAAAAAAATAAATGATCAAGTTCAATAGGCGAAACTATCTTTAACCCTGAGAAACATGAGGGGGAAGAAGAGGAGAAAAAAGAGGGGAGGAGGAAAGAGAGAGACAAGAAAGGGGAACGGGGAGAGAGGAGGCAGGAGATAAAAGAGAGGAGGAGAGAGGAAAAGAGAGAGGAGGAGATAGAAAAGGAGTTAGGAGAGCGAGAAGGGAGAAAGAGAGAGGGAAAAGGGGTGATCAGGGAAGAGGAAGGAGAGAGAGAGAGACGACAAAAGAAAGCAGAGGGGAGCGATGCTTGAGGGTAACGAAGAGAATGATTTAGGAACAGGGTGGTGAAAAATGGCCGACCCGGGGAGGAGAGCTGTAGTGGGGTTCAGAGGCTGATGGTTGGAGGGGGGGCACTGCAGCCTCAGACACAAACAGGAGATGACATGCCAGCGCTGGGGGCCGGGCACTAATGAAATTCAGTGGGAGATACCTCCAAGACACAAACATCACAGAGGCACACTCGCTCCGCTGCCGTGCCGGAGTCGCGGCGTGGAGTTCACAAACATGGACTGCAGCTATTTGCCAGCTGGAGTGATAAAAGTCTAATCCCGGTCATGGAGAATACACAGCCACATTAGTGAGAGACACAGTCAGAGGCAGAGGGGCCTCAGGGAGGTGTCCGCTCAGCAGGAGGTGTTGTCAGCACACTCGTATCCCACGGACATATTTAAAAATCATAAACTGGATCTGCTGTGTGTACCAGGCCTTTATCTAATGAAAGATTGCGGCCTCACGCTGGGTTTGACTGTCATTATGTGCCACGCATGTTTTTGTTTTTATGTATTAAGAATATTAATGCAGACTGTATGTTTATGATGTATGATCAGGACATTTGCATTTGCTTTTTCCTATAAGACACTTTACAGATTTTCTTGCAAACTTACACTTTAATATTTGTCTTGATATATTTTAGGGCCAGTATGGAAAAGTATATCAACTAGAAATAAATTGTGAAATTGTGATTAATAAACATTTTGCACTCTTTGATGAAGAACACCACTACAGCAGCAGTATCAGTCAAGAGCAGTGAATCTTTGGTGGACAATTCTGCAGTTTGTGGTTCTGCTTACTTTTATAGATAATTGAGGGTGTACAATGAATCAGTCCACTGAGGCAATGAATTATCAAGCTGCACATTTATACAATGACATGTCCTTAGAAATGCCTTTAATGCTAAATATCTGCATTAATATCCATGATTGAAGGAGTAACTAATGATGCATTCAACAATTTTTTTTCTACACATGTCCGCCTGTAGAAACAGCTGAAGTGTGCTTTTATGGACTTAGTGTGTGACTTTTACCTTGTTTCCAAGGAACAGCCCTGGTGCGTTCCAGTAGTAGGCTGGACCCAGATCCTGCAGTACATCAGAGTGTCTCACACTCAGGTATGGAGGAGTGTCTCTGTGGACAGACCACACTGTAGAGCCACCGTCGCCCACCAAGTGCCATCCCAGCAGACTGCTCTCCTGAACACAACAGGTACAAAGAGTTAGTCTTAACCTCTATTTAACCAGGAAGGTCCCGCTGAGACGATTCAGAATCTCAGGTAAACCCTGGCTCCAGGGGGCTTCCTATTGCACATGTGCAAGGAATAACCAGACCAGAGCAAATACAAACCCCACACAGACAGGGCTTTGGTTTTTTGAAGGGACTGTAAGAGCAAAGTTGTGATGGCTGGACAAATACATACAACATATATACATAGACCAAAATATTATTATTATTGTTTTAACTTATTATAACCTTAAAACACAGGCAGTGTTGGGGAGCAACGGAATACATGTACCTCTGATACATATTCAGAATACATTTTTTTAATACCTGTATTCGGTTACAGTTTTTAAACGTGGTATTCAGAAAACAGTTACTTTAAAGTTAAAATCAAGGAATACATTGCATTTTCATCGAATGTAGACATATCATTTTAAGGTTAATTTCGCTTGCAATAGATCGTTTTTCTGCATGCGGAAATTGACTTTATTCACAAAAAAGCAATGAAAAGACTTATTTCGATATAAAAGGGTCAAACGTGGCAACTGTGTTGAAGAGACAGGCACGGGACTGACTTTTCAACTCGATCCCGATTAATCCTGAAGTGTTCTGACCACTTCTTCCCTGTCCACCTGAGAGATCCTGAGAGATCCTGGGAGATCCTGGGAGATATTGCAGGTCCCATGAGTCTGGAGCCGCTACAGGTTTAAGTGTTGCTGCACACCTGAGCAGTGCCTTATGAGGCTCTAGCTGTTTTAGTGCAGAGACAGTTTTTATCTTTAATAAAACTTCATTTGCGTCAATATATCAAGCCTATAACAATGCGCAGAAACTTGAAACTGTTGAGCGGGACAAGTGTACAACACCAAACGTCTTGCACGTGGACTCACTATGGTCTCGCATACTTCTCACAGCGCATTCATTCATAAAGTTAGTTCAACAGTTAGTTCCAGGGTTTGCTCTGTTTTACTCACGTGGTTTAAAGAGCCGTCCAGTGATCAGGGCCCGATTAAGAATCTTGGAGGCCCTAGGCTACTAAATTTCTGCTCTCTGCACATTTAGGCAACATAAACAATATTTTGTTGTTCAAAACAGAAACGTCGGTAAGCGGTAAGCAATAAAGTGCTAAAAACAGCAGCATCCACAACAACTTATGAAGGACTATCCTGTAAGTAATACATTAATAAAGCATTTTTAAGCACCAAATCCAAATCATGCAGTGCGCTGAAAGAACTAGATACTTTGATGTCAGAATAAAAAACAAGAATTTGGCAACATATGTAAACCAGAAAATGTAATATAATAAATTGAGTTTAAGTTAATAAAATTAGTTAGACAAACAAAGGATCATACTGCTGAGCTAAGCATATAATCAAACTTCTAAACTTTATTAAAGAATGGTGTTAACATTCACCAATCAGTGGAGAATATGTTTTCTGCTTTTCATGTAGGCTAAATAGGTGCACCAAATCATATTCTAACCACATTAGCTTCCATTGCTCTTTTGCGCAAAACTCTTTTGATATGCTCCAAATGTCGAAAAAACACTATTTCGCATGAAGTGTTTCCATTAAATCATTAATTTGATTGGGCAGGCAGACCAAAACACCTTGAGCACCTTGTCATGAGGACATGGGTCCCGCTCATGTCCTCATGACAGAGCAGTGGGCCCGTGTGCACTTACTGAGCAGTGCGAACGGCAGGTGGAGACTCGAGGAGGAGAGCTCTGTGCGTCAGGTGGACGTTTCACAGGACATGGCTTTAAACCAACAGAGAAACACTAGTGAATGGATCGAACTTTATGAACGAATGCGCTGTGCATCCACGTGCGAGACGTTTGGTGTTGGACATTTGTTCCTCTGAACATTTACAAGTTTCTATGCATTATTATAGGCCTGTTCAAATGATGCAAATGAGGCTTTGTTAGAGATAAAGGCTGTCGCACTAAAACAGAGCCTTCACAAAGCACTGATAAAAGAAATAAACAAAAACTCCGGTGTCACACTGGACCCATCGGGACCAGCGGGAATCTCTCTGGGAGGGCAGACTGGAGTGGCACTCAGGACCAGGAGGGAGCGTAAAAAATCCTGGCGCGTCCTTTGGTAGTTTTCCTCTGTTGTAGAGTGCTGATCAATTTTTCTTTTCTGGACACCACTTACATGTTTGCGAGGTGTAGGATTCCTCTTGATCTATTCTTCACGCAGCGGCAGCTTTATTTGTTCATTTGGGTTAAAGCTCACTGAGGCCCCCTGCTGGCCAAGGCCCTAGGCTGCAGCCTATGTACCCTATTCCTATAAGACGGCCTTGCCTGTGATACATCCACCTGCTCTGTTCATCACGCAGCTAGCGCTCACACACACATGCTCACACACACATGTCTCACACACATGTCACACACATGCACACACGCACTGACACAAGGTGGGCCGCTGTGTATCCGCTGCGTGGGCCGCTGCTCTAACAGGACACGAGCGGGACACGGAACCGAGGTGTTTTGGTCTGACTGCCTGATCTAATTCATAATTTAATAGAGACACCCTCAATGTGAACATTCGGCATCAGAAAGCGTGTGTGCACATTGTGCACAGTGTGTGATAACGTTGATCAGTGTGTGGACAGACTATAGTGAATCAAAATATTGTCAGTTTAACTTCTGGGTGAAGGTCTGTAAACAGCAGTTGTGGACTGCGCAGTGCATGTTCCACGCACATTGGAAACACACTGGAGGCAACACGGCCCAGGTCCCAGGTCCCAAGAGCACCACTGGCTCTTGCTTTAAAACTTCATAATAAGCAAGCAGAGTGCTATCATAATAAAGTATGTATTCAAAATACAGTACCTACATTTGGCAATGTAACGGAGTACGTTACAAAATACTTTTCGTACTTTTTATTCTTCCCATTACTGACCACAGGCAGGTAATAGTGTATTACTGTATAGTTCATTTAACAGGTACCATTTACCATTGATTGCCATTTTTATTTCATACACACTCCTTGCAGTTACTGGTGCTGAAGCTATTTCCCAACACCAACCTAGGTGTAATGTTATGGATACAGCCACCATTATGATTTTGACATCAGCTTCTTTATTCTACAGCCTTCTAGCACTTTTATTCACACATTCCTCATATGACTTACTGACAAGCGGAGGTTTTTACAGTGAAACAGCAGCAGCTACATGTGTCAAATTGACCTTGTTGAATAAATGAAGCGTCAGATTAGCTTTCAGCAGATCACTGGTCCTTGAGGAAACACAAATTAAGTCACTTGTCATGTTTAGTGTAAATGGCTGCAGGATCTGATTCTGAGGGGCTGCTGTGTTGACAGAAAAAGATTATCACTATTACTTTAGCCAAAAAATTCAAAGATTGTTAGTCATCGTACACTATAAACCCTGAACACTATATTGAGCTTATATATTTTATGGTCACAGAAATCAAAATCAGAAAAAAAGTTTAATCCACAAATAACTTATATGTCCAGTCAGAAATTATCCATGTTCAATCCAGTGTAGTTATGATTGTAATATATTGTTATATTGCGTGCCCATTGAGTCATGACGCGTGTGTAGGGGTGTCCAAACTGTTTTCATTGAAAGCTGCATATTAAAACGTCGACCATAAATGATTCAAAAAAGTGGCTTTCCTCAGAGGTTTACAGTGACATCACACCATCACACCTTGAACCTTAAAGTTATTTATTAAAGTTGTAATGGCAGAAGATTTTAAATTCCAGTACAAATTAGGCAAACTAAACTTGGAAAACTAGCTTTTTCCAGCTTAGACTCTTGAGCAAAGTCAAGTCCTATTTGCCCCCGAACCAGATGGAAAAGTCGTCCACGCATTGATAACGTCACGTCTGGACTATTGTAACTCACTGTACTTTGGCCTTGACCAGTCTTTTGTGCACAGACTACAGCTGGTCCAAAATGCAGCAGCGCGCCTGCTCACCAGGACAAGAAGGAGGGACCACATTACCCCCGTGCTGTCCTCGATCCACTGGTTACTTGTTTTCCTCAGGATCCAGTTCAAGATTTTTTGTTTGACTCTAAACAATCTAGAGCCTTCTTATTTATCTGATATGCTTGTTTTGCACACTCCAGGCAGAGCACTGAGGTCGGCTGATCAACTGCTCCTCGACTGCCCAAGGTCTAGACTGAAATCTAGAGGAGACAGAGCTTTTCTGTTGCTGGTCCTAAACTGTGGAACTCCCCTGAACATAAGAGTTCAGAGTTTAAAATCGTTGCTAAAAACTCATCTTTTTGCGCTGGCTTTTAGGTTAAGCTGTGCTAGACATTTTTATTGTATCTGCATTGTGTTTTTAACTTGGATTTTTCTGTATTAAATTGTCCTCTTCTGTCTTGTGTTGTTGAACTTGTACAGCACTTTGTGGCAGTGTGTCTGTTTTTAAATTCGCTATATAAATACATTTTGACCTTCAATTCAATTCAATTCAATTATTATTTGCATTTCTGTGTTCTAAATTCTAAATGTTTTCTCTTCACATAAGTCCTGTCCTTAGAATCTTCTACTTCATACTATACGTAGATGCTTGTGTTCATTCTGTCTTGTGATCTTCTAATGGATATAAAAGCTGGATTGTGTACCTCAATGAACAAACAAATTAATAAGCATCTCCTTATTTAAATACTAATAAAATACTTTGCACACAGCACCAGGAGGCAAAAGTAGCAATCATAAATCTAATGACTTCGAGTATGTAAATATGACTTCAATGTTTTCTGTTCAGGAGTAATAACACTCTGATGTCATGGTGAAAAGTGGAAGAGGCCACTCAGCTCTTAAGACTTATCCTGTAGGTATATAATGCACTGGACATTAAAAAAATGTTTGACTTCTTGCTTTATTCTAATAAGTATTTGTTTTTATTTTTGTGTGGATTCAGGAGCCAGCTGTGCCATGGATCAATGTCCTGTGAATCTGCCTGTGATCAACCAGAACCAGCAAACATCTAATGATCACGACAAAGAAACAACTCATTTTCCAACTGTAAATCACAAAATAAAGAAACTTAACTTGACATTTTGTATGATTTTTGTCTTTTAGGTTAGTCTAGTGACTGGTTGTGTTATTAGCAGTTAATAAAACTAAAGATAAACAAAAGTAAATAAATATGAACAACAATACAGTAGAATAATTAAGGTTGCTACTGTCAAGTGTTATAAGTTAACTAATATGACTAACGAATTCAGTACACTGTGTTGTATTACTTTAATCACACACTATAAGTTGTAGCATATAATAAGTATGTAATAAGTAACTTAACTCAAAACTTTTAACATATACAGCAAATACAAATACAAATACAGCAAACATACAGAAGCGTCTCTACAGGAGGCGATGTCTATCACTTTAGATGTTTATCTCTCTTTTTCTACAGCTAATCATAAGAAGAAGAAGAAGAAGAATTTTTATTTATAGAGCGCTTTTCCACCTAATAGGCACCCAAAGCGCTTAAGACATTTTTGAAACAGGATTTTGGATGTCAATTAAGTATTTTATTACATTTTCCCAATGCTATTGCAATAAGGTCGTAACTATTTCTTTACCACACACACTTGGTATATTTTCTTGTTCATCAGGTGTGATTTTATCTCAAGACTTCATCAAAATAAACTCAAAAATGTTCACACCTATGTCACACGTCAAGCAGGAACCCTTACAACCTTGACAGGCGCCATGTTTTTTTCCTTCTCTTAACTCCTCATAGATTTTTTTCCCCACTTGCTTGTGTGTGTGTGTGTGTGTGTGTGTGTGTGTGTGTGTGTGTGTGTGTGTGTGTGTGTGTGTGTAGGTGTGTGTGTGTAGGTGTGTGTGAAGAGTAACAGACACACATCTTAACATTGCAATTAACCTAACCTTGGCTTCCCCTTTTCCCCTCTCTCTCACACACTCACACACACACGCAGCTCTCTATCGCGGTCTAAATCGGAGCTGTCGTCCTGTCAGCGTCTCCTCCTCTCTCCTTTTCTCATCACCTGTCACTCAAAAACACTTTCCTCTGCTTTACTCCCTCGCTCGCCCCTCTCCTGCCGGCTGTCATGTTTTTTGGGATTGTCCTTGGTCTATGTAACCAAGCCTTGATTTTGATGCCTTTACTTACACCTTCCTTGTTTATGCGGATGCTTCCTTTAACTTAAGTTAAAACAGTCGTCTGGATAATTTGGTATAACATTTCTAAGACTTTAAATCATTTGATCATAGAGCAATTTACAATTTTGACATATATAACATTTTTCTTTTTTCTAAAGGAAGTGACAGCAGTGCAGTGGGTTATTCATCGGCCCACTGACTGGATCATTAATACTTCAAAACCTGCGCAAACCACATTGTGTCACTGGCATTATACTTCAGTTATACCATGTGAGACTGGTAAAATGTTTTCTGTGTTTTAACCTCAATTCCTCAGTATTTGTATTACCAATTATTTTACCAATGTTTTGTTACCCCTATTCCAAATGTCGCAATTAAAACTACAACTATTTACATGGGGCCAAGAATGTTATACAAAATGGCAAAATGACATAAAACCATTTCCATGGAGACAAGCATGTTACATACCCACACCAAGTATTTTTAGGGAATATAAACGCCTGTAATTGTGCAAAAGCAACAGCACAGCAACATCTCACCAAGGAGACAAGCAGGTGACCCAACCTCAGGGCCGCCGCTCCCATTACGCAAATAACGCGCAGCGCGTGGGGCACCAAGTGCTCCGAAGGGCACCAGCTCCACCAGGCAGTTTGGATGGAATTATAGAATACACCATTTGTGCAGCAGCTAAACTACAAACAAACAGCTGCCTACAGTAGACTTTAGTTATGTATCATTTAAAAAAACAAATAGGACTCACACATTGTTGTTCTCTCTCTCTCTCTTTCTCCAAAGTGAGTTTGAGACGTGCACAAGCAGCTCTACTGTACAAGCCACAGTTAAAATAAATAATTTATTTGAAATGCACTAGAATTCAGGAAATTATTGGATTTTGTTGAAAAGGAGGACCCTTGTGATTCTTACAATACAAAGTTAAACATATAAAAATAACTATTGTAACACTATATATAAAAATAACTATTGTAACAGTCACCACAATGTGATAGCAAACACATCAAACCACTGTATATTTTAACATGTTTGAAGAGGGTTGGTAAAGGGGCACCACTCAGAATTTCTGCTTAGGGCACCCAAATGGCTAGCAGCAGCACTGCCCAGCCTCCACCAGAAGTGTTACACAGCATACCTTTAAACTAACAAATTCTGTTTCCCAGTTGCATTCTGCATCTGGCATTTTGTCAGAACTATTTTATAATCAGGTTGTCTTGAATCTACTGCTTATATATTGAATTACTCTGGAACTTGCCAATTCACGCTAATGCTTCTAGACAAAATGGTGTATAATTACTATAACATAAGTTTCTGTGCCAAGTGCTGAGTGTTAAGGCTTCCTGTAGTTTGATATTAGCGTAGCGTGCTAAAATATGAATGAGGCCAGTGATAGTGGAGTTACAGCCACAGTTGCATTTCTACAGTTGTATTGATGAAACAGCAAAAGTCTTACAAAACAGGGCTCTCTAATTTCCCCTGTCTGGCAGTTTTGTCATAGCAGAGCTGGTGTCACTGCTACTAAATGGTGTCGTCAGGTTTCCATAAGTAATTGTACCAGGAAACATAATATTTATGGATTAGAAGACAACTGATTGATCACTTTGATACATTAGATGCACATTAGAAAAAGTTTGTAAGGTAAAATTGTGGTTGTATTGTTTGCTCACCTGCTGACATAACCTGAACAACATGGATATAATTTATTTTTAAAGGTTAAAGGTGCACTATGTAAGTCTTCTGGTGGAGACTCCATCACTCCATCACCATTTGTTTCATGAAAATGACATTGCTTTGGAGATAGCAAATAATTTATGACATTTTGTGCAAGATTCTAGGCAAAACAAGAATATCTCTGTAGAGAAAGACGGTTTGCAGACCCAGCCACCAACAAACTCATGGCGTTGCTTCAAATTGCAAATTAAACCCGAAATGATGCATTATGCCTATAATGCATATGCCTATCTGTACTTTTGGTCAGTAATCCAGTCATTCCCAACCTTGGGGTCGGGACCAAAGATTCTCAGGGGGTCCCCAAGGAAGAGGTCCAAACTAGATTGTGTGAATTTCAGTTAAGGTATGGCATGTTAATTGCATCTTTAAAAGTACAGTATATTATGAATTTTTCATATTGTTATTAACCTTTAAACATGCTTTTAAGTATCTAAACAAAAAATAATGCTTATTATTGATTAAAGAAAAAAAAATGCATTTTAGGTATTGTTTTTAGCCTTTAAACCTGCTCCTGAGTGTCTTCAGTTTTACATGTTATTTTTTTAAACTATAAATAAAATGCTTTAACATAGAAAAAAAAAAACTTTGGGAAAAATCACTGCTTTGGGAGATGCCATTGTGACTTAGCTGTGGCTCCATCTACTGACTGTAGAGACAATTAAACATGTAAATATATACCCACAATGCATTGCAGTAAAAAGTGGATCTGACGAAGTTGTATTTATCTGGATTAAACGAAAGAAATGTTCAGAGCGAGTCTGATGATCATTTAAGGACTTAAAGCGGCAAAAGATTCTCGGATAAGTGATGTCAACTACCATTTACGTCACACATCCAAGGAGGTCAGAACACAGTGTTGGAGGAGAGGAGGATTTTCAATCGAGTATTCTTCAAACAAATGTGAATCAAACTAAACAAACAAAAGTAATTTTGAACAAAGTAAATTTTATGTAATATTTGTCCTTAAAGTGATTTATCACTTAAGGGATTTATAAGCCTGTGTGCAATGACCCTTACTGAGTACATCCAGCCAGTAGATGCCGCCTGGGGCTCACACAATTTGGTGAAGTTAGCAGGTGCAGTTAGATGGCAGAAATCGTGGAAAATCCTGGATCGAGAAAGTTCAGCAGGAAGTGTTTTCGACGCTCAGAGGGGGAAGTATTTTTTTTAATCAACATTCCTCAAAACAAATGACAAATTTGAATTGCAAAATTGAATGCATCTAAATCCAACTGGTTGCAATGATGGAACGTTGTTAGAACATGGTTACAAGCTCAAAAAAGTCACAGTAGCAGAATATGTGTCCTTTAAAGTATTTTATAATCATTATAGTTCTGTAACATCTTTATAAACAAGAATATAATTATATTTTTCTGTATAAGACAGTATAGCATCTCATGTAGGAGAAGGATGTTTGGGTCAACAGCATATCCACACATGACACAAGGGTTGCTGGGAGAAAAAGGTTGGGATCCACTGACCTAATCCCAGCCTTAAGCCCTTGGCTCTCAGTCTAAAATATCAATATCAATTTCTAAATCCACTCTCTCTCCTCCTCCTTTCTTTCAGGAGCAGGCTACAGCAGCAGAGCTAGAACCTCCTCATCTTCCATCTCCTCCTCTTCAGCACCACCTCTGTCTACGCCAATGTCTACCTCCATTTTATCAAACAAACCATAATTCAAGCATTGTTGACATCTCTAACTGCCAAAGCCACCCTATAAACTATTCTTCAAAGCTCATTTACCCGTTTGTGTCATTGCCTTACATTGTGATAGGCCCACGTGGAGGCGGTGCACTGGCTGGACACGCCCATACACGAGCACTTGTCACAGCCGCGCTGGTTGTCCTGGTGCAGGTTGTAAAAGCCCAGTTTACAGCGGTCGCAGTTGGGCCCCTCCACGTTCTCCTGTAAAACACAAACGCTGAAGGTAACGTGCCGCCCTCAGAGTCACATTATGAGCCAGGCCTGTTATTATTGCAATGTGAATGTGCTGCTGCAGATAATGATGAGCTGGAAAGGTTAATATCAACCACCAGGCATCGCACACACACACACACACACACACACACACATGTACGCGTACGCATGGACACACACGCACACACACACATGTACACGCACACACACGTACGCGCGCACGCATGGACACACACGCACACACACGTATGCACGCACGGACACACACGCGCACACACGTATGCACACACACGCATACACACACACACATACACGTACGCGCGCACACGTACGCACACACACGTACGCGCACACACACACGTACGCACACAAACATGCACACGCGGACACACACACATACACGTACGTACGCACACACATACATGTACACGCGCACACACGTACGCACACAAACACGTAAACGTACGCGCGCACGCGGACACACACGCACACACACACACGTATGTGCGCACACACTGACACACACGCACACACATACACGTACGCGCACACACACGTACGCACATAAACACGTACGCGTGCACACGCGGACACACATGCACACACAGACGTACGTGCGCACACACACGTATGCGCACACACACACAGCAAAGGTTCTAGTTTTTAATTATTTCCTGTGTTTCTTATAGGGCTGCAACTAACTTGTTTTTAGTAATGAACTAGTCAGAAATACATTTTTCCACAATTTAAGCGATTATTTGGCCACTGCCATGGCGATTAGCATTTTAACAAAAGTCCTCAAATTGTTATATATAACAGTAAGCTGAAACCCATGAATTGTACACTGAGACATTTTAAATCAACTAAATAAAAGTTGAAATGTAGTACTTAAGGCTTCTGGATCTATAATACTTACACAGTGTATTAGTGATTACAATTAACATTTTGATTTAATAATGCTGTCTTTGTTTGATATACATATAGAGAGCTAGATACATACATAGATAGACAGATAGTTTTTAGAGAGTTTTTATACCTGTTTAGGCATCTTTCACAAGTCAGTCAGTCAGAGTCGTTGAGAGTAGTTGATCGTTGCAGCCCTATTTTCCCATATTTACTTTATATAAGTTGAAAAAGATTTAGCATTTTGTATCTTTGCATGTCAAGAGTCTTAGGACAAACTATTTATTTTAGGAAGTAGTATAACAAGCTTTGGTGGTCGGTCTTCCATGTTTCAAAAAACATTGTGTTGTTGCAACAAAACAACACAAGTACATACCGTCTGATATAAAGAGGGGAAAATATATTTGGTGAGACTTTCAATATGCAAATGGTAGTTCATCTTCAGTGTGAGGAGAAAAATGCTGATTGTTATAATGTGTGTGTTGAGAGTGTCACGTACCTTGCACACACAGGGAGATACACAAGGGTCCTCATTGGTGCTTCCCTCTAAACTGCAGCTACAGCGCTGGCACGACGGGTAGTCTTTGTAACCCACAGCACACCTACAAGACAAATGGGTTTAATAACCATAATAAACATGAGCGTCCAGAGAAAAGGTCCCATCACTAGAGGAGGTGATGGCAGAGGTCTTACAGGGTTGTATCAGTTTAACAGACCAACCTGTCCCAAATAAAGTCCCTGAGATCAGCGTAAACGGGTGACATGTATTGTATGTGGAGAAGGTCTCAAAGGAAATATATTACAAATGAATAAGACCTGAAGACACAATTAGGTCAGGTCAATTTAAAACTGTGCTGGTGTCATCTAAAGCCAGCTATTAAAATGTGCATCTTAATTAGCACGACCAAGTGCAAAGTCCAGTCATTTGTGCTTAGGGATATCTAGATTATTAGGTTAATCGATAGTAGTTATTATTCAGGTCATATTCGTAATAACTAAAAAATAACAATTGTGACAATTTTTTAAGCAAAAAAATACATCTAAATGTGTTTTTATCTGACTGTTGTTGTCACATTAACTTTATTTTGTCATTCAGAAAATTCAAGCTGGTCACAAACTTGAGGAATAGTGACATGTTTAAAGAAAATTAATGATTTCACTGTTGTTCAGTCGTGATCTCAGTAATTGTGAATAATTGTTAAATCGTGGTGTTTTTTCTCACAATAATCATAACAATAAAATTGTGTATTGTGGCATTCCTAGTTTGCCAATGGGAGTTAAGAATGCTTCACAACGGGTGAAACTGGGACCGTCCACTGAAAAATAAATAAATAAATAAATTGGATTTTATTTGTACAGACAATATTTCATGATTATATGAGTAGACATAGTGCATGGAAAGTGGTAGAAGAAGCAGAGAATAGGGTTAGTTGCAGAAATTGGCTGTGATGACCCCAATCTTGTGTTACTTAGGCTGTTACTTTTCAATACTTACCCAGTCATGAGGTATTGATTTTGTAGCCTTGTTACCGCTTCTCTTAATTCCTAATTATATGTTGTAGCACATTGACCATTATCAATTCAGTGCACCTGCAACAATTCTACCATTCTAATCATACAGTAAATAAGAGAAAAGTGGAAAATGGGGAATTGGTTTTAATTGACTCTGTAAATTAAACACATTGCTTTTTCTATCTAACCATGGTGACATATACAGTAGTTAATTGATGTTAAATGTTTATCTTACCTCAAATATTTTATATTATTTGCCTTTGCTACAATAGATTATAATCAGAGAATGAAGGAAGTTATTATAATAAGGAAAAGCAATGGTTGACGAATGCCTTAGCACAAAAATGTCTCAAACCAAAATGTTAAGCCTGTGTTTTGTGGCACAAAGGATGCCCACACAACATGAGACTGGAGACAGGAAGGGCATCCAGCATAAAAAGGAGTCATAGTGGGGTAGGTAAATAGCAAAAGAAGCAGAAAACAGTTCCATGTAGTGCAAATGTGTTGTCTCATGCGCTCTGTTCTATTTCTTTCTGTGTACATTGCAGCAGATCCTAATGGTAACTTTTCTGGATGCACTTTCACTCTAATTGGAGCAGACAACAGCTGAAAGGTTGAGCCACCTGTCAGTGTGACTCTGTGTCTGTGTATGGGTCTCACCTGTCACACCGAAGGCCCCCAAAACCCTTCTTACACCGACATGACCCCACTGGCCTGCCTGTCCATCACACACAACAGAAACACAACCATTTTAAAACTTTTCCCAGCCAAATCACATGGTTTACAGGGAATCTAAAAGCTGTGAAAATAACTTCACAAAGAGTGGTATAAATATTCACATAAAGACTAAAATAGTCAATTTGATGTAGCTTTAAATAGCAGGCGGGAGAAAAGTACAACAAACGAAATCTAAGATGAGCAGAGAAAGTAGCAGAGACATACCAACGCTGGCTTGAGTTACATCTGGGACACACCACTGACTTAATGAGCCCTTTGGGTCACAAGAGCAGGGGACACAGGGGCTGTCCTCGTCTGGACCAACCTGTGTGGGACAGCAGATAATGATATATGTTTTTATTATTATTTCATTAAATGAATGCATGGGGCAGAAACTGAACATCAAAATAAAATACATTCAATGCACTTTTGACACATGTGACACACCTTTACAGGTGTTTGACACATGTAAAGATCAATTTAACAGCTCATAATATACTTCACCTGCAAATATGACCACTGAGCCATCAACTCCCATTCTTAGGATGAATCAAGGTCAGTGAAACCTTATTCTGCCTAAGCCACTTTAGCCTTTTTTGCAACATGTTTACCCTTCTGTTCCTTCTGTTTTGGCACTTCAGGTTAAGCAGGACCTTCGTTCACTTACTGAAAGTGAAGAACGAGGGAAAGGTTTTGCTGCCAAAATGTAATATATGTAAATAAATAAATATAATATAAAGTAGATTGATTTGTAGAACATGTTCATGTCAAGTCACCACTGCATCATTTCTCTGATCGGCCTGAAAACGGCATTGTAGTCGTATAGAACTTATTTGCTGTTGAGATTGGCGGATGGAGGGGTGCAATTAATGGCGGTGCCCACAGCGAATTTCAGAATAAAGTGACTAGATCAAGTATAATTATATGGATTGGAGTGTAGTATAATGATTGTACATTGATTTCATTGTCCTTCAGTACTTCACCAGCTACTATTAAGTGCTCTGTGAAGGCTTTCTTGAATGACTTTTTGAACTCTTTTTTTGCTTGAACAACATTTTGTTGAGTACTTTCAGTTGAATACCCCTCCACATTTGCGAGAAAACATTCTAAAAGGAGAGTATCTACCTCCTGTGGTCGGTAGTATCCATGCACACAGCTCTGACAGTTGATGCCGTCGGTGTTGTCACGGCAGCCCACACAGACTCCGCCCCCTCGGTACTCTCCATGCGTGTCCAGGCTCAGGGACTGGTCGGCCACAGTCTGGTTGAAGAAGCACTCCTCCGCTTTGCCATGGCAGTTACACTCTGCAAACAAACACATAATACAAAGCAAGCTGCAGTGCGTTTGATCGGAGTCTCAAGTACAGTGTTTACTGCTGTTTCTAATCCACTTATTTCCTCTCAAAACTGGGCATGAAGTCTTTGAAATAACCAAAGGCTTAAAGCTATGTGGGTGTCTCTTTGTTCTACTTCTTATTTGTGCCTACAAAAGAAAATCGCAACACAACTCAAAAAAACACAATGTTTTTTAGTGAAGGTTCTTCTCAAGACCAATGCAACTAGTGTCACTAGTATTTTAATGCGATAGTGATGTACAATAGAAGTCTGTAGAACTGAAAAGTAAATTCAACTAGAACCAAGACTGTATTCCCTGCCTCCTCATTGAAATGCACTCTCTCTTCCCTTCATTCTGTCACCTCCACCAAGGCCCTGAGGAAGATATTTTACAAACAAACCCACCATTCTCCATCTTCATCACAAAACAGACAGCTCTACCTGCCGCAGTTCAAGCGACAAAGTGTATCTATTCAAAAAACTGTTCATAGAAACGCATTTGTCTGTGTCTGCTTACCTCCATGTTAAACTACAGTATGCAAGATTCCCTCTGAGCTGTTCACATTTGTCTGAATTTGCCCCATGTTTTGTATGTGGGTAAAAAAACAACACATCATTTATCACAACCCAGCAGAGGCAGCACTTATCAAGCTGTATGACTAGCAGCCCTGTTGGGCAAGTGTAATGATGATTATATGTTGTAACCTCCGTTTTATGGTGACAGTGAAGCGCCTCTCACCTCCGCACCGAGCGCTGGAGGTTAATGGATGTACGGCACAACACTCAAGGATTCATAAAGTGCTTTATCATAGGCTCATGGGGCTGTGATGAGAAACGCATAAATGTAGAGCACCCAAGGCCACTCTATTTGTGAACGTCTTTTCTAAATGAAGTGAAAACTGATGGATTAACATGTTTGGTGATGTATTTAGTTGAGAATTTGATGATGTAAAAATCTCAAAATAAAGAACATGGTGTAATTTTAGTTGGTGAATGGTTATGTAAAAGCAAAAATACATCCACAAATGGTGAACCTCAAACTGTTTTTAGGAGGGCTGCAACTAAATGATTATTTTAGTCGGCAAGTCAGCGATAATGTTTTTGATTAGTCGACTAGGCAAACATTTTTTTTACCGTGTATTGTACATTGAGACTTAAATACATTATCAATCAAATAAAGGTGAAATATGGTGACTGAAGTCTGGTAGATAGACAATATTTATGAATAAAGTGTATTATTGAAAAGAAAAATTGTTTATTATTTGTTGACATTTTGATCTAATAATACCGCTGTCTTTGTTATAAAAAGGTCATTTTGCATGTGTTTTAGAGTGTGTAAAGTCCAGATGACAATTATGATTATCAAAGTCAACTGTAATTACTGGTCACGATTAGTTGATTAAAGGGGCTGTACCTGATTTGTACTGTTCTGAAACGTGAATAACAGAACTAGTTCATGTTGATTTTTTGCATGTATTAAAGTAAAATCTGGTTTGCGCCAGAACAGATGTATTGTAAAAGCCTCTATTTGGGTGAAAATGTTCTATTTATTGAGCCCTTTACCCTATGAGCTCTGAAGCAGGAAGTTAGCATGCTAATATTTACATTCTGGGCTCAGAGACGGGTGAAAATTGCTTAAAAACTCATCGCGGTGAATATTTAGGATGCTGGGTCTGCATTAGGTAAGTGAGTGATACATGTGACTGATGTAAAGAGTTTACAATTAATTACCTCTGGTTTTTGGAAAAAAAACTTTAAAATTCAGGTACAGCCCCTTTAATCGGTGCAGCTTTATTTGCTACGATTTGATGTCTACAGATTTACTTTCACAGATGTGCCGAGTGATGTAGGTTCCAGCCATCCAGGGTTGCTGGTTGTATCCCGGGCAGCACTGGTCACAGCTCTCTCCACAGGTGTTGTGTTCACACTCACAGCTGAATTTCTGCAAAGAGGCAATTAAGTAATAAAGTTTAGAATTCATGATGTGCAGTTTAAGTCTCCCAATACCGTTTTAGTCCTAAACCATACATGCAACTATGTGACTCGAGCTACAAAACTGTGGCATCAAACTAGTATTCAGACTTTTTGTCGAAGTTAATAACTTTCAGTAGCTTCTAAAAATATTACTGCTAACCATTTATTGTCCATTGAAGAAGAAATGATTAATGGACAAGCTATGGGCACAGAGATACAAAAAACAGACATCACTACATATTTTCAATACCAAAACATGCAACATCAATCAAATATAATACAATTCTATTATGTATACAAATCCATCAGTAATTCCCAGTCTTTGAACCCACAAATTGCAACCAATCCCGATGCTAAAAACACATTCTGCACAGCAAGAATAAAAATTAATAACATTAATTCAAACATATTCCTATTACATGTACCCTATTTCTGGATTTAATAACATATAGTGCGTCACTGATGAAAAAGTGCTTATCTTTCCCTTGTTAATCCACAGGAGCATTTTAATACATATCATGATAAATGACGTGATGCAAACAAAACCCTTTGGTAATAGGTGTATGCAGAATCAGCACATTCTTATCAAAGTGAAAATGGATTGCTACAAACAGGTAATGGCCAATATGCATGACCTATTGAAAATCTATCACGCAGGGCTGCATTCACATGCTGCCAAGTGTAATGAAAGAACTCGCTTTGCTCTCTACCATCGTCGGCCAGTAGCAAATGGGTTCACTACTTCTCCCCTAGGAGCTAAATAAATTCAAAACTAAACACTGAATGTAGCTGGAAACGTGCCAATCGTAGTTCAGTAATTCAATTTAGGACTTTGTGTAAATTGCTTGATGGTTGCCGGTGGAGGGGCTGCCAGCGAGTACAATGGGCGAGCAAGAGCCAAGTTTGTATCCACAGAGAGAGGAGTGAGAGAGTTGGGGCTTTTATCTCTGCTGCTGTGGCTCCAGGCTGCCTTTGTGCTGAGCATGCACCATAACAAATAGTGAGGAGGAGATCATCAACAAATCATCCCACAGGTCCCCACCTTCTCTTCTGCATGAAACTCTGCCCGCACTGAACTGTGCACATGTAAAAAGTTGTGCTAGCGATAGTAGATACTGTCTGAAAACTGTATGTAGGCTGTAAAACGCCCTAAATATCAGGAAGGTCTAAGAAAAGTGTTTATGACCCATGATTTGTTTATGAAATACATAGATATGTGGGTGTTAAAAGGTCTTTAAAATGTCTTTGCATTGTATGTTTATCATGCTTATTAATTTTAACGATCACAACCCTGGACAAAAGAGCGATGCTTGATAGCAACATTACAGTGCATGATTGTCTCAGTGAAAACATTTTGTGTATGCTGACTTTTAACCAGAAAAACAATCTTAAAGTGTGTGGCAAAGACATGCATGTTTAGGTTGATGAAAATTAGTTGCTTCTACTTCGTGAAACAAATGTTTATTCTTGAACAATTTCTCATTGTGGAAGGGGAAAAAAGGTTTTCGAAACTGAACAGAAATACATTTATTATATTAGCTATTAGTTTAGTAATAGCTGTTGCTGTAGCTGTAGCTGTATCTGTTTTACTTTTCTTTTTTTTTTAACCTGTTAAGACCCACCTCATTTTGGCAGTTTTTCTCGAAAAGTACATACCCAAATGAAAAAGCTTATTGCATGGCTAACTTAGTCTATATGCTTGTATGATGTGTCATTTGAAAGCTAAGACCTTCTAGTTTCAGAAGCTGAGCATTAGATTTGTCTGAGTGAAACACAACCTGCCATACACCTGTTCAAACACACCCCAAAAGTTGTTTTTTTGGTCTCGAAAAAAAAAAGTGAAAATAAAAATGTCTTCCTGAAGACATACTTAATGCTGTGCTATTGAAACTCACCACAGCAGTTGTCCACCTTGTTGACAACAACTGTGTGAAATTTCAGACTTCTAGATACAACCATTCTGATGTTGAGCAGCTTTTTGTATGTAATAACCCTAATCCGAACAAGAGGTTCTTCTCTGTGCCAAATGTGCCAAACTGCTTTACATGCACTTTGCTACTCTAATGACCCTGAAAAACCACATTTGGTCATTATGGTGATTATAAATATATATTATAGATGATTTTTTTCATAAATTTCCTCAAATCAAAGGCAGGTCGTGCGTAAAGATGTTCCGCTGCGTAAATGATGCGTAAAATGGTGTCTTCGCCTCTTACGCATGGAAAACCAACTCGGTACTCAATGAACCTGCAAGTCCCGCCCCTCATCTGAAAGCTCTGGTGATTGGCTAGAAGAATCTGTGATTGACTTGCTGAATCACCAATGGCATTGCAGGCTGTGACGCCATTACGCACGCGGAGCTGACGCTCCTCGCGTGTCAAAATGGATACGTTCGCTTTGTTCAAAGGGCTCTCCCTCTGGAAGTACTCGACGGAAAATTGCACGGATAGGCTCGTTTTGAAGACAAGGCTGAGAGGAAAACGAACATACCCAAGCCGAACCGCGGAAGCCGACGTAATCTTCACAAAGTGATGCGCAAAAGTTATGTTTTTATTGCTTTTGCGTTACTGTCAAATGAAGAATATGCGTTTACGGGTGGATATCAACAAATGGATTATATTATTTGAAAAAACAACTAGATATTCTTATTTTGTGGACTGTGATGGGCAGAAAGAGTGCACACACTTCTGGATTGGATTTTGTTTGTGTCTGGAGGAGCCAACGAAAGGTAAGAAATGAGAGATTAACAGTTTGGTTATGTTACAGTGTGATAGTTTACAAGTTTTTTGGGAGGAGTTTTAGCGTGGATTGAACATTTTAGGCGTTTAGTGGTGACTCTAAGCTTTCAAATGACATATAACATGTCTGTATTGAAAACATTTGTTTTTAATGAATGATGCATGTATGTAAAAACTCCGAAAGTGTCCCTGATCAGGGACGGTGGGTTTTAACAATTAAAATACTTTTTACTTGTTGCAATTAGGCATGTCAGTGTCACGAGCATTTTTGTTCAATGCATAATAACTGGAACAATATCTTTGGGCAATCTGTATTTGTCGTACATGTACATTTTGCATACATTTATCATTATTATTATAGGATCTGAGCTATCGTTTTCTTGGCTTGATATTTTTCTGTTGCAATATATCACACTTTAAAATGTTTTATAGTGACAGACCTAGTTTCCATTGAAAACAGAATTTAGACTTCAAATGGGCTATTATCACACTAACATGGTCTCAAAGGAAAGAACTTTAGATTTCTTAAGATGACTGACACTCGACTGTGAGAATAGCTCCTTTACTGCAGGCGCATTCAAGCCTAAAAAGAAGACGGTTCTGTTCACACACCAGTGGCACCTCTTATTGTCTGTGACATCATCACCGAGGGACCAGGCCCGAGTGTCAGGTCTGAGGTAGTCATGGTGCTTCAGCCCGGGGACATGTAAAGGACACAAACTCTCCCTCCCTCTCTCTCTGTGTTTGAGTGTGAAAGCCCAGGCAGCAATGGGGGAGATCAGGTGTCTCGAATCAAACGCCCCTCTGTTTGAAGTGACATTTGAGACAGTGCTTCTCGGTGTCACCTGTGTCCCCGGCAGACACACACATACACCTCCATGTCTGATACCAGGCGAGGTGGATAAAAAGCTCTTGCCCCGGGCCAGTCTTTGCTCTCAGGAAAAGGGGAAGAGCTCCATTACTGCTACAGTGAGAGGGAGAAAAACACTGGTTTGGATGGGTACCTTTGTGTCAGCGTTGAGCGGGCAGGCTTTGGCGTGGCCGTAGCAGATGCACATCCCTCCAACTGAGATGTCCTTGATAGAGTAGTAATACTGAAAGAGCGGGAACACAAGGTGAAAATAGGGCTGTGTTTTTGTCAGCACTGCTTTGTTATTTTGAAGCTTTTGTTCCTGATATACAGTAAGTAAATAAAGGAATTGTTACAATAATAAAGCATACATTTGCATGAAAAAAAACATATTTTTTTTCGGGTAGTGTGGATACAAAACTGCATGAGCAAGTCCAAAACATAATCTGTAAGAATTAATAAGAAAAAGTGTACTTCTTAAGTAACCAATCTTTCTAGAGTTATATTGAAAAATGAGCAGCAAATACTCCTGGAGCTCACTCAGGGCACACATTTTACATTTGGAAGCTTGTTAACAATTTTTTGATACATATCAAAAATTGTCATTGGGATGGCATTGTTTATAAAAACCTTCATTTTTACATCTTTAAAAATATTGATAATGAGATTGAACTACTTTCACTGAATGCAGTTTACATTTAAATAAGATAAATAATCACGTGAAATTAAGAGCAATGGAATAGTGTATTACTTACTGTATATGACTGGGAACTATTACAAAATGCTTTATTTGTGCCAAAAAAACAATCATTGTTTTAAATCCAGTTGAGGCAGGTGCCAGGGAGCAGACCTTTCTCACCTTGGACACCCTGCATGCCTTTTATTTAATCGTAGTTTATTTTTACTTTTGTTTGTCATTTTTTTTAAGTTGTACCCATTGCCAAAGCACATTCCTAGTTTGGGAATTTGTTCAATAGGCAATAAAGGCAATAAAGCCTTCTGATTCTGACAATAACCCATTTAAGTAAAGTCAAGTCAAAGATATTGAATTAGCGTAGATAGATATTTGTGTAATATGACAATAATTATTGCAATTCTCCAATTCCTTGAGCCCACAACATTGCCATAAAGTACAACGAGATTTGGATATAATTAATTCCCTAAATAATCATATAAATTTCTTTGTACTTGGTTGAAAACAGGGGTAGGTGTTTGAGAAGCCGCCTGTCAGGTGTGAGGAGTGTTTGCCTCACCCTTCTCGTCACAATAGGATCAATCTCTTTAGGGTCGTGGAAGGTCAGGGTCATGAGGTCGGCGTTGAGGGTCCGTATTCGCAGGAGCACCAGGCGGATGTAGCGCGCAGAGGTGAAGTTCAGCAGGGTGGGGGAGGGGTCATCAGCGCTGGGACGGCCGTTGATCAATGAAGTGTGGATCTATACAAGAGAGGCAGATTAATAATGACAGAGAATGGGTTACAGCGCGACAAACAGCCATTAAGGTCCCACAGGAGCGTAAAAAGGAAGCAGAGAAATCTATACAAGACAAACTAAAGAAAAGTGTAACAACAGCCAACAGAAAAACGAAAGCAGTTTATACTTGCCAGTCCTCTAAATCTAATTATACTTTTTTCATAATTTGCTTTCATTTATTTACTTTGATTCTAATGGTATTACTTTCCTCAACAGTAAAAGTATTGCAGGATAGTTAGAAAAGGAAAAAAACCACTATTCTTTAAAACACAACACTATTCTTAAAAGAAAAGACTAGCCCTTACCTTTAGCTTAGCTGTGATAGCCTAGCTTTAGCTTCACATACCTTTATTATTTGTGTTTTAGGTTACAGCTAATTCCTTACATGTTTTAGGCCTATTTATTGTGAAGCGCATCATCTTTTTAAAAATGTGGAACTTAGTTTTAGTATTTTCTGTAAAAATAAATAAATAAACAAGCAATTACGAGTCTACACTTCTCAGTATGGACTGTACCATCTCCTCTGGCAGACAGGGGTGGCACGGTAATCAAAATCTGAGCAACAAACCAGTAATGAGAGATAATGAGAGATAATGATAATATTGTCTCTCCTTAATTGCTGTGCACAACATTATGTACATTCAAGATTAAATAAAAAAAAATATATAAATAAATAAGAAAAAGGCCCACTCTCCTTGAGCTACTGATATCTTGAGCTGCTCCACAACAGTCTAATCAGGCACCTGTTCTCACTGCACTGATGAAGGAATACATTGACCTATTTCATAAAGAGTTTTTAAAGTTCAATAAGAAACATTTTTTGAGTATTACACTGGGTAGCCATGTGCACACACACACAGACAGTAGTCTCTGCATAGATGCCTGTTATATTTATGTTGTTGAAATTAAATATATTAATACTTTTACCAGCCTGATAAGTTTTACATTGAGGTTTTTTTTGGTGCTGGTAATTTATTTGGGTTTGTGAGCATGACAGACTCTTGATTTAAGCCTTTTTTTAATCTAATAAAATGTATAGATGTCACATCACAAGACATTTGGAATTTCCAATTGTAAGACAACCCTGTGCAATGGTCTGCACGATCAGTCTACGGCCAATCTTTGTTTGAGTGAAGATCAAGTTAGGCGACAGCACTGTTCGTTGAGTCAGTTAGCTGAGGATAGTGGTGTTTTATGTTCGTAAGTCATTAAATAAAAGAGAAACAAGGAGATCAAGTCCCAGTCCTCAATTGGTACTGCAGACCAGAAAGCATTTTTCCATAGAGTGCGCTCGTGTTGACAGATTTGCAAAGGTCAGATTTTGTGGTAATTTTTGCCTATTTTCAGATGATGAACTTTATTCCCAGTTCAAAATCCCTCAGTTGTGTTAAAAACAGCATTTCAATAATTAGTTTCAACTCACTCTGATATGTGCTGCTCAAGCAACTCTTGCTCTGATTGGTCAAAGTGATCACGAGGTATGCGAACAAACACTTCTTGTGAATGCTCGCATTAGAGAAGAGCTCTACTGTCCATGGAGGTGGGCTGCACAGCCACTACATGGCTGAAGGTAAAAGTGGCAACACGCACCAGTGAGCACGGCCCATTGACATGAACTGAGCACCTGGGTTGGAAATAAATCCCACCTCATCATTGGTCGTACGTTTCTAAGGTTAATCTTTGTCCTTGTCTCAACGTCTGACCTACAACTCATTTTTCTGAGCCGTTACTCAAGATTTTCCCCACAATCAGAAAGTAATATTTTTGCAGACAGAAAATTGTGCAGTGGACACTCAGCTTCAGGCTATGACTTGTTGTTGAGTAGAAATAAACAGATTTCCCCACAATGTGTGAGGCCAGCACAGGTACCTGCAGGGGTATACGCAAAATGACCAAGGGGGTAAGCAACAGGTCTTATGGAACTGACTGAGAAGATTTGATTGATGTGATTTCTTTATCATTTGGATTCCTAAGCCTTGACTAAAACATGTAAATGTGAAGCACATTTAATATAATTTTAAAATATTCTTACTATTAGATGTTGTATGATGTGTGTAGCGTCCACAGGCCTTTTCCTCAAGTGTTAGGGTTAGGAATTGGTCATAAAAAATAAATAAAGTTTGGCAACCGCTGTGCTAGCTTGTATTTGTGCGATGATGAGCAACAAGAAAAAGCTAGAAAGAGGATGTTCATGTCTCATTAATGTGACCAACTAAACTATAAAAAAAAAAGTTGGTGAGGAGGATATAGAAGTAGAAGATGATGAAGTAGAAGGAGAGGAAAAGGGAGCATATGGACAGAAAAAAAGAGGATAGAGAAGTAAGGAGCTAGCAAAGGAGAGGAGCGAGGACGAGAGGAGAGCGAATGGAAGACAAGTTGTAGTGACACATGCAGCGCCAGCGATTCATTAGAGTTTCACTGCGATCAGAGTCTGCTGTAGAGCTGTCATACACACAAATACACACATTGGTATACAGTACATATAAGAGCCTGGAGTCCTTTCTGCTGGAGGCACATTAGAGTACCGTGGCTGAGAAAGCCAAGAAGAACAGACTTCTTCATTTCATTACAAATAAAACTCCAATAATAAGTACAGTTACACACAGATACACGCTTTGTTGCTTGAGAACAGAAGCTTGCCATTACTGCTATCCACAGATAACATATTGAAGGCTCTATGATCTTTCTACAGGATCACACACATATGTAATGAACTCTGATACCCTGATGTAGAATATCTGAGTCACAACATTGGCAAAAGCAACTTTGTGTGTTCACTTTTTAATTTGTTGTCCTGCAATTTTACTAATTATCAACACCTTTTAAATAATATTTGATAGGTGGTGATAGTAGAGGAAGAACTACACTTGTGACACATCCTGGATCACTATGTATCTCCCACACTCACAAATTCACCACCGTGATGTGACTAATGAACTTGTCCTGGTCTCCCTTCTTTCTTTCCCCCATCCCTGCACCCGCCTCACACCCACAGATGCAGACAAGCCAGGCAGCAGCTGTTGACATCTCCAGCTCACACCCCCTCATCTGCAGCTTCTCAAAAACATGGTGGTGGTGCACATATTTAGGCTTCAATAATTAGAAGATACGCTGGTGCATGGACAGTTTGTTTTTCTCTTCATTAATGTCAGTTAAAAAGCCAACGGATGCCTGGGCAATCACAAACGCAGCTGATCAAAGAGGCACAAGAGTGCACAGAGATACACGCCTATGTGCCTTATGTAAACTAGAATAGTTTCAATGCAACATCAGTGCAACACGCTAAGTATGATATGGATCGGTTGAAATGTAAGAAACAATCCGTGGAAAGTTTAGAGGAAAACAAATATAAGGGCTACCAGTATTTGCTTTACCCCTGACCATTTTGACCTTTGGTTTATAATGTCTATCACAGCATGTGTCTCTTAAAGATGGAAGACATCTTCTTTCCAATATTCTAAAAAAATTCAGCGCAAAATATATAACTTATTTTACCTCAGACTATCAGTTTAGTGCTCCACTCATTGAGCAGATCATTGTGTAGAAATCCAGGGTTGAAAATCAGTAGACAATATTCTGTACTTGATTAAATGCAAGATAGATGAGTTTAATGTCATACTGTGGAACATTCCATGCCCCCGGGAGACGGGCTAACAGATTCCCCACCAGATAAGTTCCTCATATTGCTCCTCTAACTGTATGACCATTGCCTTCAATGGGCCCTAAATGAATGTCAAACTTTACTTCAGTGCGTACATCGTCTTATCTCTGTAAAGCATCTATTTGTTAGCTTCATGTTGACAATAGTCATGTCCACTGTTTGTAGCAGAGAGAAAAGAAAACAGAAAGAATATATCTTCCATGCAATATCTTATTGATATCAGTGCCAAGAATAATGTGAATATTTCTTTTGATTAAATTGAAGGGGACCTCTCCGTTCTCCAGAGGGTGAATCTTGGAGTAGAAGGAGGTGCAGATCACTTCGTCGTCCCGTGTGTAAGAGGGGGGGCCGGTGCGGGGTGTAATGTTGAAGCGTGTCAAGCACTCCGTGTCCGTGATGGCGTAGTACTGCCAGGGTTCAAAGGTCACACCGTCGATCGAACGCTCCAGGACCCAGTTTCCTAAGGGATTCAGAAATATCGAAAATGGATAAAGAAGCAATGATCAGCAGCTTCCAAATGTGTGCTGTGTCGACACCGCTCAATGCAGAGCAATGTTAGGTCAAAATATGACAAAAACATTTTCATTGAGATGGCACAGGGATTTGAGAAATGAACAAAATATCTAATTATGAAAAACAAGACATAATTAAAATGGAAAACTTGTATTTATTTATTACCTGGACGTGGGGAATTTGCAGCTTTTATAATGACATAGGCAATCTGAAAGACCTAGAAAACAGAAGAAAAAACATAATTAGTCATGTAAACCAAACTGTGGGTTTACTGACATTGTATTTTATTTCTAAAAGTACATGATGCAAATATGGATTTTGAATAAATAATGATCATGTCATCTATGGAAAATATCTATAATAGAACAGGTATATTTGGTTAATGTTTTTTGGAGACTTTCCCAAGTTATCCCAAGACCCAAGTGATGAGCAGTTCATGGAGATTTTAAAGCCATCGTAATCATCCTCCAAACAGTTCATTGCATGACTGGAACATTTCCATTTCTAGACACCGAGTGATACAAATCAATCATTTAGTCCATCATTCATTATTGTCAATTTAGAGGCATAAATTAAGGTTATTCTTATGGTTACAAGGCAAGCGCTTAATGTCTTAATATCTTATAACATATTAAGAACAATTTACAGGAAAATTAGACATTTGAGTTCAGATATAAGCTGAGTTGTTCAGAGAAATTGGTGGTGAGGGGAGAGACAAATCCTCCAGCCATGCTAAATAATTAGCCGGCGCTAAAGGTTAAGCTATGCAAAGTAGTCCTTAAGCTAGTGCCACAATAATCATGAGGTATTATTTGCCATGGAGGAAGAAAATGAATTAATGCATCTCAGGGGGATTGAGAATGATGAAAAATTAGGACCGTTGCCTTAGCGCTTAACAATTTAAAACAAAATATTATATCTCTTGAATGGTTAGTGCTAGTCAGGTTCAGAGGAATGGAAGTGATCTGGTTGCCATGGCAATGAGTTAGCTTCTGTTGCTAAATTGGCTTAAACTGTTATATTTTTGACTGGTTTATGTTTCATTTTGCAGCATCAGTTGAGATAAGGCATGGGTGACAAATGTGTGTGTGTGTTTTTTTTTTGTAATATTAGTACTTTCTCCTAATCACCCTTCACCCTAACTCTTTTTCTAACTTTACCTTTCACCCTAAACTTCAATGCTTTTAATGACCAATATAGCAGACCGAGCCAACACTCTAGCACTGACTCTTTTAAAAGGGAAACATAGTAAATATCACCAATGAACAGACAAGTAAATTAGATTAGAAAAGGCAAAATTGCACTTGGAGCAGCAGTCCCTAACTCTTGCAGAAGTCTTGTTTGCCAAAATGTAACAAACAAAAACTAAAAAAAGTAGCCAGTTCCAGTTGATGCAAAATACGGTAAATCTGAAAAAGAAATTCTAACCCATTTACTACTTTTGCAGCTACCATAACACACAGTCAGTTTCCCCTCTGATCTCTCTGAACATAGAACAGCTCTGACACTTATACATATTTATTACATTACGAATTCCTCCATCTTGATGGAAGGCTGTCACCACCAAAAACAGACATAACCAAAACATATGCCACAATGTAGGTCAAATGCAGCTCACTTCCTCGTGCCTGTTGGTGTTCCCCATGCAAGGGTGCCCGGTGAGCCCACCTCTTTCCCCTCCGTGCAAAAAGGTAGTGTCACATTGCACCAATTAGAATAGAGATGGGAAAAAAACTAGTGAAATGTGTCTATGGTTGTGTGGGTAACCTTATAGCAGTCATTCAAAGTCCTTACAAAGCCTTACTGTTGGCTGTATTCTCCCTTCTGCGTGTGAGTGGGAGAGGCTTCAGCTCGTGACAGGTAGAGGGGACAGCGAGGCAGCTCCCGGCAGCTAAACATAGCGCCTCACGGCTAACTAACCCACCGCGCCGACGCTCGCATGTGTGTGTGTGTGTGTGTGTGTGCGAGGATGTGTCAAACAGGACGGTTTGATCAGCGGAGGATGAGAAGAACATAGTTTTACCCCTTGCAACTTTGCCATGAAAAAAACAGCAAACAAACGACGCAATAGAACAGTCCTGCAAGAAAGCTGGTAAATAAATGTGCAGCTGACATGTAGCGAGAAGCGAGTCGCGAGGAGCTTGTGTTTCATCAGCCCGAGCAAGAGTTGTAATAGCCAGATTTTGCTTTTGAAAATATTCTTTTGATTATTTTCCCCGTTGTGCTGCAGATCAGTTTGACAAATCTAAACTTGACAATTTTTGGACTAACAGCTAGATTTCAGTTATGCATTTCATTGGTCATACTCTGTTTTTTTCTTCGCAAAGACAGCGGGAGATACTAATAGCATACAGTAAAAACATGGTGCAGTTTCCTTTACATACAGTTTGGTCAATGAGAGACGCGCGTTCAGTTTCACAGAAAGGCACAGAAAGTGACGAAGTACAAAAGTAAAAGAAACATTTTTTAGATATCTGTACTTTAACTTTTATTTCAATACATTTCAAGGTAACTGTACTTTCTACTCCATTACATTTTCAAACTGAATTGATAAGTGTTCACCTTATTCCGCCCCACCCACTTTTGCCTCTTCTTCACACGCAAACGCACTTCCGGTTTGACGAGACCTCTGTTCACGTATGGCGAATGAGGGAAAAGTCTTGTCGTTAAAATATTGTATAAAGTAGATTGATTTGTGTTAAATGTTTAATGTACATGTGCAATAACAAGGGTAGAAAATGGCTTTGTAGTCTGTGGTGAACTTATTTGTTGTTGAGCTCGTCTGATCCATGTAAACTAATACAACGGAAAAAAGATGGCGGCGCCCACAGCAACTTCCTGAATGAGGTGAGCACAGTACTTTTAATACAGTGTGAGCACATTGATGATGGTATTCTGCCTAAAGGTTTTGAGTTCAAGCCCCAGCTTTGAGCAAACAAAAATATATCTGGAAATATTTAGAAATGGATTTGAATAGAATATCAGCACAATTCTTTATCAAAATCAATACATTTTATGCTTTAACAGACAGTTCTCAAAATCTGTCTGAGCTACTTTTACTATTTGCTCTTAGAGTACATTTTTAAACAGGTACTTCAAACTTTTACTTAAAAACATATTTTTGCTACTTTTACTTTTACTTGAGTATTTTTTGTACATATATTTATACTACTTTTACTTAATTAAAATTGAGTACTTCTTCCACCACTGAAGAAAAGACAATACTTCCACACTATATTTGAGAATTAAACCAACAACCTTAATAAGAGGGGAATTCAAATGTTTTATTTTTCTGCTTGAAAATTGTCCAAATATAGTACTTTATAGTAAATGTTGAAATTACAGTTAAAAGACCAAAGGCAAGCTTGAAGACTTGAAGATAAATGAACAATGACAACCTGCTAATGTTCTCTACACAAATACACACGCAAAAATGAAATGAAACAAAGTGTGTTTATATTTGTACATTTTTGAACCATAGGCTGGTCCTATGACTCATTTTGTTTTATACAGACAAAAAAAATGTTTAGAGTAGCCAATGAGAACCATGAAATATTGATAATTTCTTCAGCCAGCTCCATTTGTTTCTGGAGACTATGTTTTTTTCTGCATAATGTTCTACAGTGAGTCATAGATTGCACATTGAAACTTCCTTTTACACTGGTGAATAATTCTGTGTTTCACTCACTTTGCTTGAAATTTCTTACAGAACAAACTATGACGCACAGAAAGACTCAACATGTAAACTTCCCGACAGAAATATTACAGTTTTTCAAATACACAAAAGCAGTAAAAGTTTCTCATGTCAATCTCAGTCATCTATCAGACTATTTTTTTTCTCCATTTTCCATAATAATCTTTGAACAGCGCAAAATGACTATGCCCAATCCGGTGGTGGGATGCCCCGCTGCTAAATGGGCGGTGGAGCGTTCATTTAGTCACAGTGTGCTCTGAACATGCACTGACATCAGCCGGGGTCTTCAGACCCTTCACATTTAAACTCTGCAGCGTACGGCTATCAAAAGACCATCTCCACTTTGAATAAGGACGATTACAGAAAAAGTGGTTAGTAGTGGATGATATAAATTTGGGAAACTGTCAAATTTAACCTACTACACTCCAGTTTCCTCATCAGCCAAAAACCTCCAGCTCCTGATCCTTTGATCCGTCTCATTGGAGATGGGACCTGCTCACAAACACAATCGAGTTGAGGCGGCACATCTCTAACATGTTTGTAGATTTGTTATAGCCCTCGTGCGATGCTCAAAAGTAAACCACTCCACATTTCCCCAAATAGTATATACAACAACGGGCACACAAAAACAGAGCAATAGATTATCTACTCAATACTAAAACAACATATACTAATTATAACAACTATTGATTCTGGGGAGAAAAAAAAAATCACATTTATGTGATGTGCTAATTTTATTTTGTGTTGAAATTAAATTCTTAAATTCTTTTGTCTCTATTTTTCATTGAAGAAGTATCAAAATCAAAAGTATAAAAAGCTTTTTCTTCATCAAAATCAAGTTTGAAATGTCAATACAAATGTTAGTATTGTGTTAATATGACAGTAGAGGCAGCTTAAACCACTGGCCACAGCACAGGATGACATTTCTAATATTTTAAAGTACTGTTCTAATCCTTACCATGTCCAACTGAATATCACAAAAAGTCCAAATGCTACAATAAGATAAAAATAGATGAGTTTAATGGATTATCTTCTTTACTGAATGTAATCTATATTATCTCAAATGGCAAAAATGACACCAAAAATAAGGGCAAAACCAAGTAATACATGGTGAATAAAATCAATACTTTTACAATAATTCTACTTCAATAGTTAGGCTGACTATAAAAATGACTACATTGAACAAGCAAATTGAGCCTGCATTGAATATAGTGGTTCAGTATAAGTTGAAATAAGTTAGTGAATCCTCTTGTTGGACACAAAACGCTTTTGTTCCATAAAATTAACATCTGGACAGTTCTGATATTGTTTTTCAAACTCCAACATGGAAACAGACTTTAAAAACCCAACACATTTGCTGGAGCAGACAGACAGGTGCTGATCCACTGGCGCAGACAGTGGTATGTGGTCGTTAAAGTTTACTGTCCTGTCAAATCAAACGTGTTAACATGTCTCCAGAATAATAACGAGTGAATCATCTGGCAACGCGTTCTGTGCATCACCTCCACAGATGAGCTAGAGGTCATGTCGAAACGTGGGATTCAATGTTTTTGGATGAAGGCAGGAGATGTTTAGAGTGACTTCTTTGCATTGTGTTTACAACTGTTTGGATTTTTCAGATACAAAGACAAGAAAAACATGGAAATGCACAGATTTGGACTGGCAGTGGTTAGCAAGTGCTCCCAGATTCATTTATTTTCTTTACTCAGGCTATCTTATCTTATTATTTATGTAAAGAGGTCCAAGATTAATCACAATCAAATCAAAATCATAATTTACAAACCAGAAACACTAGAACGATTAAATTAACACGTCTTCTATTAATACTGAAAGTGTCTTAAAAGTGAACTCTGCACAGAATTCGATTGATACGATTGATATGAAACTTGCAATGAAATAATGAAGTCCAACAGCATTTACAGAATGTATAGAACATTTTGTGTATCGAGTTCTGCTTTATAGGCTTACCATTCAAGACTGCAGCAAGCAAGAACTGAGCATAGGGAATAGGTGAAAATGATGGTGATTTCTGTTACAATATGTTGACAGCTTTACTGCATGACTCTGTTCAGTATAAAAAACAGCTAAGAAACAAGTTTATATTCACTTCATTCATTAAATATTCATCTCCTTTCTGCACCACTCAATTCAAAGTAAGATGAGATTCTGAATGCAGCGTTCTCTGGGTTGCACTTTGTGGCCCAAGTTGAGAATAACTTTTGGATGAGTATTGAAGAACTATATTGTAAGTCTCTCTAAAGTAGTGGACTCTTTGTCTCGTTTTCGGTAGATTTAGCCTTTCAAATGCACTTCAGATTGCAGAAAAAACACCAGATGCTGCAATCAGTCCCACATTGTTACCGCAGCCTAACCTTAAAGCAAAAACCTCATTGGACACAGCAGATGTTATGAATAACACTATTTCAGAGAGGTTTGTTTTGGTTTGCATTTAGATTGTTTTAAAATGTATGGTAAGGGAATGCAGTTGTTAGTTAAAGAAGTTCAAAGAGGTACAGCCCTCTTGAACATGGCATATCGTTTCTGCAAGAATAAAAATCCAGTGAGAAGTGCAACAGTGCAATATGTTTCTACATTTAGTGCACACAGTTGAACGGAGTGAGGAAAGAATACTTTAAAACTCCACTTGGCTAAATAAATGATTGCTCATCCATTAACCATTGTAGATAGATTTTTGGGATTGTCACAAAACATTCTTTTTTTTTCATATTTCCTTCAACATTTACATCCGACCTGAGCATTTTCAACCGAAAAAGGGGTCTGGGTTCTGTGCATAATCATTTTCATAGTTGTACGATATTCAAACTTATAGTAATGCTAAAATGTCAAAATGTGCAAGAATAAAATGTTTGTGCCAGTAGTGCTGCACAATTAACCAAAATCGAATCGAAATTGCAATTTGAATGGACGCAATTAGCAAATCACAGAGGCTGCAATTTTTTTTTTAAGTGCAACAATTTCCTGTGACAAAACCGTGACTAAAAATGACAAAAACGTGACTTAAACTGGCAAAAATGTGACTAGAAGCGACAAAATGCGACTTCAAGCAGCAAAAACGTGGCGAAAAGCGACAAATACATGACTTAAAACGGCATGACTTAAAGCTACAAAACTGCAGCTAAAAGCCACAAAAACGTAATTTCAAGTGACTAGAACGTTCTGACACTTTTGATTCTTTTAATAGTTTGTCAGGTCATATTTCTCATCTGAAAAGTCACCATGAGACAGTTTTCCCATGCCAGACGTTTTGCAGCTTTAGTGCCTATTAACACATATATTTGATGCATGACAAAACTTAAGCTACAGACTGTTCTTTTGTGTAACTTAATGTCAGCACCTCCTCTAATCTCCTGTAATGGTGGCGTTTTCTCTGGACAGTGATAACATGAGCCGTGTGACTGACACTTCTCTGCATGCTGTCCACTGTCAGTGCCAGACTCCCTCCTCCGCTCCACAGCACAGGACTCCACCACGTCCATCAAACCAAGCGTCAATCACAACGTCCAACAGATTCTACTATTACACCTGTTAACTCTTTCCACAATTAATACAGTCAGCGGCAAAACACTTCAAATGTCCCAGGTTTAATTGTGTAATCTATATGCGACCTAGAGCGGGTGACATGTGACTGGTTGTGCATGTAGTAGGATGATTACTTCGAATTAAGACATGAGGCGAAATACATTAGACGCATTATGATCTGGACAAGAAAGTAAGAGAAATGAAACAACTGACTTGGATTCTGAACTGTATATATTTTGTATTTAAGTCGTAATATCTTGCAAGCATGCCTTTTTTCAGCATCTGTTAAATTATTGTTCATTGCTTTATGTTGTACCATGTCACTGAAGCAACTTTGTGAATTGTGTTCACTGACAATGGCTTTAAAAACCTTTCTGATTCTGATGCAATTTTGTTAATCTTTTAGGCCTCAGAAGAACAAATCACAAGACATTTTAATTTCAACTGTTATTTGTCCCATTTTCCTCTCTAGACCCTGGTGTAAAGGTGAAGAGTGTTTTTTGTGTTTTGTTTTTGTTTACCTTGAAAAATGACTATGTTTTATTTTCTAAAGAAATGAACTTAATCATTAAACTTCTAGTTATCAGTAAACATTACATTCCATTAAAATTACATTATGTCATTCTACAGACACTCAACAAAAAGGCCGGAAAAAGGTTTTTCGCTTCACTGATGACAAACGGTTATGCTATGATTCTGCTTCTATGGAGGGCACACTTAACCTTTTCTTTGCTGGGTCAAATGTAGTGCTGGAGGCGTAACATATGTGCTTTGCTTAGGGATAGGACGAGATCTCGACAGTCTTGTGTCAAATGGATCCCCAAAATCTCGTCCCGTCCTTTGTCTTTACATGTGGCATGGGTTTGAAAGGGTTAAGGTGCGTATCTCTGAGCAACCCCCACATACAAATATTCACTAGCCTCAAAGTCCAGCAACTTTATTAAAAAGGCTATACATTATTTTAATTGAATAGCACCTCAATGATTTTATAAGAATTACATCAAAGGCTATAGGGAAAGTCTGTGATTAGTGTCTGTCTCCTTTAAACATTTGTCCTGTGTTAATGAACATTTAGGCAGAATAAGCCAGGGCTTCTACACGTTTACCCAGAGTTCAAATGTGCACTGTAGCGTGCACAGACAGAGGGATGTGATGGAAAACCTGCAGGCGTTTGCCTTTAACCAGTGCTGCCGAAAAGATGACTTTGGGACCGGGGATTGCGAGGATTTTATTACAGCCCAGAGAAAACGGGACAGCACGGACACGCGCGCAGCTTTAGAGACGCCACATTAACACCACATTGACATGTAAACTGTAACGGTCTGTTCTGCGCAAAGGTTTAACACCTGCTTGTCAGACGCGCTTAATTTTCATGCAGTTTTACTCTTTGCAGTCTTGATAAATCAAATAGTATCACAAAACATTATAATTTGCATTTTCTCTGCTTCCGATTTTGCGCAAAATGGTCCTGTTTTACATATGCATAAGGTCCCATGTGCAAAATTAGTTCACGATTTTTACTCCAATTTAGTGCACGCAACCCATTTTACACGTGTGCCGACACTTGGTAATATTGAACACTTCAAACTCTGTACAAGTTTTATTGGTCTTGCTTGTATTGTTACATTGTTTTGGTCCACTATATTAAAGTGAAAGTAAAACCTACTGACGCTTCACTATGTTTTATTTGAGATGAGGGGAGCAATGCAGTTCTTAGCATGTCTGAAAATCCAATGCTCAATGTAAAGAGAGATGTCGCTTTTGTTTGCCAAAAGTGTGGTTATATAACTGTTTTTATTAGTAGATAATAGCACCAAGTTTTAATTGGTACCACTAAATTAGACACCCTTTATAGTCTCTAAGCCCTCCATTTACACTATTCAGTTCTTTCACCTGCATGTAGACTGTAGGCTGCATGTAGACTGACATGAGTGGTCTGGAGAGGCTTGAAGCTGGAGTTTTAACGCAGAAGTTTCCTTCAGTACAGAGACATGACTCTAAGACATTGCGATTGTCTGCTTTCCAGTCTAGTCCAGTCATTGTATGGAGTCTGATGACATAGGCAAAGATAACAAGAGCTGAGCTGGCAAGTGTTTGACTGGCACAGGGGAGAAATGCTTTTTTCTTCAACATTTTGCATCACCCAATAAAAAAAAAAAAAAAGCATGTATGCCATCTTCTCCATTTTGTGCTATTTAGTGTCTCCATCAGAGCCACCCACTCTGAAGAAGCAGCCCTATCTGTCTAGTGGTGTTGTGCTTTAGTAAGTGCTTGTTTTTCCAGTCTGGTTGTGTTTGTGTGTGTTATCGGCCCCATCTGAAAGCTGTTTACCCTCTGGTGCGCTGAATTTCCCAGCTGATTGCGGTCATCGGGCCCAGACAATGACATCGTGCTTGTGTACATGTGTGGATATATTTGTGTGTGCGTTTTTCGCCTGACTCATTTCCAGTTTGCTTATTGGACAAGGACGGGGATAATAAGAAAGGGAGATGCATGTATGTAACTTGTAGATGAGGTTTGGAATGATAATAGACAAGGTAATGCAAATAAAGTGTCAGAATGAACAAGTTTTTAAGCAACACATGGCTATCACACTGATTGAGACTATTTTAGCTACAAAATTAAATGTGAATAATAGCAGTCATTTGAGTCGGACAGGTTTGTCTGCTCAAATTAAAAAATCAAGTCTAAATGTAAAACTGGGTGTTAGCATCACCATCACTAGGTTTTCATGCACAGGTAACTCTGAGTATGCTCTTCATATTTTTTCATATTTTTCTCTTGCTTGTCAGACCACTTGTGTCAGTCGACATGTATTTGACCTTTTCAATTGAAATATTTTACAGCAAAACTGGAGGATGTGGTTTGTATCCTAGTTCTCACTGATCTTTTGGGACACTGTTTATATTCACATGCATTCATTTTTAGATGTGTGCACGGTTTAGAACAATTATTTTCTGAATACTTTTTGTTACTAGATTTTGTCAAAATGTGGTAAAATGGTCAATAAAATCCAGACAGAACTGGTAGATGGCTTTGTATAATAATGTATTAAAACATACATTTGGCTTTATTCACGCTATTTTGAGAAATGCTGCTTAGAAAATCCTCTCCCCTTTGACCGTCAAAAACACTCCCCATTTTTCAGATTTTAGACATCGCTTATCTGAGAATCTTCTGCCGTTTTAAATCCTTAAATCATCAGCAGACTCGTTCTGAGCATTTCTGCCGCCTAAACATGATGATAATGATGATGATTTTTATTTATAGAGCGCTTTTCCACCTAATAGGCACCCAAAGCGCTTTACAAACCGATCGCTGCAACTCTAGCTTAACTCACGCTACTTGAGTAGTAACATGTTTAACTTGGGTAAGCGCTATGCAGCCAGTAGATGGCGCCTAAACTCAGCAAGTGTCAAGGCAAACAGAACCAGGTACAGATGTTCATTTTGTTTTCACTCAAGAGCATGACTGAATGCTAATAACACTATAAAAATATACAATACTATATACAAAGCCGTTTCACAGCCAATCAAAATCATAGGCCTATCTCATTAAACACCGTTTCATATGAGTCCATGTTGTCCAAGCTTCAAACCAATCACACAAAAAGACATACAGCATAAGCCTGAACACGAAACCTTTAAATTATACACTAATCACTGTAAATGCACACCACGGGAATGGAGATATTATTACAGTGAGAGAGAGAGTGAAGAAATAGAAATTGAACTGTAAGAATTTTAAGAAAGCATTAACATGAAGTTTAATGCAGTAAATTTCAGTTTTCATACAGGTGAGTTCAGTAAATTTCAGCTTTTGAATTAAATACATTTCAAAAAGCTTAGATAAAGTCTAAAATCCAAGAATTTTAGATATTGTGCATGTGTGTGCATATGTGTTTTCCCCTCAAACTTAGTTATTACTTATTTGTCTTTTGCTCCACTGGATGTTTCTGTTTTGTTTATCTGTATAACTCAGTTATTGTTTAAATATTCAGCTTTATGGACCACATTATCATTGTAAAAGTAAACTTAATTGATTCCAAAATATCCAAAAAAACATGTAGACCACAGAACCAGGTACAGATGTTCATTTTGTTTTTACTTGAATGCAAATAACACTATAAAAATGCATAATATTTTTCCTTTGACACAAAAAAAAAATATCATATAACATTATTTAAGTGCTAGGTAACGATAATA
This sequence comes from Rhinogobius similis, assembly GCA_019453435.1. NCBI lineage: Eukaryota > Metazoa > Chordata > Actinopteri > Gobiiformes > Gobiidae > Rhinogobius > Rhinogobius similis. The sequence goes on along the minus strand of CM033620.1, from coordinate 30,633,195 downwards.
CTTACTTCCATTTAGGGCCAATAGAGGAATTATTGTGCTTTTAAAGGGAGGGTGTAGCAGAAGGACTTTGATGGCTTAAATTGGTGTTTTATTCTGACTATATACAAAGCCGTTTCACAGCCACACAGCCCTGTCAAGCCGTTACAAGCTCTGGTTTGGCAGGTGGCCATTGGGAACATCAAACACAAGAATTAGAAAGCTTTTAAAGGCAAAAACGTACACGCTAATGATTATTATCTACGGACTATTTTTCTTCATAATTGTTTGACTGTTAAAACTTGAATAGAATGCACCAGCCGCTCTAATAGATGCAGCTGGGGAGGTGTTCAGCCCCTCAGTGACAGCTATAGAAATGCACTGAAAGACCACTTGAGCTGCAAATATCCAAGGTCCAGTGTATAGGGTTTGACTGACACAATACATACAGTATGGCTATTATTATTACTATTATATGGTGGTGTGCAGGCTTTTCAAAGCAACAGAGAAAATATGAAGGGCTGGAGGACATGTTAGATTTGACCGCACCCAAGAGTGACTGGACAGCAGAATGGCTTATGCACAAATTTACCAAAAATCATTAATCATGCGGTTTACCTTTGGTCCCTTTAGTTAATTAGAATACAACAATTAATTCAAATAGATTCCAATATTTGTCTTACTGCTGTTTAAAATCAATGGTATGTCTCACAAATCAAAGTTAAGCTGCAGTTAAGTTCACAATTATTATCATCCCTTTTCTTCTCAATGTATTTGCACTGATATAATTAGATGTAGCCTACTTTTTGTGAAGCATGTGCCACCTCACTAGTTTCCATTTGAAATTTAAAAATCTGTGAAATTTTACTGATATATCGAAACTCCACTGATATATCACAGATGCCAAAATTAAAATCCAAGTTCATAAGACATGAAAAGAACATGTAGAGCTGCCGGGTCAACCTGTCAGGAGCTCTGGGCGAAATTTTCTCAGGATCTTGGTCAGGATTACTTACTTAATGGAGGATCTGCCAAATGTGCGTGTTACCCAGATTACCCAGAAAGTACCCGCACAGACACAGCGAGAACATGCAGGTTCATCCCTGTTTTCCCAGTTTAATAATCTATATAAATATTAATTCAAGAGTCCCAAAAACCTGCTGACAAAATGACGTGAAAATGTACATATATCCCCCATAATTTTCATGACTCTTTTCAATCCTAACGACAGTCAGACTTAGCCGCACACACTCCTGAAACATTACATCTTTCTGAATCAAAATCATAGGCCTATCTCATTGAACACTGTTTCATATGAGACCATGTTATGACGTACAAGGTTCAAACTAATCGCACAAAAAGACATACAGTATAAGCCTGAACACAAAACCTTTAAATTATACACTAATCACTGTAAATGCACACCACAGGAATGGAGATATTATTACAGTGAGAGAGAGTGAAAGCATTAACATGAAGTTTAATGCAGTAAATTTCAGTTTTCATACAGGTGAGTTCAGTAAATTTCAGCTTTTGAATTAAATACATTTCAAAAAGCTTAGATAAAGTCTAAAATCCAAGAATTTTAGATATTGTGCATGTGTGTGCGTATGTGTTTTCCCCTCAAACTCACTTATTACTTATTTGTCTTTTGCCCTACTGGATGTTTCTGTTTTGTTCATCTGTATAACTCAATTATTGTTTAAATATTCAGCTTCATGGACCACATTATCATTGTAAAAATAAACTTAATTGATTCCAAAATATTCTCCCAACATGTAGATTTAAAAATCAGAATCAACATCAACTTAAAAAGCAATTCACTGGCAAGGACCACAACCTCAAACTTGGATGCAGAATGTTTACTGGCAGACAAGAGCCACAATAAAACTTGAGAGATGATGAATGCAGTTTTGGGGCTTGTAGCGATGAGGGCTGCAGGGTCCTGGGTCTCGATACTCCAGAACGCTGTGTCCAGGAAGCTTAAATAGAGTAGCCACTGGAAAGGGCGTGGATGAGGTGTGGTCCTGCTCCCTAACTTAAGATAACAGACTTGTCTCCAATATAATGTATAACCATCAGAGTTTTCGACGTACACTTAAATGATGCACTTAGTTTCTTGCTTGGCAAACACACACGCACTTGTCTTGTCCCATTTTTCAACATGGTCAATTTTCCTAATGGCCAATCTGCATCAGAGAAACATTTTTATATTGTTGACATCCATCAAAAGCTAAAGCAAATCTGCATAAAAGTCAATTGTAGAATTGCACGAGTGCGCAAAATCTGTACGACTATTACAATGCCATCACTGCTACTGTTACTTCTATTTGTTGCCAGAGATTTGACCTAATATTACTAATACTGTTGACAGGTTTTAACTTCCTGTTTTATGCAACATTTTGGGAGCTTTTCCCATTCAATAGATATATTTTGTTTGTTAATCGCTTTGTCGTGATTACTCATCATTCTGAAAACCGTAATAATACCCCTTCCATCACAACTTTAGTGCCATTAAGTTCTTTCAAACTATAATGTGAGCACAGGCCATTACATAATGTCTTCATTGAATACAACAAGAAAGAAATCGCCTTGCAGTTGAAGAAAGTACATTACTTGTTTAAGGTCCAGGGTGATGGTCACGTAGTGGTACTCCATGCCGTTCATTATGGAAGGGCTCTGCCACCAGCGGTTTGTTCCATCAATGGCGTATTCTATAGGATGTCTCTCTGTGTGGAAAAATACACAGAAGAAACATTTCCAAGACTGCAGTAAATACTGGGCTCTGAGTTCTATTAGACACATTATATTTATAAAGAAAAGGGCGTGAAGGTTGCAGCAGAAGAGTCTGTGTGTGTATGTGTGAAGATGAGATGTGGAAGTTTGATTGGCAGCTGTCAGTTAAACGCCCACGTATCGTTGACGTTTTTCTCCAAAACCATGGCAACTATCAGAGTCAGAAAAAGAGCTGTATCCCTTTGGTAAAATGTCCACTCTCCTTTCAGAAGAAGAGAAGTGTTTATTAAATGGTCACATATCTTTATTTATTTATTTCAGTATTTACTTGTTTTAAAGGTGCATCATGTAACTTTTCTGCTGGAAGGTCCATTACCACCTTGTCTTCATGGAGATATCATCGCTTAGCCTTGAATGTCAAACTGTATGGCAACAAACGTATCTATCTCCAAGGAGACAAGCAGGCCAAGTTACTGGTTAGGTCTGTGGAGAGGCGAACCCGCTCACAGTAACGATGTGTTTCTAATTTATTTATTTTTCACAACTGAATTAACGCAAGACAGACAGGCAAAGCAATAACGTCTCCATAGAAACAAGAAGAAATCAGACCCTTCATCAGAAAAGTTACAAAATGCGTGTTTATGTTTGATAAATTAGAATTGCTTATACATTTTTATCAAAAAATTTAAGATAACAACACAGCTACTCTCAGGAAAATAGGCATAAAAGAAGAAGAATGCATTAGCAAGGTCAGAGATGGATCTTTTCTTATTGTGTGCACTTGCAGGCAAAAATTAATCCACTGCACCTCAAGCTGTGCATTAGGAGGCTGTCAGGGAGTAAAATAAGAGTTCTTTAATGTGTGAAAACAATATGAAAAAAGAAAAATCCATCAGTGTGTCAGAAATTAAATCAGTCAGGTAATTAACCTCAGTTAGTCACAGCAAATTAAGCCAGTCACTCAGCACTGGGCTCTCGTTCATAAACACTGTGCGCTGTTGGTGTTTAGGTGCAGATAAGTGGAATTTGTGTATTTGGAGATATTAGGAGGTCGCATTTGAACACTGCAAACAGGTAACTGGTAATTAAGGAATGTTGCATGTTTTCATAAGCAAATCACTTCTTTTTTCTCTCATAATGTTTTTGTTTTTTGCTCAGTAGCATAGCCATGTTTAACCTTTTGAGCCTTTTTGGTTGCAAGGTGAACAAATCAGATATAATAATAATGTATAATGTAAATATGAAACATGGCAAAATGTTGGTATATGTGTGTGTGCGTGAACGTAAGAAAATGTTTAAGCTATTACATATGATAGTGAAATAAAATCCAATTAGCTGGACATTTTGTGTATTGTACATTAGAGAAAACTGCGCCAAAGAGAAAGTTCTTACCTGTAGTGTTTAACTTCTTTCAGTTTTTATTGTCCTTTCTATCTTTACAATAAACTGACTAAGCACAGGCTAATGAAATGGGCCACTGGCTGACTCCACTATCTGCTCCTGGTTAGTGCTCTCAGGCCTAAGTGGAGGATTAGAGCGCACATTGATTGACTAAATGGCTGCGTGTCTAGTTCTTGAGTTATAACTTTCGGCTGATGTCTTTATTGTGCCGGCGTCATGTTGCAATTGATTGGTCGGCTCAATCCGCAATTATCGTTTCTGACAAAGTGATTGGTTAACATCTGGCCAATTGAGCAGTAATTAGCTAAAGAGACATGATTCATGAATGGGATCGCTGGAGTTATCAATCAAATGGAAGTGGAGAGAGAGAGGGAACACTTCTCACAGAAAACTGCAAAACAGAACTTTGGCTTTTATTTTACATTTTTTTAATACTTATTTTACAATTTTGATTATTTTTGAGTGCTACAAATTCATTTTAACAACATTTAAGTATTCAATCAAGTATTCAGTTTCTTACCGTTGGGCTTGGTACTCTGCTGGTTGCAGATGCGACACTGGGGGTTCCTCACTGGCTGTCCCGGGACATGATCCACCAGTTTACAGTGCATCTGTGGCCCTTCTGCACCACATGTGGCATTAGCCGTGATGTCTGCCATGGTGGCCAGGTTCAGGACGGCAGGGAACAGGCCTGGAAACAGAGGAAGCACATGAACACTATGGACTGGAGTCAGTGCTCACTGGTTTTACGATCTAGAAAATACATACAAAGAATTTCAAATGGACTAAAACTGTGAATTTATTCCAGATTAATTTTTACTGTAGAAAACTTGTTCTAATCTCACAATCTCACAATACACCTTGACCAAAACCTCTAGTTTATGTTATTTCAGTTTTTATGGGAATTCTACGTCATACAAATAGTCAGTATTTACAGTTTACTGCACACATTTTCTACAGCCTTCGTGTTATCTTCGGGTCATTTTGACCCAGTCTAGATTTTTATTTTAGTCTTTATTTCATCACCATGAAACTTTCATGTGTGGTCCCAAACATTACTCAACATACAATTTATGCAAACATTTGATGTAAATAACTATTTTTTTCTGATATAAAAAAGTATATTGGTCATTGACCAAAGGGGTATAGCTCAAAGATAGCACAAGGGTTTTAAATATGTACTATGAAACTTTTCTGATGGGGGGTGCACCACCTGCTTGTCCCAATAGAGATGTAATTGCTTTGCCTGAAATGTCCCACTGTATGGCATGAATCTTATATGCCTTGTTTTATTCAGTTACAATGTATTGCTTTTGAAAAACTGGGAGCGAGCTCTCCTCTCCACAGATCTGACCTGTAACTGAACATTCTAGGCAAAGCAATAACATCACATAATAATAACACAAGCAGGTGGCAGACCCTCCACAAAATATCACATAAGCCACGTTTCGACTGGTCCTGGTCCCAGACTGGTTTGCTCAGGTGCACTTTGGCCTGGTTTATATTCTTTTCTATTCTGTTCTGTCTATGAGTCTGGAGCCTGTTTTCTCTCTGCTCTAATCATCTCACTCAAAAGCGTGTTGGGAGCTAAAGCGCTATAGGAGGGTCTACTTTGGATCACTTAAACGTGTTGGTATAGTTCACATAAAGTGAACCTGCATAGTGCACCTCTAACCTTCGCTGTACTCAATTTAACATATCTGGAAATTGTGCTCTGATTTTTAAAGCAGTGGCATTTGCAGCAGCATTTTCGATCACATAATATTTAAACTTTTCAACTTATTATATTTCTTAGTAAAGTAAGTGTAGTTTACAGTGTAAATCGTTAATCCACTTGTATGTGGTTATACTCTGAGTAAACATTCCCTCTGTCTTTGTAAACTGAGTATTAGTAATTACTTGAATGAGAATGCAGGTGTTTTAGCCAACATGTGCTACATAATGTGTTTTGGGTGGAAGCAGCAGTCCAGGCCCAAGCACCATTTAACATCATTAGCCTATAGTTGGCTGTGGGTTGATCTACTTTATCTTTTAGTGAGGTTTTCCTGGACTGGGCAGTGCGTATTACCACTGTGTCATAGATTTTTTCATTTGCATTATGTTGTTGTAGCGTTTTCTCTCCATTTCCTGAATATTTGTCAGTGCAGCTGCCAAAGAACACACAGTTAGAGAGAACATAAATAACCAGAAGACACTATGAGTCCAGGCCAAACAAGGAAGGATGACTAAGAAGTGTGGGTCTAATATCCTCATCGGTTTTAATACAGGGAAACATTCACAAAACCCACTCAGTGTTCCACCAGTGACTCTTGATCATAATAATTTGACAATTCATACGAAATAAAGGGAGTTAAAGTCACACTATGTACTTTTTCCTTATCTCCCTGAATATTTACTTTGCCTGGAATGTTACAGTGTATAGTATTTTGTAGTATTTCAGACAAAGCAATAACATCACCATGGAAACAGTGACATACTGCAACTTTAAAGAAGAAAAAGGCATTTATTTATCAGGCACATTTCAGACATTAGTGCAACTCAGTGTGCTTAAGGGGGCTGTTACCTAAACTTTATTGTATTTCTACTACATTATAAAGTTGTCCCTTCGTGATGCCAGTAGTTGTGTTTTGTATTATCCATGATTGTTTAAGTAATCATCTAATGAGAAGCTTGTTCTTAATCCCACCTGTGGATCCGATCCCCTCCTTCTTCAGGAAGACCCAAACCAAGCGCTCCCATTTATTTAAAAAATCACAGCTGAACTGCACTTGAACAGCACCAGCCTCCCATTAATGAGTTACCCATGAGATAGCATTGAATTGATATGGATGAGTGAAGAGTCTTGTCAAAGGAAAAAACAAACAAACAAAAAAAGTGATTTGGCAGTTGTGGGGTCAAAACTCAAATGCATAATGTGCAGATGATTGTTTCCCCCAATGGTTTAAATATCGGTTTAAAGTTTTTCTAGTAACTATGGACCAGTGCCAATAACAAAACACTCCACAATAAAATAACACCCGTGACAATGGTGTCCAAATCCATACTGACAACATTATTGTAGGAATAGATCATGGAAAAGATTAATACAATGAAATTAAAATGGTGGACTAGAAGCTGTTATTTTTCCAGCCAAACCAAATTGACGACACTTCTGGGGTCTCAACGGAATGTCTTTATTTTCAAGCCCTGGTCTGACCCATTCACATTTACGAAACAAGCAGCGTATAATTCCCAAAACGTCTCATAAAGGCGCATTTTTAAAAATCCTCTGGGCGCTATAACTGTCAACAACTCTTATGTACAGCCACTATTCATGTTCTGGGACACCCCCCCCCAAACAAAAAAAACACATCAGGAGCTTCAGACGAATTAATAATTTTCGACAACTTTTACAGCTTCCAGGCGTGAACTCATCTGTGCTGTTCTCATCGTAAAACCCCATTTGTCTCTGCCACGATGACAAGCTCATTGAATCTATTGCAAGAATGCCTAAGATCCATATGGGTTACATTTCCTGTCGGGCAAAGCTTGCAAACAAACATATGCGACGCGTTAAGTCAGATGTTTATATTAGAGGCCGTATGACTTTTGTAGTAATGCAGCAGGACACGTAAACAAACTTACAGAGCCCTGAAAAGAATACATTGTACTTTTTAGTTTTATTTATCTGTTCTTGTGGCAACATTATTATTATTTCTAATTCAGGTCATATTAATTCAGTAATATTGACTATTGCCTCATTTTAAAACAGTTTAATTCTTTTTCACCCATCCTTCTCTGCTTCAAGGATCCATCTTCAGGTTGTCAGCCAGGATCTTGGTCAAAAAAATGTTAATTACAAATACAATTTTGCTCAAAATGAGAAATACCTTTACAGGATTGACATATCTTCTAGGGCTGAAACAAGTTCATTGATCAATTGCAACCAATTGATTATTGAGATCATCGTCAGCTAGTAATTGAAGAATCTGGATTGTGCACTGACTTCAATGCATGCCATGTGCTCAGAGAAGAGGTTTTATCACTCAGAGAAATCAGGAATTACATCAAAATAACAAAGAAAATGTGATCATGTAGTGTTTTTGATCAAATGCCAGATTTTCAGCCTTTGAAAAACAACCTACAACAACCAATCTAAAATATATTTTAAAAAATAGGTGAACTTCTGTGTTTCAATCATCATTGCATCTATCAACATGGAACAGAGGAACGTGAAAGTGCTGCTCAGAAGAAAGGCTAAAAACCCGCAACATCCAACTCTCAAAATGGGCAACAACTTTTCTAAAAACAAGCATAAAGTCAAAGACATATTTTGTCTGTAAATATACAACATCAGGATGTTCCAAAGCGGCATAATCTTAGTTCATCTGGGTCAAATTTAGTAAAGCGCTCATATTCATGGTCACTTCATGTTCTAAAGCACTGACCGATTAATCTAAAGAACAATCGCTAGACTAATCGATTATCAAAATAATCGTTAGTTGCAGCCTTAGTATTTTCTCACTGAAGAGAAATGAATTTGTAATAGCTCTTAATAATAATAAAGAAAAGTTAATGTCACAAACTGTGCTTGCAATTACAATCAAAGATTAAGATCAGCTGCTTCAGAAATAAGGAAAAGCATGAACATTTTTGAAACAAGTAAACTCATTTGGTCTTAGAAACCATACGTTTTCAAAGGCGGATTCTAACTCGTTATAACTAAGCTTTTACAGTGTGTGCGGACAGAAAGAGCCCGAGAAATGCAGACTTGTTAAAGAGTGGACAGTTTGTGTGTCCAGGAGCCCAGCTGTTTGTCCAGATGTGAGCAGTGATGGAGTGTGAAGAACATCTGAGGCACACAGTGTCTCATAACATGTGGACAAGTTCTCACACAGATCAACAGACAGGATTACATACGACAGATTTCATTTGAGATTCGATGAAGGAAAACCCACCCTTTAAACAGCGTTCCCAGGGCGTGATGACATAACTGTGGCAGCTGCTGCTTCTGTGACTCAAACTATACGAAGGAGTCTACAACAGTGACCTTTTGCCAGAAAACAGTAGTCAGAATATGTAAACATAGTATGGATTCCCATGTGGTCTGGCTTCACATTGACACTCAAGCTTGGAGTATTATTGATAATGGACAACAGCTGAATGTCACATAGTTCCATGAGTTTGGGGTTGCTACAGCTAATAAGATGCACATTGATTTGGCAAGATTTTGTGTCCTGTCACAACCAAATATCCCTGGAATATAAGAGATGAAAGCAGAATGTGGATGGACAAGGTTTGAACTGGTTACCCGGTCATTGATGCGGGTGTATTAATAAACAGTATATCGACTACAGTCACATTTGTGTTGGTTGCTTTGCATGCAGTTTCTACATCAGAGGGTCTAGACAGCTGTTGTTGTAAACAGCACTGAGGTCTTCACGCCAAAAGGAAACACAGGCCTTTCCATGATCTCAAACAGATGTAAACAAAAGCCAGACTCCTCATTCATGTGAGAGCTGCAGGGGAAATGGACAAGAATGCAGTGGATTTAACATTTATGGAGTATGTGTGCTGTTTACAATCTTCTCTGCTTTTCTTTCATGCAACAAATAATTAAAGATGTACTTTACAGCACAAATGACATATTGTATCTACCAAATGTAGCCCCTAATCTATTTTTGCTAATGTTAATTATATGTACAACACTGTTAAATTATTATATTTCTGTTGTTAAATATAAATCTATCACTGAAGTTGAGGTGAGCACCCAGGAAAGGGGCTGTGGCTAAACGGGGTCCAGCTCAAAAGTAGGTCAACCACGCCTTCTCATTGTAGTGAGTGCAGCCTGGGTGAGCTCAGGTGTGTACTGTGTCTCTGCATGCCTCAACTGTTTGTACAACTGTGGACTAAATTAAAAGTTGCAAAACTTAATGAATCATCTGATTATTGGAGAGTGCAACACAAACTTACATACATACAATCTATCATACTGTAAAACAAGGTGAAATAACGTATAACCCAAATATAACACCACACTGTATAACAACCTGTGATGACTGCTGAAATGCTGTGCAAAACCATGTAACTGCAATGTGTAAAAACCAACAAAGCATGTAAAACAAAATGTAACGCTGCACAGTGTAACAACTTGTTACCCCAGTGTACGACTCTGTGAAACAACCTTTAATAACATATAACCCAAACATAGCACCCCATTGTGTAGCAGCCTGTGATGATGTCATTCATTATTAACCATTGGATTTAAATGGTTCCTTTCATGACACTGTGGACACTCATGAAGCGCTTTACAGTGCAATGTTCACTCACTCCACAGCAGGTGGTACACTACTTTAACAGCAAAAGCTGCTTTAATGTAGACTGACAGAAGTAAGGCTGCCAATCTGTGCCATCAGCCTCTCCAATGACCAACCATTCACTCACACTCCACTGTCACACTAGGCAATGTGGGTGAAGTGTCTGGCCTAAGGACACAATGACCAAGAACTAATCAGGCCTCGACCTGCTTAGTTTCTGAGATCTGACGAGATCAATCATTAACAAGCAGATATGGCCACTATTAAAGGAGGTACAATGCATCAAGGGTATAGAAAACAAAATGTGACCAATACATGTTTTTTCAGTTTGGTATAAACTGAACAGTGGCCATCTTTGGCCAGTTTATTAACACAACCAATACAGCAGATGTCCAATTACCAATGAATGCTGAGTTTGTTGGAAAAAGTGCATAGCATCATGTAGAAAGACTATTTCCTTAAGATACAGTAGGGTTAACCACTCCATGCACTAAAGCGTAGTCACATCTTCTTTTTACCCCCTGGGTTAATGAAATCCCTTTATAAAGCAAGATGTACACAAAAAACTAGGAAGTAGCTATTTTCTTTCAAAAATAACATCCTATTCATGCATCCTTTTGACTTAATGTAGTTGCTCAGATCTTTGATTTGTTTCGAATTTCCTTCTTTGAGATTTAGTGTCTGATAACGTTCCAACATTTGTGAGTCCAAGAAAGCAGTTCATGAGACAGAAGATATGGGTCCCTCTCCAAGGGTTCATAAGACTGACCCAAGAGAATAAGGTTATGATCATGAGAATAACGGGACCTTTTATATTATGTTAAAACACACACACACGCACACTTGATGTTTTTGGGTTCTGGTCATCTGGTCGAGACTTAAAGGTGGCCCTGCACAATTAGATATAGTAAATGCAGCATGCAATGTTTCTTACTGTCTTGCAGTTTACTGTATGGTAGTTCACCCTCAAGTTAAAAGGGATGTAGTTATAGATGATAAACACATACCTTACCCAAAAACAAGTACACTACAGTAAAAAATAAGTTCATCCAGGTAACACATAAAAGTGGTAAGTCTGTCTTTGGTACCAGAGACAGACAAAAGGAAAAGAACAGAGATAACCAGGAGACAGAGGAGACAGGTTCAGATTTCACAACACAATGACTGTTTGCCTACAGGCCTCCTCGCTCTCCCTCTCTGTCTCTGCTCTGATAACCATGGTACTTGTCTGTTCTGATGGCCTTTCTGTCCTGTATCTTCGCTCTGTTAAACATGCCTCTCAAAGGATCCACTACCACACGGACCACACATTACAATGGTATCAAAAATATGGATGGCAAGTAAGAGATGGGCTGACCACAAATTCTACAGCACCTTTTCTGTTTTTAGGTATCTAAAAGCTGTGGCAGAATCAAAACATTAGGGATGCATATTTCAACCACTGAGACAGATGGATAAACGCCAGAAGGTAAAAACTTTGGAGAGGCGAAAGGATTTGGATAAAAAATATCTGTGAGTACAAGGTGGTGATTGGGAAGGTAACTAGAACTATTTGTGCAGTCCAAACAATAATTTTAGTATGTATTGTATTTGTATCTTGAAGTGATTAGTTTTGAGTAGTTTAGAATTATTCTATGATAGTTATATAAAGTTATAAGACAAAAATAGATTTAATTAAGTACAGAAAATAAATCAAACTAACTAAAAAATCCTAAAATCCCTTTACATTTTCTGAAGTCTTTAACTTGTGTAAATATGGTTACGTTTTGGCAGTGTGGTTTGAGATTACAATATGGTTTTACACTCTTCACCTTCACCTTCATTGATTGTTTAAGGCAAGACACTACAGGAAAAACCCATTTATTTTTTCCCTTTTTTTGTTTTCTGGGTGTGTTTGCTCTCTCAACATATCGGCTTTCATGTGGAAACAACTAACTTGTCTAATCTGCTCCTAAAGAAGCAGTGACTTAATTTAATCCACTTGCATTCATAGATTTCTCTGGGGCATAACTTCAAAGGCTGCTTTCCTAAAATGCATATTTCTCCCGTAGTGACATAAAGCTCACCGTTTAAAGCTGCACCTTCACACACCAAACCTTACAATCTTGTACTTAACACGATTTTGACAGAACTGCTGAAGGATTTGTTGATATCTAATTCCAAGCCTGATTAATTAAAGTTTTAAATTAAAAAAAATGAGGTGAAATTTGAATTTTTTAGATCTAGTTCACGCAAAAACTAAATAAGAAATCCAAAATCCCCTCTGTAAATGTGATAATATCTGTACAAAATGAACCAAGACATTTAAACCTGATTTTATCAATTTTTCAGATGGAAATGTCCACAATATGTGCAATTTTGGCAATTTTTTTAAACATAAAACTCTTTATTAAAGTTATGTGAGTTAACTAGGAGAAGTTTCAAACGAGTATCTTTAATTTAATTTAATTTTTTTCAATTCGCCTGCAGTGTCTCAGCTTTATCCTGAAAATCTATTTGCAATGCTGAAAACCCAAGTGAAAAAGCAACAGTTCAACACTGCATGCACGGAAAGACAGCCACAAATCCATTCAAACTGGTATGAGACATTTCAAGTTCTGGTCCCTCCTGCACAAACTCTAAATACAGATCGATGCAAATAGTATAACCATAAGCAGCGACACATAACCCAAGTGCACACCAGAGCCGCAGCCAGCCACATCTGACTTGATTTCAGTGACATCTGAAACGACAGGCGATCAGTTTGGTCACATAACGCTTCCCTATTCCATTATAACCAAAACTTTATTTGCCATTTCCTTTGCTGTAGTCGGGGCCGAGCGCGGTGATGGATGTGTTATGGTGGCGTTTTGAGCCTGGATGTATGCTTGATGGAGGGAGAGGCGGGCACGGGGAGACAGGATCATCTCTCTACCCATGCACCTCTCTTGTTTTCTCTCTATCTATCCCTTCATCGCGGAGAGACGGAGTAAAAGCGTATTGGACGGTGCCAGGCGCGTGATGGATCGGCGGGCTTCCCATGAAAAGATAGAGTGATTTTTAAAAGGGTCATGGCCTGTAGTTGAATGAGCGATGAGACAGTGATAATCCTCCACACTTAAACCTAAGACCTGGAGTTAGCGTCTGAGGCTAAGGTTGACACTTGGGGACACTAAAATGTGGTAATAGATGGGTTGGCAGTTTCATTTGGAGTTGCATGCTAATATGAGTGCAGTCTTCGGACACTTTTTTTTACTGTCTTGAAATGCAAAAAACAAAACAAAACAGCAACACAAAAATCTAGGGCAAGATATTAGTGATGATGAATAACAACGTCAATTTCAATTACATTTTGAAAGCTTTTAACCATTTCATTATGTTATTCCCTCTTCTTTTTATTCACTTTTTGTGTCTTTGATGAAGATTCATTGATTTATTGTGTCATTTGTGCATGGAATATTTATATACAAGGGAGGTCTCTTCCTCCTTTTTAACGTTCTCGGCCTTTGGGTTCTATATTGAGAAGGACAGGTGTTGCAGTCAAATTGGGATAAAAAGTGAGGATAGACATATAGCCACAGCCAGGAATTTGAACTTGCATGCTTGTTTTCTTGGTGATGTTAACAACTAGTTTTGTTTCGTTACGACTTCGTCAATCCAAGCAGGTTAGGAGCCCTCAAACAACCGCGCTCCCCTCAGTGACTCAGAGCCAGAGAAGCAGTGTGGAGTCAGGAACTTCACTGGGTTCACTTCCCACAGAGTTTTCTGGGTCGCGCCATGAGGAAAACATGGAATTACAGCAAAGAATTGCGCTTTAAAATCAATGTTTGAGTTATAATGTGAAATTGACTCATTTGTCATTTGAGATTGGGAAACGAGTGGTTTTCCAATTTTGTATTTTTCATTTCAAAACAAAACTTTAATGGCCAGCAGGTGCACAGACCTTCATGTAAACAAATGCACACTCCAAAGGTATCAACAGAGGCTTTTATTTGAGCTTAAAGTGCATATGACGGGTTTTTACGATTGTCTAATTTTTACTTTTTTCAGTGTATTAATGCCTCTTGTAAATATAAATTATAGTTTTACACCAATCAGATCACTGTTTGTGGAGAAAAAGTGAAAAATGTGTTTGCAGTTTCAGGAAGTAAACAAACTGATGACATCACACTGGGGAGACAAAGGTTATGCATAATTTACACAAAATAAACTACTTTTTTGACATTTTAAACATTAATTCAACAAAATAAAGATGTTCACGTGTGTTTCTCTTTGTCAAATGAACAAATCTGTGACATTAGATGAGTTTTGGCCAGTGTACAGTGTGGTTGCTATGGTAATTTCCTAGCGTGATGTCATACTTTACAACCAGGAAGTAAAATTTAAAACCAAAAAAATAGCTAAATGGGGTAAAATTTGTAAAGATTTTAGTAGAAATTTGAATATATTTATCTTTTATTTGCATTTTAGTCCAATGAGTAGTCCAACCTGTCATAGGCCCTTTAAGCTATTTTCAGGGCATAGAACTGCATTAACACAGTATTGAGGCATTACTGTGTTACTTTTTCTGCACAAATACATTTTACAACCAAAGTTAATGAGTGTTAAAGTATATCCATAAAGATCCAGACCAGAGAATAACACGGACTCTTTGATTTGGGTTAATATTGGCCGATGACTCCACCAGCCAAACACCTGTTATTGAATAAAGATAATGTGTGGAAATCTCCAGGCAAAGCAATCGCAGCACCACCCAGAGAAAAGTTACCAAGTGCATGTTAATCAGCTGAACAATGATTCTGATTCTGACACTTTCTGGCGTCGTGGAAGACAGATTGGATACAGATATTACTCAGGTTGATGTGATGCAGGTCTAATAGAAAACTACTTGGCCCAGACAAACTAAATTAAATGAGGACAATTTGTACCGAGGCATCCTCAAATCAAACGTGAAACATCTCAGCGATATTACAAGCCTTCTGCAAAATGAATCAGCCTTGTTAGCAGAGATCTCCACACCCGCAGTAGCATTTGTCTTGTACTTTCCAGATTCACAGACAAAGCAATCGGAGAATGGATTTTAACAATTTAACAAGGACGGACAAATTCAACACATGTCTGGAGTCGCTGCCTCGGCTCGCATCACATCAGACTTCATTATGCTCCCCATCTCAGAAAAATCGAGCGTTTCGGGGCAGAGAAAAGTGAGTTTTGTGTCCACAGACCACCAGATTGAGAGTCACAAGTGATTACGGTGTGTGAAGTCTGCCACGTCTAACATGGCTCAGAACAATGAGACGGATCAATGGAACAGTGCAGTGCTCTTGCTTCAGAAACGAGCAGACAAAAGCATACGAGCAGAGCAAACAACGATTTATTCAGTCATTTATTAACCTTTATTAAACCAGGTATGAACCCATTGAGATCGAAACCTCTTTTTCAAGGGTGACCTGGGAACGATTTACATATATTTATTGTTTTTTTTTTTATATATATATTACACGACAAAGCTACACATTACAACAGTCCTGGCCAAACATTTAACAAATGTCCTAAACCAATACTCAATGCTTTTCATTTCTCTGACCTGAATCCTATCCATTATCGGTGTCAGTGGATCACTCATATCTCTGAAAAAATATTCAATAGTTGATAGTACTTCTGCCTATGCATTACCATCATCAATTAAATAGGTTTATTTCAGAAAACGCCTCTTAAACGCAGCACATTTTGGAGTAGAATCCTCTGCTCTCGCAGCACTCCCCTCTGCAGCGTACACCATGAGTTTGCTGTTTGTTATTACTGCTGTGAGATGAAAGCTGGTTAGCATACATTTATCTGTTAGTGCATTTCTCTGTTCAGCCTCTGGCACTACATCTGTGGGCCACTGCAGACCACCTCCAGGGTTTTAGGGGGAACGCTGAAAGGAATACTGAGTCAACATCCTGCCCTGTGGGACGTCCTGCCCGGAGAGAGAGAGAGGAGTGCGTGGGTCCGCTTTGAAAGAGAAATTCAGACCAGCAAATAAACTGACTCTGACCGACACATGAGGAAACATTTGAACATTTTCAGTGCTATGAGAACACACTGACATGACTTTTTTATCTACAGTGGAGCTCAAGGTTAAAGACGATGGTCATATGTAATTATAGTGCGTAAAAACTGCTCAGTCAATTATTTCTTTTCCTTTTCAAGAAGAAAAAGTCAAGGTTTATAAAGTAAGGCAATTTTAGGCAGTTTGGTTTTGTTCAAGTCATAATTTTGTGTGACCGTCTTAACTAATATTCCATACAGTCGACCACAATTACTTTTACACAGGTTTGAATGGTTTTATAGAATCACTTTTAATATGGATAATCTTATCTGGAAGGCAGGGACTATATTTTGCGTAGGTATATGGTCAAAAATCTAATAATCTCTTATCATCTCATCTCAAATTGATTTTATAATCACTTTCTTCCTGATTCTGCAGGCGTGTTCACCAGCACAATGAAAACTTCTTTGCAGTTAGATCAAACTAAAAGTAAAATATATTTGGTAATATATACCAAGTTTATATTTGGTAAACTATGTAGTGTATTTTTAAGCATTTTACCATCTCAAAAACATTGTATGCTTTTATCATCAGCAGATTTGAGTGTACAGTATATGGCCCTTTAAATGGATGTCCTCAAAAGAAAATCAAACCTTCCTTTAGTTCAAAAGTCAGAAACTCGGGTACTTACTCCTGTCCTGTAAACATGAACGTCTAAGGATACTACTCTCTGGCCCTTAAGCACCTCTTCAGAAAGACCTCCTGCACATTCTAGTATTTGTCTGCCTCTCTGTGTGTGTTTGGAGGGGATTAGCATATTAGAAACGTTGTGGTTTTCCTGTTTAGTCTGGCTTTATGAGTGTCTGGGAGAGGACATGTGTCTGCCCCTCACATTTTCATGCTATTAAAGCCACCTACTTCCTCTTAAGTGCACATCTGGAGAATACGTCCAATTACTCCACATATAGATTACAGAGTGAAGTGGAAGGATCAAGCAGCATTTCATTTGGAAATGTAAAGGAGACATATGTTATTGTGGCTTTCTGGACATTTAAATTGGCATTGTTCGTGTTTATAACTTTTAATACTGCTGCAATTTATCTTTCACTTTTGACTTAAACACGGATTAGTTGTTGATAAACAAATTTGCAGCCTGGAATCTAAAATGTCTGTATACATTTTTTGCAGTTTTCTATAAATAAAGATGAAAGAATTTTTTCAACAGAGTTCACATAAAAGAGGGGGGAAAATCAACATTAAATTATGCCTAAACAGTTCCTACGACATCATTTACTTTTTTATTTATCTTTTTTTTTCCACTTTGGTGCTTAGGTTGCTACACCAAAATGTAGCCTGTATCTATGAAAATCAGACGTACAGTACATGTGACTGGAGAAGGCAAAGTGAAGAAGTGTCTTGCTCAATGACATAGCACCAAACACCATAGTACCAAATGAAAAAAAACAAAAAAACAAAATGCCTCCAGATTATTCAAAGATCCTTCAAGTAACAGTGACAGGAGCGCGAATGTTTATGTTCAATAAGTGTGCTGAATGTGATTTAGCCTAACTGGGAGGATGAGAACGTAATAAATTTCAGCCGCGGCTCTGGTCCAGCTAGATCCGCTCCTGACGAGACAGAGATGAAGAACATATCAAATCATACCCAAGCACTGCGATGTGATTTAGCACACGGCTTATGGGCTGCTGGCCTAGCCTTGGTCCGGCCCACAGCGCAAGGCCACAGAACGCATAAGCACACAGGCAGTAAAGAGCACAGTGTCTGGGGGATACGCCGGTGTTGGTAATGAAAACATGCCACAGAGTAGATTTACAGGAAGAGCAACTTGAACTCTGACCCCCGCAGATTTATCTCTTGTGGAGCATCTAATCGGGTCTCAGCTACTGTAGAGCACACGGGAAAAAAGGGAAAAAAAATAATACTTGGAGGTTGAAAATGGAAATAGGATTACTCGAGGAACTTGCATATATTAACTCGACAGTGTAGGTTATGGAAGACAATTGTTTCGACTATTTAGTCTCTAAATTGTATCCAATTTTTAACCAGTGCAGTGCAGTGACTTAGATGTTTTAGATTGAGGGAAAGCGGAGCAGGACTGAAGTTTTACAATTTCAATAAAAAAGAAACGGTCATATTTGAACATTTGTCATCATTCACATTTAATTTTCTATGGACGTTGAGCAGTTGTCCCTTCACCATAATGTCCCCTGAAGGAGAGAAGGCTACGCTCCACTGACTGCCCTGGACGCTCTGCTGTGTGCTTTCTTGTTGGACCAATGCCAAAAAACAACCAACAACAAAAAACATGGAATAACTTGACCCCTGAAGATTGCCAGCACACACAAGCAAAAGTTCACCAACCCAAGCGTGGTAAGTGTTTTCTGTCAGTTCAAGAAATGGACAATGAACAAGGACATTAAAGTGTAAGCACGCGATTAAGAACTTAAACAGCAGAAGATTCACGGATGAGTGACGAATGAAATCTGAACATATATCCCAGAACAAGGACCTTCAGCAGGAAGTGTTTTTGATGCTCATAAAAGTCACTATAGCAGAATATGTGTCCTTTAATTAATGTCTTTTTATCCACCATCTGATAAAGAAAACAATCAAGCTGTTGAGCATGATATTCATAAAAACAAAAGTGTAACGCTTTTATTTTCAGTCAAATCAACCAATCTGGGATAAATCAGGATCAGTTGAAACACACAAATAAAAATGGACCTAATACATTTTTTATGGGTTCCACCTGGACTTTTTAGTTTATTACAAGCCCCTAGATCTCATTTTTATTTCAATTAGCTTCAGTTTTTAAAGAGAAATTGTCAAAACCCAACATATGCTCAAACTAGTGTCAAGACCATCCCTCCAGACACCAGCTTTACTGCTGGATTTAAAATCAGGATTTAAAATCTGATGTTCCTTGTTGCCAGTGACCACAGGCCAAAAGAGCCTCTATCTCACAGAGGCAAAACATTTGTTTCTATTCCACAGGCTTCAAAACATTTTCATTGCAGGTGTTTAAGGAAAAATAAGTCTGGTAAATTTGTAAACTTTAAAACCATGGAACTTCATGGATAATCACAAGATGACGTATACCAGTAACAGGCAAGTGTTTTGAGAGTTGAAGAGGGAAACTAAATAGGCTGTTGATTACTCAAACATGGATGAAACAACAAGGTATGATGTTGATAAGAAAAGAAAAATTCTAAAGTTCTTTGAGTCATAACAAAGGAAGTTTAGCATAAAGTAAAGCCTTGAAAACATATTTTTATCCCTTTAAACTGTTCTTGCAGTTGATTTAGATCTGGTTTATCTGAGATAAGGTTGTGCCTGTCACCACTGCCAGTGTATTTGTATTTGTCTGTTGAGGAAATCACATCTTCTGCAGGCGCCGTTGGTGGGGTCGCCGGGGATTGTGGGTAATTGGAAATCCAGATGGACACGCATGGACCTGAAGGTAGAAGCAGTTACAGCAGAGATCGAACAAAACACTGCGCCAGTGACAGTATTATTGTTTATATCCACCCTTTTTCTCTTTTGTTTCTGAAAAACTCAAAATCCTTGGTGTGTAGTCACTGGCGTGGGTGTGTCTTCACTGGGCCAATGGGTAATGCACAATAGGAAAATACTAGTAGTTATGATGACTAATGCTCATCACTCACTACTAGATTTGTCTCAATTCTTGTAAGAAAACTTTTTTTCAGCAGCAAAGAGAACAGCCAAGATCCAGGAGGTTTCAGACTTTCCATCATTTGTACTGAAGCGATGTTGCGATTAGGGCTAAGCGTTTTACAGTCTGGTGACACAGAACAAAGCTAGCAGTGCTACAGTGGACAAGGATAGCATCAGTTCAGGCAAATGCTTGTAAATCTGGCTTGGCAAACTTAATGGATTGCCCAATACAAACTATTTGAGAGAACATTTTTTGGGTTTATAAAAGGGTGTCACAGGAGACGAGAACTTTCCAGGGACCTCCTACAACGTTACACTCAGAAAAACAAAATGCCGTTTTTAAATAAGTTATCTATGTCTTTTGTTTTCAATCTAAATATGTTATGTTACGAAAATTAATTTAAAGGTATATTGGATGATTGTTCTGAGGACCAATCACAGACTTTCACCTCAGCGTGGATCATGTCACGCGTTGTGCTTGTCAAATATCAGTCGTTCTTGTTTCAATTATCTTATCTTTCAGATGAAGTCACCGTTCCATAGAAGACTAACCGCAAAGGTTTAAAATGGCTTGGATATGCAGTTGTATGACTTGTATGAGAAGAGGAGGCAAGCTTCAGAAGAGAGAAATAATAACACAGTTGTTCTTGAATGTGATCACCCTGTCCCAAAGCTTTCACTGAACAGGTAATTTTGGCTTTTTACTACTTTTTAATATCACTCTTTTAGCAGCCATTTGGTGTGGTTTTAGACTGGGTTAGGGTTACACACATATGGTGCATTCTCTAAACAACATAATACGTGGAAATGCGTGTTCGCTCGACTAGGACAGGACTAGAACAAGTCAACATCAGGACTACACTCGGCTCAAACTAGTGCGACTACACGCAAGCACACGCAGTCAAAAAAATCAAATAAATAAATTCACTATTTAATGTAATTTTGAACCTCAACACTGCAATTTAATTTGAACTTTAATTTCCCCAACTTTCTACCACTACATGAAAGCCCATCAGACACCCCTTTAACTCGTCCATCTTTTATTCAATCAGAGTTGTCGGGGGTAAAATGAATTCCTATCAAACTGTGAATTAAGCTCTTCATAGACCATCTCCCTGCAGGTTTCCACAGGCGTATTGAGTGATGGTTATGGCTTTGGACAGCGCTGATCTACAGGTTGCTGAGTCACGGCTTGGGATGGGCTGGTGATGACTACACAAGGGCTTCTGGATGGCCCCCGGCGCCGGCTAACTGCCTGGCACCAGAACTGCTGCGCTGGACTGGCCAGAGCTGGAAATGTGTGTCCGACTTTTAAATGTGTCTGTGGGGCCAGTAGAAAGAAGAGATATTCAGTTGTTAATGCTGACAGAGGAGGTTTAATTTGGGTGTTTTTGTTAGAAGTTGGAAAACCATCACTCTGTTGTTGTAGATTTAATCCGTAATTTAAGTTAACGCTGTGGTTTAGTTTAGGTTAAAGGTGCTGTATTTTTATCATGTTATACACCCAAAAAAAAAAAAATAAATAAATAAAAAATTATTCATAGATAATTATTGGAGCAGTAAGTGAAGTGATCCACAATTTTGAAATAACCAGAACTAGCAGGACGGTATCGTGAAAAGGGCCTATTCAGCTTATTTCACCCCGCCCACTTTTTGGCATTTCTGGCTGAGCAGAGATTCCGTTCACTTAAAGGTCCCATATTCTGCTATTTTGCCCTTTACACAGTCTATTCTAAGGGCTTTGTTGATAAAATTTTGCGTTGTGCGATATCCATAACATAACAGTTTCCAAAAAACACCCATTTCTTGGACTGGCCCCCCTCCTTGCAAAAGCAAACGGCTCACTCTGAGATCTGACCCCCCCGAACAGAGAGCAGGCTGCTCCCCCGCCCAACTCGCGCGCCTCCCCCCGCCCAACTCGTGCCGAAGCCTAGAGCGGAGATAGTGCGCATGCGCCGTGTGCTCCGGTAAACAGCGATACACAAACACGGGAATAAACCTTTTATCCGTCCTGACGGTGCGTCGTGCTGAGTCCTACGTCCTGGATCTGACCTGGAGTTTGACGTGCTCCAGTACCTCGACGACGGACGTTGCCGTTTGGTAAATAACAAGCTAACTCTTCTATCTGTCGTATCCATCGTGTAATTACTGTGTAGCATTAGCATTAGCTGTTTTTATTCTGCGGCTGCGCGCTTCCTGGAGGCGTGGCTTAAACACAGCGTCATCCTTGTGAAGCGTGTCATCCTTGTGAGGAGCCCCCGTCTGCCTGCTCAGCCGAGGGGGACGGAAAAGACAGTTCTCTAGCGAAAACATGCGGAAATCAATTAAAAAACCACTTTGGGCACACATACGAGGCCCAAATAGCACTGTAGGAAGGTTAAAACCTCTGAAAAGTTGATTTTGCATGTTATGGGACCTTTAAGTGGAGAACGAGTAATAAGTCTCGCCTTTAAATTATGATATAAAGTAGATTGATTTGTGTAAACCTTTGAATGTTTTCACAATGTTCATGTACACCAACAAGGCAACATTTTTATTTTTAAGAAGCTCTGACTTTATTTAAGCCTTTGCCTGAAAAGTTTGGTACATGTGACAAAACTCGTGTTAGGAACTGTTTTGGTGACTGTGTGCCTTTGCATGTGTAACAGCGTAGAACATTCATTACAGTGGAGCTACAGACAAACTACTCCCTGGATGAACATTGATTTTCACCCAATGGATCTCACTGTTAGCAAACCTAATAGCTTGGTGCGTAATGGGTGCATGTTATGAATGTCCCCCCAAAGGCAGGAGCGGAGAAGAGCGCTGGGACAAAGTGCTGCACAAAAAAAATGGACCATTTGAAGGTACGTTGTAGATAAAAAGATTCAACTGAACAAATTATATAAAGAACAACACAGAGAAAAATAGAGTTGAAAGGCTAGTTGCTATTTACTATTACTGCTAATAGGTTTCAAAAGGAAGCAAATCGTTAGCTAAATGAATAGGACATAAATGACACATTACCATGTTAAAGGCTGATTCCGCTCATTATTGGAGGAGTTCTCATTCCTCCATGCATCACCAGTTAAAGGCCCAGGACACAGTCACAGAGCTGCTTATTCAGCAAGTACCAGCGTGATACACACACAATACCCACAGACTAGTGGAGGTGAAAGGATGTGGGAGAAGATACAAGAGAAACATCGGGGAGTGTTTGTGGTTTGGAGGTTTAGAGGTGAGGTTATGGAAAACCTGGTTCTTCCATCAGAATATAGGATGTGGCGGGAAGATTTAGTTTTGTACTGTCCATGTAAATTAGACGATGAACTATGGGAGATGGCTCTAATTTGGTCAACAAAAATAAATAAAAGTATTTAAATATTACCAATAACACATAAAGGCAAAAGAAAGTGTTTTCCCAAGAACACAACAACAGTCCAAATCAGGAAGACCAGGAAGACATCTCAAACTTTCTGACTGAGGATCACTAAACCCCAATGAAACCCAAACCACTGACTGATAACTGGGTAATACAACTATTACGAAAAAGAAAACTGCTATGAATAACATGGTTTTTGCTAAGTGTTGGTCTAAAAACAGACAGATTTTGCCAGAGTAAAAAATAAATAACTACACTTGATGGTTGTGGAAGCTGAAACTAAAGGTTTTGACGTAAATGCTGGACAACATTGTCTGGATAGTTCTTTATTTTGCCTAAATGTGGCTGTAGGGCAGTGTTTTGGTCAGTGGACAGCTGTGAAGAGCATGACACACTTCTCTGGTGTTTTGGTTGTGAAACAGATGTCAAACCTGGATTTGACACACTACACACTACACCCAATACTCTGACTTACATAACACAATGCTGAAAACATGGTTTCACAAAACATTCTACAAAAACACATGCAACAATAGTTTTAGTGAATAAGGTTATTTTTTAGTCTGTATTCTTGATTTAGAACAGCAGGCACATAATTCATAAGACTGGCTGTGCCAAAATTCCAAATGACTGAAAACAACAGAAAAGCAATTTCACTATTGAATCAATACAAAATCAATACAAAAATATGATATATACTTGAACCTCAACAATGACGTTTTTCCTCCTAGCGTTAGCACTTTGACTAGGGGGCGGTTCCAGGTCAGGCTTTTGCTATTTTCACTAGCGCAAGGAGGCTGTACTTGTCCTCTGGAGGCTGGAGAGGAATGTGACAGTCCATGTATGGTGAACACGTTTGAATCAATGACTGTGAACTGTGGCATTTAAAAGTCCGTCAGTGCAGCAGATGTTTGCATCCATGGAACATCTAGGAAAAGAAGGAATCTAAGCTTCACAGTGGAGGAGAACATTGTTCTCCAACAAGTCAAAGAATGAGAGGGACTCATACACGGACAATAGAACAGCTCCGAAGCCCCACGTTGTAAGCATCCGCTGTTCAGTGGTTGTGATCAAAACAGTGGTGTGTCCTGAAGCCAGAGAGACCACTGCAGTGACCACCGCTCTGGAGCTTCTCTGACGCTCCCTCCTGGTCCTGAGAGCCACTCCGCATCTGTACTCCAGAGAGATCCCTGTGGGTCCCAAAGGTTTGTAGTGTAATATAAATATGGTTTGATTATCTCCTCACACCAAACATGTGGTGCTATCATGCCCTCCCAACCTGAGGGGGATGAGAGGAAATAGTGATACTGATTAAGGAATTGGACTGAACTTAAAGCCTTGGTGTGTGTGTAGTTTAGTTCATTTAATTCTTATATTTATTTTTATCAGGGCACCGGCTCTTTGAGCAAATTTCCAAATAAAATATCAAAATTAATAATTATCAATAAACAGTTGTACATTGATTATTACTAATAATTAAACATTGGTCAGTCTGAAGGTTGTAAGAACGTAACCGTGACATTGACTTCTTTTCTGGAAATAAAATAACACTTTACCAACTGTGTTTTATGGAGATTTATTGATTAACATACAAACAGATAAATATGGTGATTAAATATTCAAATTAGTCATTAAAAGATGTAAAACTAAACAAGGTTGTTCTGGATCTATCAAGTTATGTGTTGGAGTTCAATTTAACAATTAATGTATTGAAGCCAGTTTGTGTCTGTGAAATCTATGTGCTTACGACCCGAGAGTTTCTCCAACCTTGTGTCCCTTGTTGTGAGCGTCGGGTCTGGAGCGGCTGCGGCTGAAGAGTTTCCCTGAAGAAAGGAGGAAGAGGGGGACGCTTCTCTGTTGAGCATCTGTTGAGCATCTGGGTCCGGCAGCAAATGGTCACAGATAAAAACCTGAAGGTTGTTGAAGAATCACAAAAAGGTCCTTTGCTTGAAAATACATGTGTCCAGTCAAAATCACATCAAAAGACGGGCGCAGATCTTGGAGAAGAGGGGAGTCAGCACGGATAAGCACGCGGTGCTCTCAGACTCTGTCTCCTTTGTTCCTTGGTTGTAGGAGGGTTTGGATGGTTCTCTCCTGTGGAACCGCCATGTGCGGTTCCTCCGTTGGGCCTGTACTGAGACGAGGCCGAGCCTGGCCGTGCTCGGCAGGAGCTCCAAGTTGCTCGGAACTCAGTTGTTTTCTCTCTGCTCCGAAGAAGATCTCTCGACAAGCTGCTCGGTACATGGGGTTTTTAGCTAGTCAGCACCTCAGGCTTGGCGCTAACTTCCAGCCAATCAGGGACTTGAACTGACTCAGACGTCTCAGTAAGTGTCTGTCTGTGTGCAGGATGCATGACCTAAGGGTCAGGGCTGGACATCACCCAGATCTCCGTAGTTTGAACATTAACCCAAGTTAAAGGCAATTTTCATTGTCGAATGAAATGCATATTACAACACTGAAATGTTCATGAGACGATTCATAAAACATTTGAATCAACAAAAGAACATTCATAAAATAACACAACATTGTAAATTCATCCTATAAGAGTCAGTTCATGAATAAAATGTTCAAGTTATTCAGTCAAACAGATAAGTCTTTTATCTGTGTTTGGATTTCTTTTCTCTAAAAATGTTAAATGGCTCATCAGAGTTCATTTTAATCCATTTCCAAGTTTAATCCAGCTTCCAAAGTAGCATTTTTCTACTATTCAACAAAGCTTGGAATGTGGATGACCAGGGTGTCAAGAATGGGGGCAGAGCTGATAATATCATGACCCAGGGCATCCTGTCCTGTGCTGCATGAGCAAGATTCTTGAGGTCAAAGATAGTTCGTCTCTGGCTCTGGATGTTTTAGTGCAGAGACAGGTTCTGTCTTTAATAAAGCCTCATTTGTGTCACTTGAATAGACCTATAATACTGCATAGGAACTTGAAACTGTTCAGAGGGACAAATGTCCAACACCAAACACGGCACATGGACGCGCTGGGGTAACAGCTTTCATTCATAAAGTTAGTTCTAGTCTGTTCTTCACACAGCGAGTGCGATCAGACACGTGCTCACACACACATCTCAAACACTCTCACACAGACGCACATACACTCACACAGATGCACACACACTCAAACAGACGCGCACACACTCACACACACACACACCTAAACAGACGCGCACACACTCACACACACACACTCACACAGACGCACACACACTCAAACAGACGCACACACTCACACACACAACTCAAACAGACGCGCACACACTCACACACACACACTCACACAGACGCACACACACTCAAACAGACGCATACACACTCACACAGACGCACACTGCTCTGTGTATGTGCTCTTTTCGCTGGACATGAGCGGGACTCGGGACCGAGGTGTTGTAGTTTGACAACGGATCAATTCATAATTTAATGCAAACAGACTCAACATGATGTCTTTTCTACATTTGAAGCAGATCGATACAGTTTTGCGCAAAAGCGCAATGGAAACTCAGCTAAAGCTTTAAGGCAGACTGTCTTAATTAGAGTATATTCATTATTGTGATGTTTTGGTTTTTTGTGCCCATGAGGTTGTTATATTAGGATCACCTGGTCCATATGAGGATAGTAATATGACTCCAGGAAATGTTTCCCGTGTTATGTTTTTCATTGCACTAGTTTTGAAGTTTATTAGTTACAATTCTGGCCATTCACAGAATTGCTTCATGCCACCTCATATTTTGGCGTGATCACGCCTCTTGTTTAGAGCTCCACGTCACCGTTTGCACTGGCGCACAACCTCATCATTAACACCAGCGTCGCGCTACTGCCAGGGGCAAAATACGGCCCAAAGAGTAATGTTTTAGCACGTTTCTGATGGATTGCCATGACAGCATCAGAATATTGTTCTTAAGATAGTCCCCAAAAATATTATGATGCTCATTCAATATCTGCCCACTTGCAAACTTTAAGAAATCTCAAACCTTGAAAACAACAATGCAGCTGAGCAGCTGAGCTGAGCTGAGCATTGGCAAATTTGTCCCAATGCAAACCCAACTATGGAAACAAACATGCATCTATTGATGAAGTGTCCAAGGCTGCACACTGGACAATGAGCTGTTCTGAAATGTACCACCCACCCCTTCCTCCTACCAACACAAGAATCAGACTAGACCTGATCCACGGGGCCAAACAAGGTCAGGGAGAATAGTGTAGAGTGTTTGGCCAATATTTTCTCTGGAGAAATGAAATATTCCAAAGTCTTCAAGCTGTTGATTCAATTATAGGCTGCAGTAAAAATGAATAGGTCCCCAAACAGTAATCTATCAAGGCTAATTATAGAGAGTTCAATGGACTACTGCATGTAACTCTGAAATGTTTCCGGTTTTCTTAGTATTAGCACCAATACAGAATATGAGCCACAGAATAAGGATTCATACAAGTTGCATTATTTGGCATAGTTTCTATTTTATTTTTAGTAATATTTTATAGTAGTATTGTGTGTTTCTAAATTGTTGGGACAAAATCGAGTCGTGGACAGATTGAAAGTGTATGATTTAAAGCTGCAAAATTAGGGAAAAATAAATAATTGTGATTTTTCTGACCACTATTGCTCTTGGAGATATTTTAACAATAAGATTCTGTTCAAAGTTGACATTATAAACACAACCAGGAGAATTGACAAAAAGACTGAAATATGAACTGAAACTAATAAATGAATCACTTGTTACGTGTTTTTGTTGCTTTAGTTTAATTTTGTCAGTTGTAGTTGCATTTTTTTTACTTTTAGCCGCTGGTTTGTCACTTTCAGCCGTGCTTGTGTCGCTTTTTTGTCACTTTTTATCACTTTATTATCGCTTTTTGTTGCATTTTTGTTGCTTCTAGTTGCGTTTTTGTCACTTGTTTCAGATTTTATGTAGGACTTCTAAAATTGCAGCTTTTGCGATTAATTGCATCCATTCAAATTGCGATTTTCGATACGATTTCGATTACTTGTGCAGTTCTAGACTGATCCTACTTTTGAGTGTATCAGCCAAACACATTTCAAGCCACTCACATTTTGATGAAGGCTTAGTTGCCGAAACGTTGTTCACCTGTAAATCTTCCAGTGTGCGGGATTGTCCTCTATTCCAGATTTCAACACGCATTACACACGCATTTTCCTATGCACCTGCTGAAACAAATGTTGTGCGAAGCATTGTCTTAACTTAAACACTCACATAAATGTACTCCCTCTCACCCCCCTGCCATTTTAGCTACAGCGCTTCCTCGTCTCATCTAAACTATAGCAGCAGAAACCTCCTCAGCCTCTACAACTTGCATGTGTGACTGTGCCTAAAAGTTTTTTCTGCAACTAATAATAAGTGGATCTGTTTTTGTGGCGTATTTTAGATTTATCTGGTCCAGCTTTTACATAGCAAAAATCTGATGAAAAAAATCGGTTTTACTGATGAACTTTTGCTGACTAGTCAACTACCAAAATGACCATCAATTTACATTTACTTTAACCCCATCAAATGCATATCTATTCTTCAGCAGTGCAGCTATACTCTGCATTTGGCTTGACAAGGTTACTTAAAAACCCCTTCACAATACTTTCCCTCCAATTTTCCCCATGACCTTAGAGGAAGTGAGATTGTGAAATACTTCTCTCTCGCGCCCTCTCCTAAAGTCCCACGTGCCGCTGCCCCGTCCTCCTCCCTCTCCCCCCCTCCCTTCCTCTCTCCCTCCTCCACGCGCACGCTATTTTTCCAACCTATTTCATCTTGTGTCACATTTGAACATTTGCACTGCATTAGCCCCTCTGTGGATTTTGCCTCGGACCGGAATAATAGGAATACAAAAATATAATGGGAATGTGAAATTACATACAGCAAAGACTGTCCGCACAATATTGATGAGAAAAGCAACTGGAATATAATGTGGAAACGAAAGCAGTGGAGAGCGGTTTTTGCCTAGTCTAGGTGTATATAAATGTTGAATCCATAGCTAACCAGACCGCCCTAATAGACTCTTATTCTTTTGGTGCTTTATCAGATCCATCAAGCAAACATTCGGGGCTAAAATAATGGGCTTTCTGTTTGCCGCCTCTCCCCTGTTCCTCTATCTCGGGGCAGCACGGCTGGACTGTGCACTGCATACAAATTTACCAGTCAGGCCACAGAGCTGACGCTATACTCAGGCCCTTTTACCAGTTTTTGAATCTATCAGAAGAAGAGTTTACATTTAATTCCAAAACATCCTATCTGTGTTCAGAATAACTTCCTTTCTGGTACATTTTCAAGTTACTTATATATGATAACTTTATGGGAAACATGGGGAGCTGGTAACGTTCACACGTAATTCTTGAATTAAGTTGGCCTGTTAGTCTGTCGTCCCTCTGCTGGTGAAAAACGGTATTAGTCCTTGTCGAAATACTAAATTAGCAGCATATTTTTGAGCTCCTAGGTCTTCAAAGCATTTTACTATAAGCTTTCATGAAATAAACCATTGTGTCTATACGTATACGCTTGTGAAAACCAGATTTCAGATTTGCAACAAGTTTCGTGATCCAAAGTGAACTCCGTGATGTATATCTTCCAAACCAGAGCAAGATGATATGACAAGACAACACAGACTCAGGTAAAAATATTACTACAAAAAGCAGATGTGAACAGAACATAATACTTTCTCACCAAACACTGACTTGATCTTGTAATAAACCAACGTATTCCACATTTGGTAACTTAAATGTTGAGGCAACAGACTAAGCAAACCAAAGCTAATGCACAAAATCAGCTGTTTCTTGTTTGGTGGTGCACAACATTATATTTCTAGTGCAAAATGCATCTAACATTATTTAAACCCATGCACTACATAAAGAGATTGTAAACATGACGTAGACTTGCTAAGAAGTTAAATAAATGTAGAAAAAGTTGATGATAAACTGAAAGTATGTGGTTTACTCTGGCTTTAGTCACACAGTGCCAAATTTAGAACTATATTATAGTATAAATCAGGTAGAATTAAAGCAGAACTAAGTAACTTAAGCAGCTCTCAAGAGACTTTCTTCTTTTTATTGAAACAAGGAAGTACAATCACATACTAAAACAATAAAAAAAGAAAAGAAAAAAAGAGTCAGGGTTTTACAGGAAAATTGTCTTTGGATCAGTGTCAACAAATGTTGCAAGGCTGGTTTGACGGGGGAGATGACAGGCGCTTCAAACACCCCGAAAATACATATGCAACCACCACACGGAACTTACAAGGACATTTAATGAGGTAAAAATGTTACTTAGTTCTGCTTTAAAGGAAAAATATTGTGCATTTTTTGTATTGTTTTTGCCTTTAAACATGCTCTTGAGTACCTTTAATTTGCCATCTCATGTTTTGAAACAAACAAAAAAGGTTTATTATTAAATAATTAAAGCTTTTCTCAGCAGTCTGGAAAGACACTTACTTAGTGAATCCAGCCAGTAGATGGAGCTAAGCACTTGGCTATATTATCTCTATAACAGAATGTGCTATACGCCATTATCAAGCTAGCAGCAGCAGTTGACACGTTTATATGGAAGAAATGCTCAGAACGAGTCAGTTGATGATTTCTGGATTTAAAACAGCAGAAGATTCTTGGATAAGTGACGTAGATGATCTGTAATTACGTCTCAGAACAAGGAAGTTCTGCGGGAAGTGTTTTTGACGCTCAGAAGGGGGGGATTTTCTAATGAATGAATGAATGCAACTGAATGCTACTCCAGGTATGTTTTGGATGACAGAACATCATTAGAATATGTTTAAAGCTCAAAAGAGAGAATATGTGTCTTTTAAGCGATGGTTTTATTATGAAAGCATTTGCTATGTTTAGGTGACGTCAGGCCCAGAGCCACGGACACACATTCCACAATTGAGATGAGGGGCAGAGACAAAGTTTTTCCTATTAATTACACTGAACATTTTCAAACAGTAAATTCACAAAATTAAAACCTGATCATTTCTGTTAGTAACTACATCTGAGAACTTGCTCTATTACGTCAAACAGCATTTTAATGATACTCTATTTTAGCTGCACCCGATTTGTAATAGATATTATTGGCCATAGAATGCTGTGATGTCATCTGAAAACCAGCAATTAGACTATATGACTACCTGACCTTAACCGCCCATCTGTTTAGTGTTATGCCGTATCAAACCTACACTGACCCCAGAGTTCAAAGTTCACCCATCTCCAAGAACAAGCTCTAAGGTTGTGACAGACAATCAGCACATCTGAAGTCAAACAAAGTCCAGATGCATTGCTATTGTTTGGGTATTTCTCCTCCGCAAAGTTCAATATGTTAATGACAATTTAAGTGTTTACTTGGCTTTAAACCTGGTTGAAGTAATTTAGAGTTTATTTTCAGTTGACTTACATACT
Source organism: Rhinogobius similis (assembly GCA_019453435.1). Lineage (NCBI taxonomy): Eukaryota > Metazoa > Chordata > Actinopteri > Gobiiformes > Gobiidae > Rhinogobius > Rhinogobius similis. The sequence goes on along the minus strand of CM033620.1, from coordinate 30,601,339 downwards.
GGTGTTGTTCTGAGGCAGGTCAGTCATGAACTAAGTAACTTCAGCAACAATGCTCCCCTGCAGGTCTCTTGTGAAAACACTGCCAGTAAAACTTTTTTTCTTTTTTTCCCCCTTCCTTTTTATTGAAATAAGGAAGAACAATCACATACAAAAACTTTTAATGTTGCCAAATATAAAAAATAAGCCATGGCCTCACAGGAGAATTGTCTTCAGGTCGGCGTCAAACTTGCAAGACTGCTTTTCCGCGCAGAGACAGCAGGGGGAGATGGTGGGGGCTTCAAACGCCCCTAAAATACATTTACAACCACCACACTGACTTACAAAGATGTTTAATAAAAATGTTACTTAATTCTACTTTAACTGTGATGGTGATGGTTCAAGCCTGCTTTACAACTGGTTTAGTTTGTGGTTTGACCTGATTTAGTCGTGTTTAGTCCTGTTGTGGGTCTGACTTCAGTCTGAGCTCAGACCTGGTTTCATCCAGGTTCACTTCTAAAATGTATTCACACAAAACAAACCCCCAAAAATACCACAATTCTCCTTTCTCCTCAGACTTGCACTAAAATCCATATTGCTGCCATATGTTGATAAAGGACACTGTGGGTGAGGTAATTGGTAACTGTAGCAACCACCAAAACAGCTGGTACCAATCCATGCAGGCCTTCAGAGACAGAGAGCAAGGGTAACAAGACCACTGGCCCAGACGTGTGACCGCAGCAGAAAGAAGGAACACTGAAAAGTTCACTGTGAACCATAAAGCATGGATGGTGGCAGTTTGTGGTTAAGGGAGTGCTTTAAGATCAGATGTGAACTAGAAATACTACCTCACAGTATGAGGGCTAAGCAGAACAGTCAAAACCATTCAACAGACTTGTTAAATGTAACTGACACACATGGAAGAATTGTTGACTAAAGCAAAATTGTTTATTTTATTTTTTTGAGGTTTTGGATGGGGTAGTATTACTGCTATTTTTCATCAAGTTTTTAGCAACTTAGTGAAGGCAATGTGAGCGCTGACATGTTCTGAATGAGTCTTGGACCCCACGTGTATCGCAGTTTCCATCAAAACAGGGCTGTGGTGGGGATAGGGGTAGATTAAGATGGAAATTGCCATGGTGTCAGGACAATACAAGATTGGGGAAACCCAAAATAAAAGGTCATAAATCAGAGTGTGATGACCTTAATATAGATTTTGACTCTTAGATTTAGACTCTTAAAGTACATAAAATAAATATATCCTTCACAATTTTTTGACTAAAACAGCCACAAATTAACTTTGGGTGAGAGCGTAATGACATGTATTGACATTGATTATATCTTCAGTCCTTTGGGTTTTCCGCCTGTTCCTCATAGTAACTAAAAAGCATTAACTTTAAAACATGAATGCAGTTTTAATATTTGCCCCAGGAAAACATATTCCCCTAGAAAGCCATTATGGAGAATAATAAATCAGACGCATATAAAGCAGTATGTTATTTATTGTTTATGGTTTGTGATCATGCGGACAGCACACGGATTGCACAGTGATTTGGGATCAATTTTAACCCAGATGCCCTTATAAATCTAATCTAAACCTCATTGTCTTAGTTGTATTGTACCATATTCTGGTGCTGATGAGCATTGTACATTAAAATTAAGTGAAAAGTAACACTTAAAAAAGTGAAACTATAACTGCATATGTAAGAGCTATGTGTCGGACAGTGTCATCAGCAACACTGGGGTGCCACAGGGGACTGTCCTCTCTCCTTTCCTCTTCACCCTCTTCACCCCGAGTGAGTGTTGCCACCTTCAGAAGTTCTCTGACGACTCTGCAGTGGTTGGATGCATTAGCGGTGGTGGCGAGAGGGAGTATAGGACTATGGTGGACACCTTTGTCACCTGGAGCCAATAACCAAGGACCTGCTGGTGGATCTAAGGAGGACCAAAGATGCTGGAGTACAAGTGCTTAGGGGTGTATTTGGACAATAAACTGGACTGGGACAAGATTGTGGACACAAGAAGGGCCAGAATAATATGTTGATATTTTATTATGTATTGTATTATGTAGTAGTACAGAAATTTAAACTCATGAGTTTAGATTTAATTATCCAACATGAAATGTGTGAGAAATAATCACAACATTTCATAAATATTAACATTCACAATATAATCTAAAATTTGATAGCCTGAGCTATATATACTTGACATCTGCAGGACAATGCTCAGGATGCTTTACCAGTCTATGGTGGCCAGTGCTGTGGTTTTCTGTGGTCTGCTGTGGTCAGTGCTGTGGTCTGTTGTGGTCAGAAGTCTGCATGTGAGGGACACTAATAGACTCAATAAGATCAAGAAGGTGCCGGTGCCACGATGTCCCATGGCACGTGTTCTGGGGGAGGTGCTGAACTCTCTGTTGTATTGGAGAGGAGGATGTTGTCCTATAGTCTATAGTCTATAGCCTATAGTCCAATGACTATTCTGGACTTTCCTTCCCACCCACTCCACAATGTACTTGTCAGCTGCAAGAGCTCGTTCAGCAAAAACTGTCACACTGCTCCACAAAGAGACACGGAAATCATTCTGCTGTCACTATCAAACTGCTGTAAAATCCTCACTATAAAGTCATCAGTCAGGTCACTTGTAAAACGCCACAGGAACATGCAAATGTGTGACTATAATGTGAGGGTCAGGGTACTATATTTATAATCTACTTAAAATGTAAATTATTTTATTCATATCTGGGGTTTTGTTTATGTATTTTATTCTATTGTTACACTGAAACTGAATTTAGTGTATTATTTTAACAAGTCTATTCATATTTCTAATAAATTATATTGTCTTCTGCTCAGTGTACTATTTTATGCATGTACGCAACAACAACAAATATTAATGCTTATTAATATAATGGTTATATTCTTGAAATTGGTTTAGAAAAAGTATTGAGACAAAAACTTCAAACTTCTAAAAATAAAGGATAAAGCTGCGTTGTTTCTCTCCATGTATATGTTATTGCTTTGACTGGGATGTTTCATTAAACATGCCATTTAATAAATGGTTTCTTTAAAAAAAAAAAAAAAAAAAAAAAAAAAAAGGTTTCTGGCAAAATTCACCAATCCGACATTTAACTTGTCACTGACTTGTCTCCATAGATTGAAAGTTTAATACCATAGGCCTACTGTGGAACGTATGCAGCAGTTACTTAATGTACCTTTAATAATCAGTTTTCATTTATTAATTTGATGTAGATAACCTCATTTACTCTTTAGTGAGTTGTTGCATCTCACAATTTTATCGTTTCCTTTACAAGCGACCCAGCATGCAATCAAAACAAAGCCATTTGACATGTGTCTCTTTTGTATGGCCGACTTTGAAGCGTTTGTGTCAGGCAGATCTGTAAGAGACAGCCGTGTGGCAGCGGCAAGAGTTTGAGGGAGACTGATTTGAGCTGGTACAAAACAATCCAGAAAACCAGTGGCCAAGACAAATAAACCGTGGCAGAAGAAGTGGGGTTAAGCCTATAAGAGGCAGAGGATGTCAGAGGGGAACTGCAGATGTCTGCAAATCTTTTTTTTTTTTTTGTAGTTGTTTACTATTGGTAATAATGATTCTTTGACTCTGTCTAAGAAAGAGAAAAGGGAAAATATATATATACAGCATTAGATGGATAGCTACTATTAGTTGATCAATTGTAGGTCTTGATGCAGTGTTTGCTGCATCAAAACAAAAACATTGTAAAAAACTAATAATTGTTCAGAGTTGGTGCAATGAACCAGCCGATTTTCGATATTTTATAGATTTTCAGACCAGATGCACATTCTGTTGCAATGAATTCAATTCAATTTATTTTTGTAGCACCCAAAATCAAAAACAAACAGTTGCCTCAATGAGCCACAAGTAGCAAGCAGTTTAAAGTATGAGACAAATGCAGTGTAGCGATTGAGATGAGGGTGCATTTCCACCAACAACACCTTGCTCCGGGAAGGTTTGAACCAAAAGAAGAAACCAACCAAAAAAGAAGAAAAATGAAAATCGACAATTTCTGTCCACTACATCCACACACGACTGGCGTGTCATTATTTAACCGAAGATACACTGTATGATAAAACACACAAATTAAACATTAGAAAACATTGGATACACATTGTAGAGAGAGGGGGGTGTCGGGGTCAGTCCATCTTGTTTTAGCAGCTGGACTTTTGTGTATATGTGCGGTGCAATGGTCAGGCTACAAGGTCAAAGGTCACTGGTGGACACTAACCACAATGATGCAAAATACGCATGTGTGAGTGACTACATTTAACCACAGTAACACTGCTGTAGCACTTCTCTGTGTCAGGCCGAGATGGGTAGCCAAAATTTCTACTTATAATATCACATGAGAAGAAGTACAAAGCAGTGACGCAAATACTTCGATTCAAAATTGTGATTTACTGGCAGTGGCAATAGTTACTTCAAATAATTGAGCTCAAATATGAAAAATACAAGTACAATTTCTTCAAAAACAATTTCAAGATTTAGATCATTTCAAAATATAGACTAAATAATAACAAGTTAAATAATAAGTTGAACTGACTCCACAGCTTGAAAACTCTTCTGCTCCTGTATTTGCATTTGTATTTGTTTGTAACTGTAACATATATTTGTCAAGTCCTTTCTTCAACAAAATAGTGTATTTTTTCTTGATAACTCCAAACTTCTCTTCCTCCTCTCTCCTAGTCTTCCTCATTCATCAGCTTGCGGCCCTGTTAGCTGTGTGCGAGCAGGCTTGAGCTGCTATTGTGTCCCTGGTTGAATTAACTATTGATTTTCTCCTCAGCGTTATCAATGCTAGTCTGACAACAAAACAGCTAGCAACAGACACAAACGTCGGGAAGCTCACAGTCCTGGATATTGTTGCCGCAAAGATGTAGTTTATTTACAGGCTGCAGGACCCGACGGGAAAAACCAAGTCAAATATTAACAAACTCTTGTAATAATGATACTAGCGAGTACACAAACAGATTCATGCAAATATTCAGCTGCCACGAATGTGTAAATAAACAATGTGATAGCAGTAGAGTTTACAAGGAAAAGGCAATTTTGGTATTCATGGCAGGGTATAAATAAGGAATTATGTGAACAATTGAGTGCTACTTTACTTGAGGATCTGTAACAATTAAAATGGTGAATTATTTTTAAGATTTTTTTGTTTAATTTGTGCCAAAACGGCTACCCGACACGGATACATGCTACTTAGCACCAACTATGTACACAGCAAAAAAAAATGCGGATTGTCAGCAATGGCGTCCTAAATGCAGTAGAATAAAGATTACTCAAACATGCACGAATCACTTTGAGAGAGTACATGAGAAGAGAGAACAATTTAACATGGTTGATTAAAAGCTCTCGATTTTGCCTAATATGTCTCCTTTAACATTACTGAGTGAAACTTTTTGAATGGCTTGTAACAGCTCGATTAATCTACGTCAACAACGACAAATACAGGCTTGAGAATAAACAAAAAAGCATGATACAAATAAAACAAATACTTCATATGTCCTATAAGGTAAAAAGCTAAAACTTCTTTAGGCTGCTACAGATATCCCGGCTTATACCAGGTTCTGTGCGTGCGTCATGATGATGTAGGTTTGATGCAGCAGTTGACTGAATGTCTTCCCCACTCTTCACCCCATTACACACTTCCATCATGTTTTACAACTGTATCGTAGTCATACAAATCAATGATTAGTCACCGCATGTTTTTTATATGTTGTTGACAAATTCCTACTTCTATAAAAGTGTGTCAAAGATGTCACCGATGAGTGTCCTGTCCATGTCCCTCTCACAGGCCTGCAGCACAGACCAGGTCCATGTGTGTCAGAGTTAGCACCTGGCTAATTTTAGCCCCCAGAGGATTCCCCTAGCGGTACACAAACATCACACACCTGTTGGTCAGAGGATACAAGTCTTTGACACAATGTCACTTCAACCACTTCTGGCTCCTGCTCCACTTTGGAATATTTTGTGGAATTTCATAGTTATAGTGTTTTTTTAATTATTATTATTATTACAGCACATCAAATATTAAAGATAAAAATATTTCTTTTGATGACTGAATGTCTTTTTCTGTTTAGTTTGTAAACTTGAGATTAGTATTTGTAAAATCCACTGCCGATTACTTACTAACTTGCAGTGTGAACATTTAACTAGTTATATGACACAATATCATTATAAAATATTGTACATGAGCATTTTGTGTCATACTATGTTGTGTAAATCTCTATACTTTCAAATGCATGTTGCTGTTATCTGTGACTGTTGTTTCCTGAAATCCTCCACTGGGGCTCAGAGACCCACCGTGCCCCAGGATGTGGGCTCACAAACGCTGGATAAATATTGGAAATTCAAAGTCAAACTTTACTGCTGGGAGAGTGAATTACATGTTCTCTTACTATAAAACCAATTGCAGCTTCAATTTCTCATTTCCCTTGATTATAAAGATGTCAAATCAATCACATTTACAATTGAATCATACAATAAGTCACAAATATATTTTCAAATTATGTGCTGACTTTACTATTTATTTTCTTTGCAATAAAAAACAAAAACTGAACACTAACCTACTTATGCCAGATGCCCTTCCTCTTGCACTCTGGCAGGATTAGTAAATGAAGCATCCAAAGACATTACAAAAGGTGCCCAGGTGAGGTTTCCCGCTAATCGTTCGGAGTGCGTCTAAAAGGAGTAAATGTATTATTAAATGTAGTAAAATTATAAAAACAAATCCTGATTCAATAGCATATCATTATATATATATATATATATATATATATATATATATATATATTTTGTCTATATATTTTTGACTAATTGTGCTCAGAACAAAAAGAGTGGCGCAATAATTAAACTGTGTGTTCAAATCACCAAAAACTAGCTTGAGCATTTTCATTTGAAGCAGCTTAAGATCAACATGTTGAACAGACAAGATGTTATTAAAAGCTTGATTTCTCAAATGGCCATAGTTTCCAAGCTCTTTTAACTCTTGTAAACCAGTTTGTTTAATTCATGAGCAAATACGCCAACATCGGTCGACAGATTTTAGGCCAACATACCAACAGGGAAATCAATCCAACTTCATGTCAAGACTTTTCAATGTGGTGAAGGGGTTTCAAATCAGTTTCAAGAGTGCATCTCTAATAAGCAAACAAGAGAACTTATCTGGCAACCCCTCAGAGCAGTGCAGATTTTTGAAGTCTTACATTTAAATGTGTGAGGAACAGTGTGCATCGAAAGGTCCTACATGTTTGGTTTTGCACAAGTGAGCAAAGAGAAGGAAGAAAACATGGAGTTAAGGATGCATAATATGGCTGAAGGTATTGTAACAATACCACTTTTTAACTTCTCATATTGAAAAAATGCTACATCGACTTATAATAACCACCGTAATGTCAGCTTAACTTTTTCATTTATTAACACAGAAGCTTATCTTGAAAACATATTTCTATCAAGCCGTTGGCATTTCCAAATAATTAGAAATGTCTAAAAACAAAAATGCAAGGTCACAGCTCAAACTTATTATGCCATTTCAGATTTACACTTACAATTTCGACAACTTTCGACAACAGATTTTAGGGCTGGAAGATTAATTACAATTAACATCTGAATGGATAAGCAAACTAGAAGCTGAAAATATGAAAAAAATAATAACAGAAAGTAAAGAAATAATTTCTTCACTAAATGTATTAGGCCGGCTGCACACGAGAGGATTTCCGTGATTTTAAGACACGACTCAGACATAAGGACATACACGGTTCTGGTCAGTGGCTGAGTGGATAGCACAGCCATACTCCTTGTGCAGCTGTTTGCAGCATTGAAAACAAATAAAAGAAAACAAATACACATGGACATAAGGCAAGTGGCATCTGCTCCCTAAACTTTAAGAGAGACAAATCAGGCTAAAAATCTACCTAAAACGCAGTGTGCCTCTGCAAACAAGTTCTGAAAAGCATGGGATTTTTAGATTTAGCAGTTCTTCACTAAAATGTTAACACTCTTGGACGTGTTTAAAAATTTGGAATCTTGATTTGAAAAATACATTTTGAAATCCTAAATAGTCAAAAGACAAAACCAAATGCAATTTGAGATGATAATTTCCCCTCTAAACCCTGCATCAAATCTCTCTCATCTCCTTGCTTGTTTTTGCTCGTGTCTCCCTCTTCATCCCCCTCTCACCACTGTCACCCTGGATAGCCTCTCTCACCCTCTCTGACCTCTGTCCGGCCCCTCTCCTCCAGGCCTGAACACACCTCTTCCACACCTCTTCACCGCCCTGTTTCATCTCCCTCTCTCATCTGCTCTTGTCCTCCATCTCGATCTGATTATCCGCCCTGTGTGTGTGTGTGTGTGTGTGTGTGTGCGTGCGTGCGTGCGTGCGTGCGTGTGTGTGTGTGTGTGGTGCGTAGTGATGGGGCCACGGCTGGTTGACACTGCCGTAATGAGGATGCTAACCCAGATGGCCTCTCCAACACAAATATCAAGTCTGGAGGATCGTTGAAGGAGCAGCGAGTTCCCCCTCCCCCACGTGTTCTGGTGAGAGGAGCGCGGCAATTGAGAAATAAAGGTTAAATGTTTTCTCTGCAGCCTTAATATAACTAAATTATAATAACTAAATTCATGCCTGACCAGCTAGTCCCCCTACATAAAAATATTTACACCTCCAAGACTCCTGATGACACCAGGCCAATGAACCCTCTTTTTAACTGCATTTAAACTGAGTTTTTAGTCATCGGTCTTGAAGCAAGAGAAGCTTTTACCCAAACAGTCTTTTAATCCATAAGCTCAAGTAAATAAAATCTGGGTGTTATTTTTGACTCTGAGCTGACCTTGAACATCACAAAAAATGTGTCCCTTGAAGAACACAGCCAGAGTGCTTGAACCCTCCCAGCCCCTGCGCTCCCCCGGCAGCCGGCTCCTCATCATTCCCAAATTAATATAACTTATAATTTTGTTTATTATTCAGGCTAGTTTATATTAGGTCTTTTTTTTTTTACTTTATGCTCATTTATTTGAATCCTTTAATCCATTTTTGGTCGTCTAGTGTTTCCTCTTTGTACCAGGAGCCAGCTGTGGCTGCTGGGCCCTGGCTCATGGGCCCCTGGTGGAGGTTTGGGGTGGAGGTGGAGGTGTGTGCCTCTTCTCTCCTCTGGGCCCTGAGTTTGTGTCCTGTGGTTGTGGGTGATTCTCTGCTCCTGGTAGGCTCTTCTGATGATGCTTTCTCAGCTGGTTCACCTATTCACCTACTATTCAGCCTTATGCCCATTATTTTAATTTTTTAAATTCAGCCCATAACAGGCAAGTGTGATCCTTTAGAAGAAGAAGGCGTTATATAATTGCATTTTTGGGACAATGGTTGACATCATTTATTTGTGAATAAATTATGTCTGCGTACCTCTGCAACAGAACAGTGGCCTCCCGAATCACCACCAATCACATTCTTGCATAGTCAAGGTGTGTGAAGTGTCTTGTCCATGGCCACAATAAAAGAAGTGGCTGGAGCTGTGATTGAACTACCTTGTTGGATGGAGTTACTGCTTTAAAAAGCCATTACAGTAGTTGCGGGTGTTATGGTTGAATTTCTTTTCTCCTTTCAATCATCCTCGATTCATTTTCTTATAGACCACATTTGACCTCAGTCCTAACTTCCTTTACCACATTTTTTTTTTTACTTAATCAAGTTTATGGTATTTGTTTATACATATTTACATGTGTGTATATAAGATGTAGAGAACTTCTAGCGTTTGCAGGGAGTGCCATTTTGGAGCATACGGAAACAGGAGTGAATTCAACAAAAGCACTGTAGTCAACTAAATACATTGTTGCTTGACTAAAGACATGCCCTGACGATCGAGTAAGGGTGCAAAGCTCTCAAAACAATTATATTTGACCCAAACTGCAATCACAAGACTACACCTACACAGGGGTTTGTGCAAAAACAAATACTGAAACAGAAAAAAGGGCTTATAATTAATCAATTTGCCAATAACCGCGTAAAGAAACACAATAAACTAGATAATTATAGGTAAGCCAAAGAATAGCCAAAACAATGTATACATTTTTTAAATTGATTATCACAGCAAAAGCTACGAGCCCAAGTAATTCCAACTATCAAATCGTATCTTGTCAAACTTCAGTGTGGTCCAATCCCATAGAATCATAGTGAAGCCATTCCATTATTCCATGTAACTCTGGCTCCCATTGTGCACCGCGTACTATTGATTTTGTTCCACCTGCCTGTCTCTGTCTCTTTGGAGGACATCATTGACCAATTCTGATTTTTAACAATGTCAGAGTCTCACACATCAGCACATAATTAATCCTTCACAGCCTTGGAAAAAAAACATGGCGCCGGTATCCTCGAGAGTATTTCATGTGACAATTTGTGCTGTAAATGGGCTGCTGCACTCGAATTATGAAAGAAGACACAATATTCAGTCACTTAACCTCCGCGCTGGGTTCTCCGACTGCGGGATTGCTTTATTTGGTTTATTTGCACCTCCGAGATTAGATGGAGACGCCAGGACAATTGGTGATAAATGGGATGCGGTTCAGTAAGAAGAAAAAACACACAATGAAAACAAATAAAGTACAATGACAAAAAATGTATAAGAAAACAGCCTGGGTATAGTATTTGACAGGAAATGCCAATGGAAGGATATGGTATGCAGATGTTGAAGCTTTAAAACATGGATCTCCAAAGAGTGAGAGTGAAGGCAAATAGTCAAAGAAGTAAATGTGTATATGAAAACGTATAGAAATTTAGAAAAAAGGCTTGTGGCACCGTGGGAAAAAGAAGAAGGCCACCCTTTGGGCATCTACAGGAATCTCTCATATGCCTGTCCATTGCTTTTAGAAGGATTAAAACTTTAAAACAACAAAAATATTCTATTTTTGAATGATGTAAAGTCCTCAAATGACCTTCCTATACATCAGGAAATCCCAAGCCTATCCCGACAACGCTGTCTCTGCTCTCTCTTGTTTTGTCTTTCAGCCTTAAAACATCCCCATCTACAGAAGGAGGGGTGAGGGTCCTGAGTCGGCTGCTGACTACCAGTGCTGGAGCCCCATCTTGATTCTTTCTATTTTATCTATCCATTGCATCATCAATAAATAACTTAATTGTATGCTTTGGTGTGGTCCTTGCAGGTGAATACGGCTTTGCATGAAAAGGCCAAAAAACAAGTTCTGCAGAGGTCTAACTCAACCCCATACTTACACCAACACTTAAAGGTGCACTAACTTTTCTTGCTGGTCTCCATTGAGATTGCTTGGTCTGAAATGTTCCACAATCTGCCATTACACAAATATCTTCACAGAGACAAGCAAGTGACACCATCAGGCTAACTTACATTTCAGATCTGAGGAGAGACTGTATGTTCTTCACAGTATTTTAGAGCAAGAAAACACCTGTATTTGAATAAATGCAGGAGGGGTTTGATGCCATGCAAAGTTAAATCATCTCCATGGAGAAAAGTTAGAACACATAGAGCACCTTTAACTTCAGCAGTGCAAGCAGCTAAACTTGATAACTGTTAAGATGCTGTGTATGTGCGTTTTGTAGGCCAACTTTAACGTAAAGATAAATCTACAGACTAAACACGGTGTCAGTTCAGAGTGACTCAGAAAACAGCAGCGGACCTCGGACTAACCACTACCACATGTTGCTCCTCTGTCCAGCGGTGCACTCCTGGTAAACCCCCGTGGTAAACCCTATGGAAAAGCCTGTGGTAAATTCCTGGTCTACCTCTGAAGCCAAAGCCGTGCTAGAGTTTGCGCTGCGGGTGATCACCCCGATGAGAGCCGCCCGTCAATGACACCAGCTCATTTGTGCAAACGACTCTCGCTGCGCTGCGCATCGATCCATCGAGCGGCTCCGCCAGTATCAATCAGCGTCTCTATCAGCCACACGCGGACTCACCTCTCTGCTGCGCGTGGACGCATTGCCATAGCAACGCGGTGATGAGTGCGAGCCGCGAGAGCTCCATTTGATCCACGGGGGAAGTGCGAGGAGTCGAGCGCGCGTCCTCTCGGCGCGCAGTGCAGTGTGAGCGAAATGTCACCAGAAACTTTGGATCCAAACTTTCTTTCCCCGCGCCTCTCGCTGCTCGTCTCCTCCTCCTCTGCCTCTGCCTGCCCCGTGCCCCCTCCTCCTGCCTCAGCTGCGGGCCACACGGAGCCCGGCTGCACACCAAGGAATTTAGGCTGCTCTCTGTGGGCACCTCCAGTCAAACAATGTGACATGCACTGCACAATAAAGGGACGCAGCTACGTTTAATCTAGACTTTGAGAAAGTTAAAAATACATTCGTTTAGTTTTGTTATGTAGCCTAAGTTCATGTTCTTTTCAGAGTCGTTTCTGATTCCATACATTTACGTCAAATTAAGTAAAATTCATTAAATAAGCTATTCTTCATTTGAGTAAAAGTTAAAGTTAACTTTTGTGTCTATTCCTAAATCACATTTTAAATTATAGATACAAATGTAATAGTCTTTGCAAATACTGTTTTACTCCTACTTGCGTAAACTTTTTAATGTGTTACTTCAACTTTACTCTTTTACGTTTTTACATCCTTACATCCTACATCCTTTACATTTTGTCTACGCGACCCTTTACCGCCTGCATTTGTTTCTGGCCTACATTATATTGCCTGATGATGTGGACAGTGCACCATCTTCAATTCCATCTTTATGACAAAACATGGCTACATCACAATGACCAGGCAATAAGTGTCCAAATACAGTTTGCGAATTACCCATTAGAAAGATCAAAAGTGTAAAACAAACATGAATGTATAAACTGCATAAGTATTTCATGTTTGTTAGTATGTGACTTTTGAAGCACAAGCATGTACCCTGACAGTGAAAACACCCCTGATCCATTTGAAGGTGACATCAAACATTAAACAGTGGAGCCTTGGGTTGCATCACTTGCCCTGAGCTGCAGCTTCTACAAAGACTTACCATAAACCGGATACCCAAAAACACATGTCGTTCAGATGACTGCACACGGATTCTGTGTGAGCCGGAGGGAGCAGGGGAAGTTTGGAGCTCTGTTGTGGAGCTCCTCCTGCTGCCCCTTTCCTCTCACCACACTCTGCTGTCCCAACACAGCACAGGCAGAGGTGGGGCAACACAAGTCGGGGACACTCAGGAGGACTGACTTAAACACTCTTTAATACAACATGTGACAGACCTGTATGAGGAGAATGAAACTCTGAAGATGAGAGCAGCAGACCATCGCCCTCCGAAAACAGGCTGAGGTGGAGAAAAGTCCATGCAGTGTCTCTGAACAAGCTGAGGCGCTCAACGTGGGCCGTCTCTTGTACAGCGCAGACGTTTTTGAAGGACTGGAGTGCACCAACGATGTCGAAAACAGGAGGTCACTGTGACAAACGTGACAAAGGATTAGAAAAGTATGATGACAATGGGCACTGAAGAGTAAGCTTCAAGAGGGCACTGAGGAGGCTGAGAGCAAGGCCACTAACCTCCAGGAGCACATAAAAACACAATCAAACGAACTTCATTTTTTCACTTCAATTATTTTTTAAACAGGAAAAGATAAAAAGAATCAGACCGGATTTTGTTAAAACTGGTGTGCAGTAGACTTGCAAAAATACTGGCTCATTCACATTTCATCATCAAACTGGATTCTTAATTGCCTCAGTACAAAATTATAATTCCTAAAACCTCAAAACTTTTTGTGACATTCATTTCACTTTGTATGCAAGATATTGAAAGTTTTTAGCACCGAAAATGAGAAAGTACCGAACCATTAGCGGTGTTTACCTGCGCTGTCAGAAACCATGCCATATTAAAAAGTCTTGGCTCACTAACTTGTCAATCATTCACCTGAACAAGCGCGGTATCATTTCAGAATAACAGTTTAGTCGGTGCATTTCTTTATACGCCGTGAGTGTCCATCTGTTGGAGATCCAGAAGCACAGAGGCTGAGCTGGCAGACATCCAGGCTGAAAATGAGCTCTCTTCACTGGACACAGCGCTCGGGGCAGGCCTGGGGTGCTCCGGGGTCAGTGTGGAGCTGGGCAGCGAGAAGGCTTCAGTTCAACTGGACCACAAGGTAAAACAAATCTGTTTATTTCTTAGGAAAAAGTATTGAATGACTTAAATATGTGAGAGAAATGATTTGGTGTTTCCGAGGTGCAGTTGTTGTAGTAAAAATGTATGCATGAATTTTGAATATTACAAGTTCATTTAAAATATGCTGTTGTTATTATTATTATTATTTTAACAAAACAATAGACTTGAATACAATAGGTTCTCATTTGGGAAGAACATCTAGCATAAAAAAAACCCAAAATATTTTACATATTTTCAAACAAAGTATTAGTTGCTTTCTAATTACAAATACTAAATAATATATTTGACCAAACTGAAACTATACAAAATATCAAGGATGAAAAAGATACTGGTTAAGATCATTGGTTTCCAAAATAAGAATCACAAAATAACCACATAAATAAATAAAGCAAATAATCGTTCCCATTTTAATATATAAATATTTGTCTTGCTTCAGGTTCATGTCTGACACTGAGGAGAGTCTCATTCTCACACAGTCTGATGAATTAAGCCGAGCATACAGTGAGGACATCAGGCTAAGCACTTTCAGCTCACAATATGATGACTCCAAAAGACAGAGGATCTCTGAAGGCCGAGAAGATGAAAACCCTGTAACAGTACAACCCGAGGGAAGTGGAGTCAACAACAACAACCAAAAACCTTACAAAGTGGTTAAAAATGAGGAGCGGACATGTACTCAAGATGGAAGGGGGCAAGACACTGGCTCTGTTTTAAAGTGTCCCAAACAAGTCACACGTCAAATGAGCCAAGTCTCACTAAATACGACTTTGTCTCCAACCATAACGGCATGGGAGGCAGGCTGGAACGTGACCAATGCCATCCAGGTAAGCAGCAAAACACAACAAGGAACAGACGTACTGCTTATTACGCTTTAGATACAATAACAACAAAACATATATGTCACAAAAGAAGTTTAGAATATCTGCGCACACAGCCTAAATGTTCTTCTCCATTCATTTTAATGAGACAGCAAAATTATAACATTCATTTTGACGTTTGACTTTTGTTTTGACTTTCCAAAGTTCACTTATTGTGCAGGATTGTGTGGTTTGGTGAACTGAGACAAATATTTCATTGTCAAACTTTATTTTTGGTGTGATTTTGTCTGGAATGATATTACATTTAAGAATTATTATTTATGTGGTTGCTAGCTTTTGTGCTAATTTCGGCACTAATCACATCAACTACTAAAACACTAACACGTGGTCATGTTTTTAAGTGGTCGAGTGGTTATCAGTCTCCAAAATGGCCTCCAAACATCACCAATTAAACACCAGGGCTGACATTGTAACTCCTGTTGAAAACACGTAGAGCTAATGGATGGAGCGGGACCAGCATTTAGAATGGAAGGGTCTACGATTAAGTTAAATGCTTATCCTGTGTAGAATATCCAGTTCAGTAGAAACAGCAGCAAACAATGAATGGCAACACAAACAGTCACAACTAAAACAGTCAGCAAACGTGTGTGTGCTGAGATGCTGTTCCAACTGCAGTAGTCAAACAGAACTAAAACAATGCCTTACCCACACTTCTTTTATCAGACAACATAAAATGAATCATTTGATTTTATATTGCCTGTTCACTCACTAACACATTCATTAGAGGTTGGATTCCTGCCGCAGTGTTTTCTTGAGGATTTATTCTTGAGCAAAACACACCAAACTGCATAACTTATACTGTAATTATTTGATTTATTACTTACCTCCAAACCTGCTCCTAGACCCTGCAAAACCTCCACCCAAAATTAATTCATGCTATTTTGCTATAAATAGAATATTAGGACACGTTAGCAACTAGCATGTTTAATAACATGAAGCGTAAATGGAAGCGTTCAGCCTGTGAAAAGCACACTTGTGGTCAGAGTGCGTCCTTGAGGTGATAATGTCTTATTATGGCGTAAGTGCTGTAAACCCTCTCCTTTCACTCTCCGTCTGTGGGGCACGTGAAGTAACCCTGTACAACCAACAGAATGAAAGAAGCACATGGGAACACGGCACATTTACATAAAGGGTTTCTGTGGGAAAGATGTAAACAACACAATGTAATCATTAGAAGTCATTGATTTTAGCGCTATTGGCTGTGCATAAATGTGTGTCTGACACGGGATTGGACTGGAACCTACATCAGGGTTTCATATGCAAATGTGCGGCGTTAGCGGAGCGGGCTGCGTGTCTTCAGAGAGCGGCGATGTCTTTGTTTAGTGTCCAAGGTTTTTTTTTTTTAATTATCTACAGAAGCAAGCAAACACAAGGCAAAATGGATTTAACTACAGAAAATGTTTACAATGGATATTTTTTTAATTCTTCGTCTATAAAAAGGACAGCGGGGAATGTTGACATGTTATGTTGTCTGCTGAAAATGATTTAAAATTAAGTTAAAAATGAGAGAGAGAAAAAAGATTAACTATTGATAAACAAAAACCCATTATTTGTTGTATGAGTTTTGTACATTTTTTTCCCCAAATGACTACTAGGAAATAATCTAAAGGGTCTGAAGTGATGTTTACTGTTGCAAAAAAATATCCGCAAAAAAACACAAAATGAAAACACAAAGACACACACAAATGCAAAATAGAAAAAGAGAACAAAAATTGTAAAAAGTAAAATAGGTTCCTAAAATTGTATGTTATTCTGCAAACCAAACCTCTCCAAAGAGTAGCCTTTCCACAAGTGCAGGATGCAGTAAATCTGTTCTCAGAGTAAGAGGATGTGAATGTTAGAAAGAACAGTGGTTTTCATCTTAGCATCAAGGCTAAAAAAATGTATTTTTCTCTGTTGGTTTGTTGATGCCAATATCAGTGAGTGTGTGCCAGCTAAATCAACTTTTTATTAGACAGTGAATTGCTGCCAGAAATATCAAAAACAACTCTACGGCTCGAAACTCATAACATGGGAATATTATGAAAAACCTAACTTGGAAAATGATGAGTGTAAATCTATATGTTTGTTTTTTATGATAAAAATAGAACGTTATATATTCAATCTGAGACAAAGTCTAGTGGATTATCTCTGATCTTAATATGGAAATGTGTTATATAATTATTATGCTAGTATAAAGAAAAATCATTTAATTTTAATCACAAACTTACACTTTAAATTTAAATGCAAAAAAGGAATGTTAAATTTGAAGAAGGATTTCTCTTGCATAAATAGACTGCACTGTAAATGTTTAAAATGTTTCAAAATATGCTTGAAAAAAATACGAATGTTTACAGAAGGTCAAAGATATATCTTTCTTTTGAGTAAAATGTACTTGTGTTTAAGTATTTTTTTTATTTGCCATTAATTCATACTTCTTGCTACCAATAGTTTCTTTATTATTTCCATTGTCACTGCCATTTCCCTTTCTCTCACTACATTATTCAACACCAGAGTTTTAACTGAAATCTATATCTGACGTAAAAGAGAATGAAATAAAACCACTGCTAATGTTGTTTATGGCCTAATGACATTAGGTGTAATCCAACCCCTTGACTTTCAACAGTGCCTTGAAAAAATGTGTGTGTGTTGAGGTTTTGTATGAAAAAAAATCCAATTTGGATTCACACACGGATTTAAAATAAAAAATACAAATTTGGAGTGACCTTAACATATTTCAAATCAAAAGCAAATCAATCACAATTGCCAACTTTACATTTAAAGAACCAGACAGGCGTACAGACATTATTTGCTGCATTATATGCCAGCTTTTGTTAACTCAAAGGTCCAAAAGTGGTGTGCCGTGGTAATTTTTCAACCAAAAAGTGTGCCGCGACTCAAAAAAGGCTGCAGATCACGACTCTATCCAACTCATTTTAAATTCCAAAATGAATAATAAAATGATAAACTTGTAAATATTCCATGATTTTATGTTTATGTGTGAATGACAAACCCTCTTGGTCAATTTTTAATCACTTTATTTTTTCCACTTCCCTTTTATTTTGCATTGATCATCTATTTGTCTTTACCTTTGCCATTTTAGATCTTAAACAAATAAGTTGCAAAACAAAGATCAAATCCAAATGCCTTTTTAATAGCCAGAATTAGTTTTTATTATTCTACCAGTGGAAGCCAGTTCAGGTTGTGCTTTAGCCAATAAGGAAAGAGCTGGCAAGAGCTCAGAGAGAAAAAAGCAGTGACTATGGGAGATGATGTCCGGAGGGGGGTCGGATACTTGGATTTGATACCCCTTTCATCCCCTCCAGTTTCATTTCTACATCAAAAACTGCTAGCATATGCCTAACAGACTGCTCTTAGCGACTAGTGACTTAAAAGTGCATGTTTTTATCTTAGCAAGCGTCAATCCTCTGTGATGCATGTCCCCGTTCCCACATCCAAAACGATGGGGCCAAATCAAAGCAGTTATATTCGTCAACTCTGATCGGAGCTCACAAATAAAACACGTTGCTAAATACATCTGCCAGTTTCACTACATCGCCACCTGTCTTAAGTCGTTATGTAAGAAATCTATTATTGGTGGTTTATAATGTCCTATATACGCACATTACAGTCTTATTATTGGTGCTCTGTTCAGTTTTTTTCTGGTGGAGGGGTCTGCCTTTTGTAGCGCCAGTAAGTTAGACAAGCAAGAGGCAAAACATTCCCCAGAAAAGAAAGGAAAAATCAAACCTTTTAAACCTTGTCAGAATAACACGCAGGTCAAATAACTGGACATATTGTGCTAAATCAACATGAATGAGTTTTCAACCTTGATACAACAGTATTTCCTCATCATCAGTTGAGTGCTCAGATAATTCCTGTTTTTCACCTACCCCCTATCCCCGCCCACATCCCTGTACTTAGTTTTGAGCATTTGGAAATTTAAGACTCAGAGTGACATGCAGAGTTAAAAAATGCAGCGTAGAGATGAAAAAAACAAACCAAAAACATGTAAATGACAATTTGCTGCTTGTTATAGTGAAATGTCATTATAAAGAGGTGGGGCATCCGTTCTGCAGAAAGTCAATGCGTTTCTATTAATAAGCTGCTTTGGATCAAAATTGCTAAATGAACAAAATATGAAATTATGATCTACTTATGTTTTTTTTTATACTACGTACCTGGAAAAAAAGCATAAAATAATAGTCCATTCAAACATGCCATAATAGAGCCATTATTCAAAAAGACACATTTTCAGTGGTTTCAGACCTATCTCAAAGCTCCCATTTCTGTCCAACATCCTAGAGAGGGTGATCTCTGAACAACTGTCAGACTTCCTAGAGCAATGTGACGTCCATGACACTTTTCAGTCTGGTTTCACATCACTCTATTAAAACGTCCCTGCTGAAAGTGTCCAGTGATGTTATGATGTGATGTTCTGGAAAATGCACTGTTCTAGTTCTTCCAGATCTTTCTGCAGCCTCAACACTGTCAACCATCATAACTTGTTAAAAAGATTGAGGGACCTGGATGGACTGTCAGGATCAGTTCTCAATTGGTTTTCTTCATATTTATCTGGTCGGAGCTTTAGCTTTATATAATTCCTCTGGGAAAGATCATCAGTGAGTTTAGTGATGTCTCTTATCACCTGTTTGCTGATCATATCCAGCTATATTGCTCTCTTTAACCCTCTGTGGTCCAGAAGTTGAACTCTTTAGTCAACTGCTTAATGCAAATAAAACAATGGCTAAGTAACAACTCTCTGCAGCTTAACGCAGACAAAACAGAAACACTGATTCCCCGATGACTCAGTGTTTGGGTAACCCGCACAAATAGACGGCCTTACATTTCCCCTGTTCTTTAAGCTGTTCATTGGCTGCCCTGTATCCTATCGCATACACTTTAAAGTCTTGGTACTGACCTTCAGAGCCCTGCATGGTCAGGCTCCTTCTTCTATCATGGTCTGATCCAGCCCTTCACTCTCTCTTGCACACTGAGGTCTGTGAATCACAAACTGCTGATGGTTCCGTGCACTTGTTTTTGGACCAGAGGAGGCCGATCCTTCCAGGCTGCTGCTCCCAGACTTTGGAACAATCTTCCGCTCTTCCTGCGCTCATTAGACTCTGTTCATTCTTTCAAAAGCAAACTCCAAACTTTATTTTTTGCTCAAGCGTTTTAATTTCAGCAGACTTAAGGGCTGGTTTTACTGTCTTATTGTTGTGTGTATTGCCTAAGTGTGTTGTATTTTTCTGTATTTTAACTTTTTATTATGAATCACTTTGTGACTTCATTGTCTGTGAAAGGTGCTATGCAAATAAAGTTCTTGCTTGCTACTACCCTTATGAACACTGAAGACTTAATTCCTTGTGAACAAATTCTTTCAGGCTTAGTAACTTAACTAAGGGGTTAGGAGTTAAGGCCAAACTATCTATATGTTAAATATATAGTTTTAAGTGTTTGTTCATGCTTATTTAAGAACATAAAAAGTGTAGCAATTGTGGCTTGACTTAAAACAGTTATTAACTCATTTAGTAGTCAACTGATCATTATTCGCATATTCCAAGACATGAGCTGAGAGATGTACAACTTAGACAAAGCTGGAATTATTTCAAGATGACACAGAAACATTTTATGAAAAAACAAACAAATTTAGCAAAAAATTGCATGCTCAAAGCAACTAACTAATAAATCAAAAGAACAATCGCAAAACGAATCTATTAGTAATATAACTGTTAGTTGCAGCTCTACAGTGAAGATACTGACTGAATAATCTGAATAGACTTCAACGTGGTGAAGTTTAATGGATTATCAGAAAATCTAAAACACCAATGAGGGAAAGTGTGGAGACAAAGTGTAGGATTAAACATTCATGGATATTTTTGATGAGGAAACAAAACTCACTCAAAAAGTCAGTTAAAACATGGTAAAACATCAAACCTTTAACCATAAAAACAAATCTTCCTTTTACAGCCAAACCCATTTTTTCTTAGTTCCTTCTTGCCCTGTTCACAATCACTTCCTCTGTGTTTAAATTTCCACTCTGACTCCCGCAATTACTTCTCAAACAAGTCACAACAATCATTCCAGGAACTCAGTTCTGCTGCCATTTTATTCCATTTCCAGTCAATCACTCGCTCTGAATGCCTCACACTCAAGAATAGAGTGCATTTTGTACCATTACGGCCACAGCGCATCAACCTACTTCTATAATGTAGGTCTTGTTTTGTGCAGGGTGTATTTGTTTTGGACCTACCCTTCGCCCTGGTGAACTCTGGGTACTTGGGGCTGCTGCTGCTGGTACTGTCCGCGTGGGTTTGTAACTACACCGGCAGAATCCTTGTGTCGTGTTTGTATGAAGAGGGACACTGGTGAGGATTCATGATTTGTGTTTGTGTTTATTTATTACAAAATGGTATTTTTTGGTGTTTTCTTTCTAACAGTGGTTCATTAAATATGGGGTATGTTGACCTCTTCTGAAGACTTTTGGTTTAGACCTGGTTTAGTCCAATGTTCAGACCTGGTAGTCCTGGTTTAGTCCATACATGTGTGTGTTTAGACCACATTTAGTCCATGTTTAGTCTTGGTTTAGTTCTCAAATAGTTGTGAATAAGAAATGGTTAAGCCTAGTGATGATTAGCATGGTAGAAAAGCTTTCAAAGGACAATGTTTTTATCAATTTACATCCGGAAGAAGTCATTATCAATCTGAAGGTACAGGAGCTAGAACTGATACTCTCTTGAGGTAGATTAGTTTGGTTATTGTATCCCAGTGTTTTCTGACTAACTCTTTCACAGTTATGAGTCATTAAAATATCTGAATTAGTCTGCTATGGTTTTTATATCTTCTTGCCTACCAAAATAAACAAACAATAAAATACTGGCTGTGTTTTCCAAAATCAGTGGAGGCCCGAGGGTGAGAGTGCGCCAGAGTTACCAGGACATCGCAGAGACATGCTGCAGAGGCCTGTGTCCCCGCTGCCCCTCACTGGGAGGCAATCTGGTCAATGTGGCTCAGGTTAGACACACAGATCAACACGGTTAATAATGTAGAGTATTTTCTGTTTCTCATCACTTTGATCATGTCTGTCTAGCTGATCGAGCTGTTGATGACCTGCACACTGTACCTGGTTGTCTCCACCTCCCTGCTGAGCGACAGCCTGTCTGGGTTGGCTGTACCCAGGCTGGGCTGCTCTCTGGTGAGCCTGCTGTTCCTGATGCCCTGCCTCCTGCTTACGGACCTCCGACCAGTGTCCACTCTCAGCCTGCTCTGCTCCCTGGCTCATTTACTCATCAGGTGACAGTCAGATCATTTCACTTTGATTCTACACTAGTATTTTAACAAGAACAAGGAGAGGGTAAATTGCATACAAAGAGTGTATCATAGTTGCACAAGAAAATATTTGAATAGCAACATGCAAGGAATATCTAGTGTATTGATAAATGAAGAATAAATGACTAATAATTGTGTCTCCTCATCCCTTCAGCCTGCTGGTGATGCTGTACTGCTTAAGTCGGGCCCGCTCCTGGGTCTGGTCCTCCCTGTCCCTGTCTGTGGACCCAGAGGAGTTCCTGGTGTCTGTGGGCGTCATCATCTTCTCGTACACGTCCCAGATCTTCCTCCCGTCACTAGAGGGCAGCATGGAAGACAGGGGCCATTTTAACGCTATGCTGGGTTGGACACACGGAGCTGCATGTGTTATGAAGACTCTGTTTGCTCTTCTGGTAAGAGTCGGTCAAATATGTTGACACAAGTCATATTTTGACACCGACTGATAAATCAATGTAGTCACAATTCAAATGGCACATACATCATACATACATGTGCTTTGTTTCGGTTTTGGAGACCACAAGATGGAAAAATTTTATTCTAATTATTGTAGATTTGTAGCCTCATCTACCCTGGGACAAATTGATGGAAGTTTGGGTAAGATTTTTTGGTAATGCAATACAACTAGCAAGACGGGCGAAGGTTTTTGCCCAAGAGTTGTTGCAGTGTATGTTGTTCAAGATTCAAATTCAGGAAATGTTTTGGTTTGCCTGGTAAGACAGTCCATCCTACTTTCTATTCAAATTAAGGAGCGTCTCTGGAACTGGTGGTCTGTTCAACAATTTTGGTGACAACCTATTAACATGCTGCTAATTTGTAACACTTATCCCCCAAAAGATATCTCCTCTCAAATATCGTGGTACATTTCAGAATTAAATATACCTCAGATGTAGAGTTCAGTACTTCTTCTTTTTTTGTAATCTGCCATGTTTGTTTTGACACGAACACATCATACGTTTCTCTGATTGGTTAATCGTGACCGTACAAAACTGTTGAGTAAAAGTATTGTAAAAGTGTGTGGTTGCTGCTCAGTCTATTTTTAAGTTGTTTTCAGACTATTGACTTGCTCTTTCTCTTGTATCGACTTGAGGTCATGAGTGAGGGCGGGGCTTAAACTCCGGGTTAACTGTTCCATCTAATGAGCAGGCAGGATGAGGATGATTGACAGGGCGAATTGACTGTTGCTTCTCTGCCCAGTGCGTTTTGACTTGGGGTCGTGACACCGGCGAGGTCATCACAGACAACCTGACCCCACTCCTGCGCCCGCTGGTCAACACTTGTCTGCTGGCCAAGGCTCTGCTCTCCTTCCCCCTGCCCTTCTACTCTGCCGCGGAGATACTGCAGGCATGGATACTCAAAGGTAAAGCTGTGTCTGTGTTAAACTCAAAACATACGGACAAGTTAACAAATGTGTACACTGACTTTTTCTGTGGTTTTTAGAGACTGAATTGGTAGGAGTTGGGAAGCCACTTCTATTGGCATCTTTGTAATATATGATCAAAAAAGGTTCTAAAAATGTTTTCTATCAAAAATGAAAATGGACCAGTGGTGGGCACCTCCTTATGATGATAAAAATGATTACAAAATGTTCCATCCATTCAATTCAACCATTCATTTTTCAATATTAGGACAATAATGAAACATTTTGGGTGGACGCTTTAGTGTTATGTATATAGTCATATATCAAATGGATGGTTCCGAAAGAACTTTTGCACGACACTGTCTGCTCCCCTTAATTTGATTATCTGGGACTCAGCTTCCACCCCAACTACAACGTTTTTTCAGAGTCATGCAGAGTAAAGTTTTTTTAAAGCTCACACAGTGGACAGCAGGTTACACATTGGTGAAATGTGAAACACTTTACAATACATATTTCACCGCTGGATACGTCTGGGTTTATAATGTGTTCGCTACCGCTGGAGAACTGCAAATTTGTTGGGTCTTGGAGTCTAAAAGTTTAGCCCAATATTTATTCTTTTTTTTGTTTTTTGTTTTTTTTGTTAGGGGGCCATCAAAAGGTTTCTTGCGACGTTGTTTTATGTGCAGAGCTCTCTCAGCTGCACTTTTGATCACGGTTGGAGGAGATGCAGACGATTGAGCTGTCTTTCGATAGGTGGCAGATGTTGATTTGGTTTGGACTGGCCATGGGTCATCAAATATTTAGATCCATTTTAGTATCAAAATCAGAAATACTTACTTATTCATCCCGCTACAGTTCTTCTAAGTCTAACCACTCATTCTTGTATCATAGGTTAAAGTGACTTAAAGTGATTCAGATTACACAGTGCTTGGGGGAGTCTCATTCATTTGCACACTGTTGCGTTCTCTCAAGAGTGGGAGAAACCTTGGGAAGTGTGGCCTTTGGCTTGAATTTGTTTAATGGAATCCCAGGGTAATCTACAGACACAAACAGGAGGAGTGAACTCTTGACATTTTGCTCTTTTGGCGTTGCCCTAAAGTGAGTGAAGCACAAATATGTGTGTTATTTATGTAAAATAGAGGATGAGTAACCAGGACATCACCTATTGGAAATGTGGCTATCTTTCATTCAGCAGAATACTGATTCAATATTGGTGGGGTTTTATAATTATACTATTCAGCTCATTCCGCCCCACCCACTTTGGCCTCTTTTTATGTTTATGATCCGCACTCTTGTAGTAAAGGGACTTCCGGTTTGACGGTGTTTGCGAAAATGTAGAACGAGGGAAAAGACTAAAACATTACATAAAGTAGATTGATTTGTCTAAAATGTTTAATGTACACTAGCAACAACAAGTCAGCAACGCACCAATTTCCTGTGTGGCCTGAAAAAGGCTTTTTTAGTCTCTTAAGAACTTGTTTTCTGTTGAGCTCGCCAGTCCCACGTAAACAACAACGGAAAAAGATGGTGCCCACGGCAACTTCCGGAATAAAGTGAATAGCATTAACAGCATTAAGAGAAGAGTAAGAATGTATATCAATTTGAAAGGATAAAAAATTGCTGTATAAAAATGTGTTTAACCTTCACCAGACGACCCGGTATTTGAAAGACAATTTGTTACTCTTTATCTAGTATTTCTTTACCCTGTCTGCTAGTGCGTCGTTAAAATGGCATTGAACTGCAAAGATTAAACATAAATTGCTTCATACCATCAATTAATCAAAGTAATTGTTCTTTTTTTTTTCTTATTGCTGGTGTCTTTTGTACAGGCAGCAGTGGGCGGAGGTGGTGACTGCTCAATGATATGAATTAAAAACCTTGGGTTATATCTTAGAAGTACATTGGAGTGTCTGATTCTGACCAAAATATGAATTTCTTTCACATAAGCAGTCAAATATTTTCTCTATTCAGTTTTATTACATTGTGTATCAAGTACCAATCAAGCCCTTCTTAGAATCAAAATCGTCTTCTAGATAATGACACAGTTTCACTACAACCTAGAAGCCATCCATTCTCATAACACAAAAAATAACTAAACTAAGGATAATGAGAATACCCTCTCTCCTATAGACTTGAGCTGTCATCCCAAACCCGTCTGTGGACGTGTTCCTGTTCCCGTGCTGCTGCTCCGGGCCGCTCTCCTCTTCTCTTCGCTCCTTCTGGCTCTTCTCCTGCCCAAATTCTCTCTGCTCATGGGGCTCACCGGCAGTGTGACCGGGGCAGCCATGACTCTGATCCTCCCCTGCGTCTTCCACCTCCGGCTGCAGTGGCACCAGCTGTCCACACGGGGCAGGCTGACCGACGGGTGCGTGCTGGGGCTGGGGGTGCTGTGTAGTGCCTCTGGGATGTTCTGTTCGGTGAAGAGGCTTCTGCAGGGGCTGTGAGATGATAGAACGCTCATGTGTGTTTTGTAATAAGTATTACACCGAGGTTTTATTTGTTTTGTTTTATTTCAGCTTGTAACAAAATTGTGTATCTTTGTTGAAGCTGTGTTTTAAAGGATACATTTTAAGCTAATTTTACTTTTTTGAGCTTTTAACCATGTTATATCATTGTTTGTTTTTGCTTCACTCGCACTTGTTTGAGGAACCCTGTTTAGTAAGTCCTCTCCTTCTGAGTCTTCCAAAACTCTCTGTTTCAAATTTCGTAATTATGTGACGTCATAGCTTCTCCTATGCCGTTTTTAAGTTCATAAATTATTGTCAGACTCATTCTGTGTGCATTCTGAGTGCTTACATACACCTAGCTTGTGTTAATTACCTCGTGGTAATGCCCTCTGCTTGTAAAAGTGTAAATAACCAACCGTTGAGTTCTTTATCTCAAGAATGTAACTAATTATTCAACAGTCTGACCTGGTCTATGTCAGCTTATTGACATAGCTTATGTATTAAAGAACTGTTTGCTATTAGTTATAACTACATGTACAGGTGAAATGTTAGACAGACCTTGTGTATTGTATGCCACATACCTTCACTCATTTCTGCAATGTAAATCATCTGTATTAAGTTCTCATTAATTTCTCTATGAATCGTTGTGTTGAAGAAAACCACGACTTTTAAAACAGAAAATGTATAAAGCTTTTGAATCATCACAACCATATTTCTAATGAAACTTTAATTTCATACTGTTGTAATCACCATGGCTAATCTTCAATGCAAATAAAATGGAATGAAATTATGTGTAAATAAGTGACAACTGTTGTATAGGTCATATTGAGATTAATTAATTGTACAAAAAATTGTACATCCGGGAAAAAATTGGAGTGGGATTAAGCAGGATGCTTTAACTGAGTGCTGGTGGTTTGCTTCCTGATTGAGAATGTATGTTATAATGTCCATGGGCAAGACACTCAATTTCTCAGTTTTATTCATTTGGTTTGTAAAGGCAACATCGATACTGTTGATGATTACCTAATTGCATACCCTAATGATACTGTTCCAACTTTGTCACCTTTTGAACTAACTAAATGAACTTAAAACTACATAAATCATAATAACCGTCTGCATTGGTGCATGATGATTGTGTAATGCTACGAGTGCACATATGTCAGAGGAGTAGGAGTCTTATTGTCTGTGTTTGAACATCTGTTTGTGAGCTGGCACTCGCAGGCCGCAGTGGGAGGACTGGGAACAAGCTGAGAAAATAAAGAAGGCAAGTGTTTCATTTAGCATGCCATAAAGTCTATAAACAACTGCAGGGAGTAGTGAGTAGGGCGTGAAACAAAGAGCTTAGAAAGGTGAAGTTAGAAGAAAGTTTAAAAGTGAAATCCAACTGTAGGCTGTAGGATTGCTGTACACTTGGGATAAATGTAAACTAAAAGTAATTCTCATCAAAGCCATGATATTGCAGCAAACTGTGGCTATAAGTCTAAACTGCTGAATGTCAGTTTTCATATAGTCATTTGTAGTTCTTATGTGTTTTATAATGCTTTATCAGTGAAAAATATTGATTTTGGTGTACTGCTGAGTCTGTGATTACATTAGTTCAATAGAGATTTGTCATTCTTTAGATATTTGTGTTGTTTTTATGTTGTTGTTTTTTTTGTAAGTGTTATTAATGACTGATACATAAGCAATAAAGGATCATGTATCAAGTGAAGGTAGGTACATTTGTGCTACGTTTAAGAAAAAGAAAAACAGCAAAGCATAGAATACAGCTTCAAAGAAATTGAAACTGTATACTGTTGGAGATGACAGGAACTCCCTGTCATGAGAAAAGAACGACAGGTGGGTGCCATGCAAAATATATAAAATAGAGGGCTTTACATGCATTTTAAAATTCACATTAAAAGAGGCACACTATACGCCCCCAGACACCACTGCACATTGTCTGCATGTCCCGTAATAAAAAAGTATTTTACATCTCGTCAACCTGGAAATAAGCGCTGAAAGCAGTGCTCTGATTGGATGTGCTGGGGGCAGTTGAAGGAGTTTCACCTCAGTGTCTGAAAAAGCTATTTTAAAGCTGAGCCCCACCTGAAAATAAATGCTTGTGGATATTAACAATGTGCCAAAGGGTTTGTGAGCGCTAGGATCTAGTTAAGCACATTTAAATACTTCCGTTTTTTTTGTGTGTGAACATTTTTTTCGATGGAATCATGCCAGTGACGTGCTTTACTGAGTGTTATACTGAATTATTTTTTACTGAACTATTTGTTCATTGTAAATTAAGATTAATTAACATGTAGTAAATATAAAGTCCAATTGTGTGCGCTGCATGTTAACTCATAATATACTGCACAGGTTTTATAAAGCTTTTTGAAGGTGCTTTGTTAAAAATGATTCCACCAAATTGTTTGGTCATTGTTAATATATATTTAAATTCCGATTCTGATTGAAAAGTATGTAAGGAAATAAACTGCCATTGTTATCATGTTCATTAGTTCACATTTGTATATACGGCCTCTTTTAATATAAACCTCTTGCCGCTGGGTACAACACTAACATCGTAACACAAAATACAACCTGATAACAACATTCTTTGATACTTTTTTGGTCTTTATTCCCACCACTTTCCCATGCATCCCCCCCTCCCTCGCTCCTCTTCTTTCCTGTACAGTTCGTGTTACAAACGGCCTCTCGTCTCATGTTTCACTCACGTTACTCTGGGCCACATGCAGACACGCTCGGAGCCACACAGCTGACAGGGCCACAACACCTGTCACCTTCTCCCCTTGTCAGCAGAACAGAGATAGAAGAGAGACAGGGGGGAGAGGTGGAGATTTGGGGAAGAGAAAGAGGAAGAGACATAGGGGTGAGGGTGAAAGTTGGGGTAAGAGAGGAGAAAGAGGGAGATATACACAGAGAAGGAGTAAGAAGAAGGATGAGTTGAGGTTGGAGGGAGAGACAAAGAAAAAGGAGAAAGAGGAGGGGGGAAAGAGAGTAGAGAGGAATAGGAATTGGGGGAGGTAAAAGTGAAATTGCAGGTTAAGTGAGAGAGAGGGAGAGACAGGGGAAGAGAGAAGGAGATGAGGTCACTTTCACTGTCTGTATATGGCATGTCATTCAATTGTCCAACATGTCTCCTCTGTTTCTCACTCAAACACACAGAAAATGCATTTGGATTTAGGTTCCTACAAAAGGAAATTGGGTCAACTGAACAAAGAGGACGGGACACTTACAAATAATCTTTTTAGATGAAAAAAAACTAATCTTAGCAACAAATTAAAATAATCTTTCTGTCAGATATAGCTAGCAAGTTGATTCAATATTGTATGACAAAGATGAGTCATATACTTTGCCAACAAGCACAATCATTTATTTTTCTTCTCTTGGTCTGCAAAAGGACCTTGTTGCACAAAGTGGCACTCATGCACAACATTAATTACCAATAATAAAATAAAGCTTTAAATCTGATTCAATCAAATGATTTATAGATTCTTTTGAATTCCTTTCCCCTTTTTTGTAACACCCTTTATGGCCAGAGATTCAAAATGTGCATTATTACTATCTGTACAAAATCCAACAAATGCCCCATAACAAACTTCATAATTTGCAAAGGTAATTCCAAAAAACAAAACAAAACAAACAAACAAAAAGCAATTCCTCAAGGGTGTTTTTAAAAACAGAAAGGGTCCCGCTTCACCAGAGACTTTGAGACAAAGGTGTTCTGGACATCGCAGACGTCCTGCACTGGAGCAAGATGAACTCTGGGATTAAAGGCTGATCGGGTCATTAACATGTCCTCAGCATCTTGCCCTTAAATTCATTGTGGTGCAGTGTCCCTGTACAATTAGACACATATCATACCATAGTATGGATATAAGGCTGTAGGAAATACAGTGCAGAGATGAATCGGGATGCATACAACACAAGGTTATCTAAATTAGGGTGAGTTGGTCAATAGTTATGGTGTGCATGTCTTTATTATTCACTGAGTGCAGCTGGAGCCTGTGAGGAGCTCCTGCCTCTTCATCGTTCAGTGGAGTGGGAGCAGTTTGTGTCCTCAGGTTCATCACTGTCACAAACATCTTCTGCTTACAGTTATATTCTGTGTGTTATGTGTGAACGTGATTCACAGACATGTCGGGAGGTTCTGGTCCTGACTTCTGCAAATGTTGTTGAAGTATTGCTGCATCTTTCCATTGTGTAATCTGCAGATTGTAGTGTGACCTAAGATTAGCTATATGGAATTATTTTGATTTATTAACCATTATTCAACCAGAAAACATATATAACAATATGAGATCGAAACTGGAGGATATCTCAGATAAGAGTGTATTAAGGAGCTGGACAAGAGGTGGGCAGCACCTCAGAGGTTTATGAGCCGCATGTAGAGGAGGAGGAGGCTGAGGACTGTTCAAACCTGGCTGTACAATGAGGCTCACGGCGAGAAGTGCATGGGGATGTAGCTGAGGAATTTGCAGACTGATACATTATATATTAAAGGAGTGTCAAAACTCTGGTCCAGGGGCCAAATGTGGCCCTCAAAGCAATGTTTGTTGGCCCCCAGGCTTCCTGCTAAATTGGCCCAAACGACCAAAATGTTTACTGCAGATTTCGACACATTCTGTTCTCATAACTTATCATAACAGACATTTTGTTCTGTTTGGTCATACAAACCTGACTTTCTGTTTATTATATTAAATCACATGACTTGTGTGTCAGTTATATAAACTGACCAGCAAGTGGCGTTAGCATATGTAAACATTTATTTGTTTTTATAATGTATATCTATCAATCTAGGGATAGGATATGTAGGATTACACATGATTTCTCTGAAGAAAGTGAAAAAATAAACAAAACAAAATAAAAAAATAATTATTATTTTTAAAAAAATATATATATATATATATATAAAGTATCTTATCTAAAATAAAAGTTTATTTTAGGTAATATATTTTTATTGTAATTTATTTGCGTTTTGTTTTTTATTTAAATTGCAATTATGTTTTATGTTTTGTCTAAACTGTCTCAAAATATAGTTTTGTTTTGTTTTTATCACAGCTTTCCTTCTGACGCTCAATGATGTCACTTCCTGTCGTGGATCCGCAGAAGTTTAGCTCTTTGATTGTGGATTTCGCTGTTTGTGACCAGAATGAGTGGATGTCATCATCAGAAAAGACGTTTTTCTCTGGATCTGTGCTAAAATTGAACATGGAGTAAGCCTATAATGTCCAAAACTCGTGGTAAGTTCTGTTTTCACGTCTTATTGTCTTATAATGAGTGTATGTGAGACATGGCCTGCAGGGGCGCTGTTTTAGCATACGTCCATACGCCTTGTTTGGTCATTTTTGGGCTCTAAACAAACGACCAAATAGGTCGTTCTTGATGTGAGGACAGTCTCCGTTGTGTTTACGCTTGTTCTGCTTTGGTTTTGGTTCGAGGTTTAGTCCTAGTTTAATCATAACTTTAATGTGGTGTAAGTGTAAGTGTGAATGCACCTGTAATGTGGAGTGGACACATCTTTTCTTATGGCCGTTCCACATATGTTTTAGTTGTTTTTTAAAATGTTTTCTGTTTTTACACTGCAGTACTTTGATATTTGGTTTCAATACACACTATATTTATTATGATTAACTATCCCTTGAATTTAAAACAATCACTTGTTGATGTATTTTTAGTTTCCTGCTGTTTTTGACCCACTGACCTCTCTGAGCCCTGTGTGTCTCGGACACTTGAATAAACCACCTGACGTCTGGGCCTGCTTCATCTGCTGCCGCTGCCCAAACACATGAAGTATCACTTTTCAAACGGCTGTGCTGAGTGATCCAATGGTGTGTACAGGAAGCCATATCGTCTGCAAGAGTGATTTAGGGTGTGTTCAGACTTGCAAAACCAGGACTAAAAAAGGACAAAACTAAGTCTATATCTGGACTTAACTGGGCTCAAACTAGAACCAAACCAGGAAAACTTCAAATGGTTTGATTTAGGCAGACAATCATAGTGGTCTGAAATATGAATGGTTTGATATTGAATAGACCGTTAGCCGTTCATTACCAGTATTGGGCAAGTTCCTTAAGAAAAGTATAGTACTATACTATAGTATAGATTATACTATAGTATAATTTCTTTTTAAGACAATCACTGTTGCTAATCCTTCGTCTTGCTCCTGTTCACCTCCCAATACAAACTTTGAAGCTTCTGAATGAGACAAGAAGCAGAGTCTGATCCATCACCGTTGCTCACAGTAAAATAACGAGCCGTGTTACACTGTCAGTAACTATAACAGCGTTCTGAGGAAAGAGTAATTATTAGATTACAAAAAAAATGACAAAAATTATGCCATTATAGTAACGCTGTTATATTTAAATGTTCTGCCAAGATTAACCCATTATAAACAAACACTTTTTTTTAAACTCCTTTCTTATGTCAACTGTAACTGAGAGGGTGTTATGCCTCTCATTTAAGCTTCAATTAAAGAAATCGTATGTATCCTGCACTGTTAAAAGAACAATTACAACAAATGCGTCGCCAGTGCCTTAACCTGAATACAGAGGACACTTGATTTGCTCGTTCTGGTTAATGAACAGGTCATGCCTCATGTTTAGCTCAAAAGCTCCAGAGTTCGAGGCTGAGCTGCAGAGGCTGCACTAGCACTGATGCGTGATTGGTGCATGAGCTGTGCTTTAGTGAGGATTCAGATCAGACAGAGGACGCCGTTACTAGACGCAGGAACCCAAAATGAGAGATTCATGTGAGGCTCATTTTGCTTTGTGATTGGATAACATACCGACGATAAGTGATGCATCCATAAGCTGTTTTCCATTGAATTGTCAGCGTCAAAACGTGAAATTATACACTCACATTTCAAATAGCAGTAGAAACAAAGGTAAGGTGGGCCAAAGATACAAATGCCAGACAGTGGAATAATCTCTGCACTAGAGCTATATTTTAAGGAATTGTTTAATCATTTCTGCAAGTGTCATTTAAATTGACTTTCAAATGGAGGGGCAGTTATGTTACTACTGCAAATATG
Organism: Rhinogobius similis; assembly: GCA_019453435.1. Taxonomy (NCBI): domain Eukaryota; kingdom Metazoa; phylum Chordata; class Actinopteri; order Gobiiformes; family Gobiidae; genus Rhinogobius; species Rhinogobius similis. Next base: position 30,568,211 of record CM033620.1, on the reverse strand, counting down.
AAAATACATAAACTTTTGCTCAAATGCACATCAACCTTTCTGAGGGAGAGTGGGGGAAATGGGAAGAAGAAGTATCAAATTGGCAGTGAAATAGAGGTAGGATCCAGTACACTATGGAAAACATGATAAAAACCTACATATAAACGTATACTTTGTTTGGTTTCTAGTGGTGAACCCTATTGATTTTTTAATAAAGTGGACTTGTTTTGTTATCAGTCATTGTCACAGGTCTAACAAAAATAATATAAAGCGTAACTGGACCTTCACTTTTGAAATGATTTACGATGCTATTTGTATGCCCGGTTTGCTTTTAGCTTGTAGCATTAAATGTGATGTCCACTGTGCATTGAAGATACAAATACACAAATCAACTAAAGGAAAATCAATAGGGTTTTGAGTAATTCAAGTTAAATGGAATTGCTTATGTAAACAAAAGTAATTGATCTGCTTGAAACTTTTGGTTTCAAAATAATTTAGTCTTAAAAGGGTGCATCTGTTTTGATCAAACTGAATTATTTTACAACAATAAATAAAGGCGAGACACTACAGGCAAAACTCATGTTTTTCAATTTTTAGTTTTTTGTTCACTTTGCTCTCTCAACATATCGGCTTTGTGGAAACAACAAACTTGTCCAATCTGCTCCTAAAGATGTTTTATTGTTCCATTTAATCCACTTCATCCATAGATTTCTCTGGGATATTGTAACTTCAAAGGCCGTTTTCTTAAAATGCATTTCTCTCCCCTAGGAACATTTGGCCATTTTTACACATAAAATGCCTTATTTCCACATGAAAACATGACATGATGAAAAACGTGTAATATTTTTTTTCTCTTACATTTATGTGAGTAAACTACAGGAGAAGTTTCAAATTCTTTAAGTTTAAGTTGTTTTCCTGTTCACCTGCAGTGTCTCACCTTAAACATTCATCATCAAAACTACTCAAACTTAGATTTATTTTGTGAATTAATTGTAACCAAGGCATATTTTCAGTGTGTTCAATCCATCAGAGTGTGAAAGATTCACACTCTGATGGATTTTTTTTTTTTTTTCATTTTTGAGTTAACAAAAGAGGAAGTGTTTCTTGTGTAAAAATATACAAGACAGTTGCATGTACAACACCTTCCCACAAACCTTGGCTTACACTGAAGCTGTGTAATTACAGGTGCACTATTTTGGGGCCTCTGTGATTTATCCGCAGCAGGTTGTGAGCAGTTAAGTGTGATTTGATGGAGGTCAGGTGAGAAGGTCATATGAGTTCGTCCCATTGGAGCTCATTAAGAGGGATCTGCAGTGTCCAAGAGCCCGTCCTTCAATGACACGTCCCACCTGTGAAGAGCTTTACATGTGACTGTGACACAAACTCAATACACACAGGCAGTTTGGGACCAACAACAGATGAGAGGATGTGTAACTTTTGAATAGAAGCATCTGATATCAGTCCTCACTGCTGCACACGTCCTCTCTGCACCTGCTTCAACTCTGTCCAAAAAGATGAAAGTTAAAGCTGCTGTTACATTTTGATTTTCCTCGTTGGAGTCTATAATGGGAGAAATCTGTACCTAACTGTAAAACATTTTATCGAACCGATAAAGAAAGAGCCTGATACATCACTGTTTTACATTTGTGATGTAAAGTGAGACAACTTTGACGCTGTGTCTTGGGGGAATTCCTTACTTTTGCCTCCAGTGGTTGTTTGTCTGCGTACGTTTCTCTGTTAGCACTGACCTGAGTGTACCCTGCCCAAGGCCCAAAGTCACTGTGTCACACGTCTTATAGAAGATGAATGGAAGGATGTTAACTTGTCACAGCATAAACCGCCTTTAGCTACATCCTTCACCCCCAAACTAGTCCAGCAATCAACATCTGGCCTTTAACCACAACTGCAACAATACAAAACTCCCAATAGTTTTAAATGTGTGAGTCACATTGGCAAACCATGAATACATTTCCTCACACGTTGGTATAGTGCGATGAGTCTGTCGCCCTCTGGCCTCCTGTTATCAGCAGCACAGAGCTTTACCAGCCGAGGGACAAGACGGGGACAAGCTCACTGCTCCAGTACAGCAACGAATGAAGACACAAAGAGGGGGAGGAGGAGGAGAAAGTTGAGGAAGTGGAATCCAAATGCGCATGATTTACGTGAGGAGTGAGCTTGATCAGCCCAGCGCGCAGGCAATTATAATCCTGTTGTTGGTTTGATCATGTTCTAGTCCATGGTTTGGTCCTGGTCCAATTGATTTAATGTGATGTGTGTGCAAGTGTGAATGCACCCAAGTTATGACGACTGCAACTGTAACTTTATTCAATGCAAAAATGATATCTAGCCTTGCTTAAAATGTCTTGAATACATAATTTTAATCTGGATTTGAGTAGTTTTGACTAGATGAGATTTAATAGATTGATAGCTGATAATACAATAAAGAAATAAAATCTGAAATAATGTCAAGTACTCAAACTGTGTCAAAGGCCAGAGTGAACATGTTTGTTTTAAGAAGTGGCTTAAAACAGGTAAAGAAGAAACCTGTCTAATGTGCAAAGAAGTCATAGCTGTACACAGGCCATTGGATATACACCAATGACAAAACAAGTTAAATGCTTTCAATAAATAGTGCTGCACTATTAACATTATATATCTTGATAATTGTCTCATATTTTATCTACTGTGTAGAAACTTGGGGATCAACAGGTAAAACATACATATAACCCATATTTATTTTACAAAAGAAAGGCCTTGAGCTTGAGAACTGTCACCAGCGTTCATTTTAAAGCTCCATCAAACCCATTATTTATCGAACTTAAAGTCAAAAATTTCATGATGTCACTGAGTAAACTCAAAGTAATGTATAAAGTAAAGTGCCACATATTACCTGCAAATATTCAACTATCTATAATCTGAAAGGAACAGCCCTTAAAAAAAAACAGATTCAGGTCCAAGGTAATGGAACAGAGCATTGCTGTGAAAGGAGTTCATTTATGGAAAAAGAAACCAAAGAAATCAAGAAATTCATTACTCTGTCATAATAAGTAAGTATGGTAAAGAAAATGCGGTTGTTGCAGTTAAAAGGGACGATATCTGCCTATGCTAGAGCTGTATCCATTAACAAATATCACTGATGATGTCTTTTCATATGCCATGAATGAAGTAAAAATATATATTTAAATTTAAAGTTGAGGAGTTTTTGAATCAGCCTGGGACATCACAAAATGCTGCAACTCGAAGCGCATTTGGCTTAGAAGTTTTTCAAAACAACCCATGATAAAAAAGAAAGGCATATTTGCTCAGCACTTTTCGAAGTAACTTTTTTTCCATTGAGTTTTACAGAAAGGACAGAGTAGCGCTCGGCGTAGTGAAGCACATTAGCTGTGGTGGTGCTGCTCCCATGGTGCATCTGGCGGAGGTGCAGAGGCTGGTGGAGCGTTGTCCTCAGTGTGGGCGAGCTCTGGCTGCGCTCACTGAGCTTCTAGGGAGATAATGCGTGTGTTTTTATGACAGCCTCCCACTGCATGGGCTGCGTTCACACTGATACAGTTTAGGCACAATAAATACGCATCTGCCTTCATTGGCTTTGTTTGGTGAATTGTTTCTCTATGGGGATCATATTAAAAGACTTGATGTTGTGTAAGAGGACTGCGTTTTTGCTCATTTTTTGCAAACATTTATAATTGAAATGTTAGCGCACACAAATGATTTTTACAAAAGTGTGAATGCATATTACATAAGCTACAAACAACTCAATGTTTTTTAGCGAATGTTTCGGCATTATAGGTCAAAAGAAATAAAATGCTATTAGCGGAGAAGTTAAAATGTCTTGATATTAGTCTTCATTTCATATGTTTTGACTTGTAAAGATTAGTTAAGACTATTCATTTGATTGAATTATATTATTTTACTTGTTTTAAACTGTTTCTAACTTGTTTCAATACATTTCTTCTTATTTTTTACAAATTATCTGCCAATGGGGTTGAGATCATTTTAATTACTCAATTGGCAACTTCATTTTCTTATTTTAAGCTAAATTATGGCATGATCTGTCAGAAATACCTTGAAATCAGTGAAATATTCTGCATCACATCAGCAATTCAATCTGAAATCCAGCCAAAAATTATAAATTAAATTCATTTTAAGCAAGCCTAGACATTAATGTTTTGCTGTGTTTGGACCCACAGTTAGTTTTCTCTACAAATCCACAAATTCCGTCCCTTCAGCTCGTCCCTGACACCTGCACCTGCCAGGGTCTAAGCACCAGAGTTCATCCCTGTCACTAGGAAAGTTGAGTAAATACAGTAATTAACTTGAGCAAAAGATGCAATTACATGAAAGTAAAAGCACGTTGCAGCATCAGTAGTATCCACAACTTGAAAGCGGGCCTGTTGTCAGAATTGGGTGAACAGTCCGGAGCAATGCATTGTGGGAGCAGACAGGCTTCAGATGGTGCAAGTCTCTGTAACACGCTGTCAGCTGGAGAACCTTGAAATTGGTGCAAATGCAGAGGGTCAGTGCTGGGCTAATGCCGGGGCCAGTTTTGAATGGGTTTCCGTCTTTGTAGTTTCTTTGTCGTTTTAATAGAGTGGCCGGGAATCAAAGAATCGTTTTCTGTTGCGTTTGTCGTGTAATATTTTTGATGTTTTTCGAGAGCAGAAAAGCCATTGCATGATACATTTGCTGATTCTGGTAAGGTAGAAACAGAGATGGACATGAAACATTTTTGGCTTCAGTTTGCTCTGTGGATTAGTAATTGATTTTTAAGTTCGAACATTTCAATTTACGTTAACCTAAATGAATTTGAAGTGCGATTGAGTGTAGAAGTAAACTAATATTGAAATGTTATTCTTTATTCACAAATTACTTGGCTTGACAAACAAAACATTGGATATGGTCTGTCTCTATAAAATGACTGAACATAAATAGTTATGATCGTACTTATTTCTACAAATTAAACAGAGTAATCCATATAAATGTCTATCGAGACTCAGAATTCAGTCATATTTCCTCTCGCTGACGTCTACTAAAAATATTTCTAGCTTTAAAAACATCTAACCGCGCCGGACATCTCATTTTCTTCCTTTACCTTGTGGCTAAAATCATACAAAATTCTGTTAGCATTGCACGTTTCCGTCTGAATTTTGAGTCGTTTGAAAGTAGATTTAAATATTTCATCAGTAATATCCGCATAACACTTTTGCATTGACCTTGTTGCTTTTGAATGCCTCTTTAATTTGTAATTGTTTCCTCGAATTTATTACTCACGACTTACTTGTAATAAACAGATTCCAAGCCTTTTTTGACGGCGCAGTCGGCATGCAGTGGATAAATTAGACGATATAGATGTATTGGAGGGTGCTGAGCCTGGAAGCACATTATATTAAATCCACTTTGGTCAGTTGGCAGTGTCATAAATATTAAGCAGAGGTGGGCAGTGCTACAAGTCTATCAGGCCTGTACTTTCTCATTCATCAGAGCTACTCATCTGCACATCCACGCTTGGCAAGAGGCCGCTTTATCTGCTCGCTCCAGCCAGGACTCACCCATCCACTCCTCCCCCTTTCCTCCCCCGCTCTCACCCCATCCCCGCGCCCCCCCCCCCGTTCCCGCACACACACACGCCAGCCGCCGCGGTCCCATAAGCCGACACGTCCGCTGGCTGAGGACCATTGTGGAAAGAGGGAGTGTATGCCAAAGACTGCTGAGGTCCAAATCCCCAAATTGATCTTTTCATCCAAGTCATCTTCCTGAAAACATAAGCCAGGGGAAACCATTTCTCCGTTTTGCATCTGACAATTTATTATTCAGATGCATGCAAACTAACAATTTATTGCAATCTGAGCCTTGTGTAGCTTGTAGTTTTATTGTTTGTTTTCGATTTCAAGAAGGTTTAATATATACTGTAGTCAAATCCTCAAAAGTGTGAGTGAAGTTGCGTGATATCTGCAACATTTTGAACAGATGTACGGAATGGATTCAAGTTCAGTGGCACTTATTAGGTTCTGAGAGCATCTTAAGTCATCCAATGTTTAAAAACAACAATAATTGCACACACCACCGTTCTGATCAGTGTCTTATGAAAGCTACACTTTTAGCAGCCTTGACAAAGCATGAACAATGATGTAATCCATAATGAAATGGTTTATAGCGAATAATTCAGACTTATGACTTATGAATTAAGTCTTTGTTCATGCTTTATTAAGGTACGGTGTAGTTATAGTATATAAAGTGGTACCATATAGTGTCACAAACTTAGATTTAAGCGTCACCATTGCATTTGTGTTTTTCTTCTTATCTTTTTATTTAGTTTAAGGGTGAACACATTAAACACTGTATACACAACAATAGATTGTTTATGTGCTCTTTCTCCCCTCTTTTTTTAAAACACATCAACAATAATAATAAACATAATAAAAGACAAAACATACAAAAACATGAAAGCTGAAGTACTTAATTTTTGACAAATAGGTGCAGTTGCTCTCGAATAATATCACAAGGGCAGAAAGCTTCGACAAGTGCTTCAATTGGACTTGTCAGTTTCACTTGGTCCTCAGTTCCAAAGCCACAAGAGAGCCTCAAAACAGATTTTAACATGTATTTCTGAGGTAAAAGCAGCTACTGCAGTTTGAATATAAAGTTTAAAGGGTAACGAAGGGATAGCTGGGGGGTGGGAAAGATGGAGTGTAGACAAATTAAGACAAGATATTAGAAGAATTCAAATGTATTTTCCTTTAACAAACCTTTCATCAACTTATTAGCATAATCCTCTTCAGTGTATTCCAAGAAAGTCCCCAGACACTAAAGAATTGCTTTACATCACCCTTTAACAGATACGTAAGTCTTTCCAATGGGTATAAATGTACATTTGTCAGCCAGTCAGTAATGTTAGGTTTTGTTTCCTTTAACCGCTGCTGAAGAACTGTTAAACGGGCACAAAGCCATAAGATACTTAAAAGGTTTTTGTTGCTTTTAAGATTTGGTGAGACATTATGTAGGCCTAATATACAATGGAGAGGATTAAGCTCGATAGCATGTTTTAGAATAGTTGAAATAGCATCAGATATTTCCAAAATGAGTATATTTTAGGACATATCAAGTGTATGTAGTTGTCTACTTCTTTCTTACACCTAAAACATAATCTAGAACACTCTTTATCGTATTTGCTCCTTATACATGGAGTTGTTTGCAGCTTATGAAATATTTTAAATTGTGTTGCATGGGTTTTGTAAGTTTTGGATATGTCTTTGTTATTCAACAGGATTTTATTCCATTGCTGATCTGTGATAACCATGTTTAGATCTTGTTCCCACGATAACTTACTGCTTCCGGTATTAGTTTTACTCAAGTTGATTAGTTCATGGTGGGTTTGACATATCTTTTTATTTTTCATCTGACCAATTTGGAATACAATATTGTCCAATTCACGTGGTTGTTGATTTACTTAGTATTCAGATGTTGAGTCCAAAAACGTAGAATTTGAAGATATCTAAAAAAAAGAGTGTTCTGGGTTGGCCGTACTGCTCTTGAAGTTGTGGAAATGACATCACACCTTCATACATGTTGAAAATGGTCTTGATGCCCAGTGCTTCCCATTCTTTGAAATCTAAATCAGAACAAGAAGGGATAAAGTTGGGATTATTTAAAATTGGTGCAAATATGAATATTTCTGCATGTTGTAAAAGGCTCTTTATGGTTTTCCAGGAATTAAATAGGTTAATGGCAATAAAGTTGTCTTTAATGCCAGGTATATGTTTAACTCTTTCAAAGAATGGTACACCAGATGGTATTGAAGGATTGTGTCCTAAGGAGTCTAGTTCAAGATATGTTATATTTGGATCTTTATTGACACATTCTGAAATAGTTCTCAGTTGTATAGCCCGATGATAATACTGGAGATTTGGTACTGAAAGTCCACTTTTCGATACACGCAGTTGTAATTTTTCTAATTTGAATTTGGGACGTCTACCATTCCAGCTAAATGTAAACATAATTTTATTTATATCTTTAAAACATATTTAGGAAGCGAGGTAGCCACCATGTGGAGAGGATATAGGACTCTAGCAAGAATATTCATTTTTATGACTGATACCGTTGTTGTGTTGTGCAGTTGTGTTTTAGAACTGCATTTAAAAAATGTTAATGTTTAGGTTTGCAGATCAGTCAAGGTAACCGTGTAATTACAGATTTTCAAGGTTGAGTGTTTTATTTTATTCAACTTAAAAATTGACTTGAAGTCAGTGTTGGTATTCTGCACTATATCTTAATAATAAAAAAATGCATGGCACATTCTTTCTTTGGACCACAGTATATGCAGTATTATTTATGGACATCTTAAACCTGTGTGTGCTGTTCAGGTTTTTTCCTTCTTCACATGTGGTTGTTCTTTGCACTTCTACAAGTTGGTGTGTGTTATCTTGTCAATAAAGTCTGAGAGCACAAAGAACTACATTCATTTTCTACCTCTTGTTCCCATCATGACTGGAGCCTATCCCAGTGACTTTGGGCCTTAGACAGGGGCCAGCCTGTCGCAGGTTGAGAGCGGTTGAGGGTTTCAAAGAACTATAGGCTACGCATAGGTGGAGGTAGTGAAGAGGAGATTGAGAGGGTGAGGAGGCTTATCATTTTTGCTGCCAAGAGAGCAATAGACAGGCTACATTAAATCAGTGTTTAACAACCTTTTCTGAATTCCAGCAAACTTTTTTGGTTGAAAAGATACCTCGGCATGCCACATACTGAAGCATTATCGAATCAGATCTTTTAATTAAAAATGTTGCACTTATTATGGAGAATAACGATGGTGCCACAGTTTGGTTCTTTGGCATTTATGATTGTTTTGCTGTCTTTTGTGGTACAGAATGTTCACGACACTCCAAAATGGCAAATTAATCAATTAATGTGTGAATACAAATTACACATTACACACGAGTGTTCCCCGGCACACTGTTTGAAAATCAAAGGATTAAATACTTTTTTTCACTTTTGTAGTCTGCTCCAATCTGCTGCTATATTTTAACCGCCACTGCAATGCCTTACTTTATCTGCTGTGTGTGACTGCAGGCCAGATGTGCCCACGGCCCGACTGCCACCGCTAATAAAATGAATATCCTGCTAACCTAAGCGGCTAAATAAACAATAATAACTGCTCATATTGCACCAGAGACGGGCACATTATGATAATTAAAGATGCTAATGAGCTGAGCTGGGTTTTTAATCGTGGCTGGTCCGAGGTCAGCAGATGTGCGCCATGCCTCACTCTACTGTTAACTGTGTCTGTAGATGTGGTAGTGTGGTTAGCATGATATTTAGCATTTTTCATGTCATGATTATTTCAGCTCCATAACACTTTGCTTTTACATTGTAAATCTTTTTTGTTTTATGTGATACATCTAGAACTCCATCTTGCGGCTGAAGTCTTCACGCATATTTCCATCAGCTGATTGCAACGCCAAAGCATGAGCGTTTGTCAGATTTGTTTTTTTTTACACTCTTCACCTTAGTCCGCCCCGCCTACTTTTGCCTCTTTTTATGTCTATGGTTTGATGAGAACACATTTCACACAAATAGCAAACGAGGGAGGTCTCTCGCTAAAACATTATATAAAGTAAACTGATTTGTCTAAAATGTTTAATGTACACAACAACAAGTCAACAATGTACCGATTTCCTGGGTGGCCTGATAACGTCTTTTTTAGAACTTATTTTCTGTTGTCGTCTGCCCCATGTAAACTAATACAATGAAAAAAAGATGGCAACGCCCAGGGCAACTTCCAACTTTAGACAAACAGAAGAGCTAGTCAAATGTTCATTTTACCTTATCAATTCTTATATTCTCATCTCACAGAAATCAAGGAACGTCAAACTTCTTCATCATGTTTACGTTGATTTCTGTCATAATTTGGACAATATGGAGCACGTCATTGTGGCATAGAGTCAAAAACAAAGTCCGCTATTATTGGTTGCTTGAACCCGGACGCAAGACATACGCTCTGCTTCTTTGGGCTCACAGGAAAACCATCAGCCTCCTCACCCTCTCCATCCTTCATCTTCTCAGCCACCTTTCTTTGAGCTCCAGGACAATTTCCTCCACCCAACCCATCAAACATATTCAATGCAATGTACAGACTCTATTCTGTCTATAATTGTTTCATTGCGCCTCTCTCATTTGCTTAGGTCTATTTTTAATCAAATGTATTGTAGAGCTAAACCTAAAGTTAACCGTTTTACCTTGGAGTCTGTTCTTCCTCTCGAGGTTGCAGCTCAGTGTAACAGCTGTGGTGTGGTGTGGATGGACAGATGATGATTAAAATGAAAATGCTCGGACACGGATCGCATGCACAGCGGCCTATATGTGGCACGGTGCATGGACACACCCCCTGCCCGTGTATTGTGTGCGTGTATTGTGGGCTGTATTGTAGCACATGGGGGTCAGTCATTAGAGATATTGGTTTCAGCAGCTGTTGGAAAGCTTCAGTTCAACGGCAGGATATGGGATTAGTTTGAGACTTTTACTGTGTGAAACGTTTTGTATGGGGAGATCTGATCTTTAATTGATGGGAGTTTGGGAATATAGTATCAGGATAAAAAAAAAAAAAAAAAAAAAAAAAAAATTAAGGTCACTTTCAGTTCAACTCTTAAGGAAAATAAATTCGAAGTGCTGCAAATGCATCTCTCCTGTTAAATGTATTGTATATTGTAGAGTGTTCCTGTCTTATTAAATAAACTAAACAAAACCACATAGCAGGTTAGCCTGAATCATAAGTTTAAATTCATTTGAAATATTTTAAAATGTCTATGGGAAAAACAAATAGAAAGTGTACGCTCTGAACCTTGACAGGCTCCGAAGTGTGAGGGATGGTTGACTGCACAATAGAGACACAATTTGAGGTTTAATTTCCCCATTGTTGTAAATAACAATTTATTGCTATTACTTTAAATCATATTTTTTCTAAATTGGATTCTATCTGCAGGTGCTTTTTATCTCCAATCTCAATCTTGAGTTGCAACTTTTAACCCTTTACCTCGGCGTGAAAAGTAATCTTTTATGTACAAGACAAACTGCTATTATTTAATGGCACCGTGGAGGAAGCATTAACAATATGCATTCAAGTGTCTCCACACCAATAACTGTAAAAGATGTGCTCTCAGCTTCCTGGTCCAAAGCAAACGGCCCTGATGGGGGTCGTAACCTGCAAAGTGCTGTGCCTCCTCCGTCTTGTCGCTGTAGGCAAATTCAGATATCACAATTAAAGATTTCAAACTGAACTAAAAGCACCTGGATTTTTTTTTGTTTAAATCTAGAGATAACATGAACAGCCTTGGCTCAGTCTTATGCGTCTCACTGGGCTCGCCAAATTTTATCACCACACAAAGAATTGCGTATAACTTTTCAATTATGGTTTTATCTAATAACTGAGAAAAAGTAGGAATTGTGTATTTGGAGCTGGTGATAAGGTTCTAATGGCTGGTCCACGGGACAGTAAAGGCGCTATGGTAATTTCCTGTAGAAATAGCAGGAGCCGTTAGTGAGATAGATGGTCCGGAGAAGAGGTGGAAAACTCCAACTCAGCGTTTTGTACTTTATCTATTAGAGTGGTAATATTGCATGACTAACTCGGCTGCAGCCCCTCCCCCCTGCTCTCTCTCTCCTCTGTCCATTATGTTGACTAATGAGAGCCCAGTTTACTGTCTATCTCAGAGTGGAAATGCGCTTCTCCCTCAGGTAATGCACTTGATCATTTCTGGAATTAATGCAATAGATCTGGTGTTTTGTTTTGTTTTGTTTTTATATATTACAATTGGGTTGTTTAAATTGGTCTAGACATAATAAACTGAAAAGACACTGGGATAACTTACACAGTGATTCGGGAGATTTTTAAGACAGATGCCTCTCCGAATGCAATCAGCCAATAATTTATAAACATTTCCATGTCTATTACAAGCATTTATTTAGTCCACATTGCCATAGTTAATTGTCAATTTAAATAATTATCGTTTACATGTGTAAAATTCTTGGCACAAAAATAACTACTTAATATAGCATTAAAAAATACCATTCAATGGAGGTTGACAAGACCAAGAATCTGACTTGGACTTTCATGACTTTCTGTGACAATTTCTAGATTTAATTGCCGTGGCCACTTCCTTGTGTCCATGCAGATGCTACCAGCCGTAGCTTGATTCCACTGTATGACATTAAACATCAGCAATAAAAAAACACCTGTAATGAATTAATAAACCTGCTTATTGCCAGATTAAGATGCTACAGCTTTGCCTTTAATGTTTCATTGAGTATCTTGCTTCAATTAGAGGTTGCTTTATTGCAAAAAAGGCCTGCGTAATCTTGTCTCCATGGAGATGGATTGGTTTAATGTCACACTTTGGGACATAACAGACAAAGCAATAACGTATAGTATCTATGGCGACCAGCAGTTGGTGAACCCACCTGAAAACGTACATAGTGCAACTTTAATTGACAGTAAGTATGGGTAAACAAATCTGAATTTAGTGACAGTTCCAGTGTATAATTATTATGAATATGTATCATTATATTACAATTCTTCATGGTTGTTTTCTTCTAGCTGCTTCTTAACTTGTCCCATATGTGACTCGTGTGTGTGTGTGTCTGTGTGTGTGTGTGTGTGTATGTTTGTGTGTGTGTGTGTTGTTTCCCAGTCAGGCTGCCTAAGTGGATTAAAAACAATGAGAGCTTTGTGATGAAAAGACAATAGACTTAGTTTCTGCTCCGCTACATCTCTGCCTTTCTAAACTGGATTTCTTTGCGGTCTGACTCCTGCCTGGCTGCTGATGCTCTCTTCTCCAAACAAGAAGATAAACCTATTGTGTGGTATTGTGTCTTCCCATGTGACAGATAAACCCAATATTAACCATTCATAAAAGGTGAGTGGGTCAAACCATACAATATGCCTCTGTGTGCAGTTGTGACTGGGTCAGAAGGAGTCCGTTTCCAGTGGAACTCAGCTGCTTGTTTCTTTGCTATTTTAGCCCATTTTTATTTCCTAAAAACTTCAGCTACATGTGATCCCTTCCTCGGAACGGCCATTTGATCAATCTGCAATCAGCGAAAATGTTTATCGGTAACTTGATTTTTGACAACCATTGTAGAGGCTGATTAGCCCTGCAAAACAGCCACTACTGGTTGAAGGTGTACAGAAGTCTTTAAGCACGCGTGTCTTCCAAAAGCATCAAAGATAGTCCAGTGAATTGGTTAAAATGAATTTATTTGGCTCACCTTTGCCACAAGAGCACATGGAACTATATTAGACACGGTCAAAAATCATATGCCTCTGCACCTTCCAACACCTGGTGCCAATTTCCTGCCTCCTTTATACCTGGGGTTTCCACTCCCAACAGTTACCCTACAGTGCCCCATAGGGGTTGGAGTTGCACGTTTGAAAGGCCGTCAAAATGGCTCCTACACACCAGCCCCTTAATTGTTTGGGCCAGGAGCATAAACAATTAACATTACATGAAAGGAGACATTAAATGACCAGTTACCATTTATAGTTTTGCATTTTTGCAACCATTTTACATTTCCATATTTCACAAAAATAACCAACTCAAAACCCTTTGTTCCATGTTGGTTTCCACGTCGTTTGACCAGGTTTTATTTTAACAAAAGTTCAATCAGACAAGTCCAGTTTCAACCACATAGTGTGCCCCTCTTCCATTACCCTTCTACACAGGAAGCCTATCTTGCCATGTGCTTCAAGGTTATTCCAAGAAGTGCCATCCTAAACCCACCTTTGGGCTTCAGCGTCTGGCCCTATACCAGAGCTGTTGACAGCTCCAAGGAATTCCACATAGAGAAGCTCACCTAAGTGGAAAACATAACCTGCAATCTTTAACCTTTGAAATAAAACTTGGTGATCCTTGATGTCCAGAAGATAGATTCTGAAGCCCACCAGCCCCTGTTTGGTTCACAGGGGATATAAAAAAAAAAATGTAAATGATGAGGCGTGCATCTTAATAGTGTTCCATTTGGAGTTCCTTTAGTGCAGAGGTCTTAGACTTTCTATTCAACGCAGTTCCAAATTGTTCATGTTCAGTTCCTTTAGGTTTCAACGCAAAGGTGAAAAGTTCAATTAAAGCTTTGTGAGGACTTTTGCTCGAGGATTTTGACATACAAAGCCCACACCCTGTACATACGCCCTCCTTTTGTCCAACGCATGTTCCAGTCTGGACAGCATGAAGCTCGGTTGGCTGCTCTGCCACAGGACCAGTCCACAGGAAACAGTAGCTTAATCTTTGAAGTTGTATGGTGCATTTGTGATGAGCCACCACAACACCATGCCACACCCTGCTCCATCCTCTCTGCTTCAGAAATGTTGGTCAGAAACAAGGGCTCACCAGGTTCTCACAGCTCAGACGTCCTCTTGTAGAATGAGGCTGATTTTTGACTTATGTAGAGGCTGATTAGCCCTGCAAAACAGCCACTACTGGTTGAAGGTGTACAGAAGTCTTTAAGCACGCGTGTCTTCCAAAAGCATCAAAGATAGTCCAGTGAATTGGTTAAAATGAATTTATTTGGCTCACCTTTGCCACAAGAGCACATGGAACTATATTAGACACGGTCAAAAATCATATGCCTCTGCACCTTCCAACACCTGGTGCCAATTTCCTGCCTCCTTTTTTTTTTTTTTTTTTTTTTTTTTTTCCAGTTCTCATCACATTTTTATTTATCACAGTCTACACAGCCCTGATACAAATGTTTCCATGACAACAGTGAAGAGACAATGGCACTAAACGTACGATGAAGCATAATAACTTGATGTAGACATAATTACGGTAGATTAAATGAGCAGATGAGTCAACAGGGAAGCTTCAGTCCTCGTCGCTGGAGGAAGATGACGATGAAGAAGATGAAGAGGTTTTGTCTCCCTCTTTCTTCTCCTTCTTCTCCTTTTTGTCCTTCTTCTTCTTGTCTCCGTCTTTGTGTTTGTCAGACTTGCTCTTATCCGACTTGTCCTTATCAGACTTGTCTGACTTATCCGACTTGTCCTTATCAGACTTGTCCGACTTATCTTTGCTGTCGGATTTACTTTTGTCGCCATCCTTGTCCTTCTTTTTGCTCCAAGGAAAACTGAATTCATCCTTGTGTCCTTCCTCCTTTGTCACCTTCTCCTCATTTCCACCCAAAGCGTCGGATAGGTCCATCTTCTCCTCGTGTCTTGTCAGATTGGGGCCGACTTATGTAGTGGCCAAACTGAACCTGTGCCACTGAGATGTGCGCAAACACCGGTCGCTGTGGCTGACGCGCTTCAAATGGCTATTGTGGCTATCCATGCTTCAGATAATTCCAACAGACGTCTTTCAATGTAAATAAAAGTTCCCTTTTTATTATACGCAAAGATAAAAACAAAACTCCATTTAAACAGCGGTCAAAAACCGTTGGCCCAAACCGGGTCGCACACCTGACTGCGTCATCAGAAGACGCACCTTTATACCGGGCCTGAACCCCCATAGACCCAATACAAGGGCGCCACCCTCAGGCCAACCAAGTGGCAAGAATTGGCTCTAACACACCGGCCCCTTAATTGCTTATTATCAGCCTTATGTAGAGGCTGATTAGCCCTGCAAAACAGCCACTACTGGTTGAAGGTGTACAGAAGTCTTTAAGCACGCGTGTCTTCCAAAAGCATCAAAGATAGTCCAGTGAATTGGTTAAAATGAATTTATTTGGCTCACCTTTGCCACAAGAGCACATGGAACTATATTAGACACGGTCAAAAATCATATGCCTCTGCACCTTCCAACACCTGGTGCCAATTTCCTGCCTCCTTTATACCTGGGGTTTCCACTCCCAACAGTTACCCTACAGTGCCCCATAGGGGTTGGAGTTGCACGTTTGAAAGGCAGTCAAAATGGCTCCTACAACCATTACCGTGGTAACCATAATGTTCTTTTGTGATTCTTTTAAAGGCAAAAATATTATGCATTTTTCATATTGTTAGTAGCCTTTAAACATGCTTTTGAGTACCTTAAATGTGCCATCTCAAGCTTTGAAACAAAACAAAAAAAAGTATTATGCACTAAATGAACACGTTTCTCTGCTGTCTGTCTGTCTGTCTGTCTGAGTGGTTAGGTGCTGGCGATGATTTAAGGACTTAAAACAGCAGAAGATTCTTGGATAAGTGACGTATGAAATCGGTAAAATATCACTGATCGAGGGAGTTCAGCAGGAAATGTTTTTGATGGTCTGAGAAGAGAGGATTTTCAAACCAACATTCCTCAAAATAACATGAATGAAGCTAAATGCAACTCTAGGTATGATTTTTGATGACAGAACATTATTAGAACATGGTTAAAAGCCCAAAAAAGTCACTCTAGCAGAATATGTGTACTTTAAGCCGGGTGTCCACTGCACGGTTTTAGCCATAAGATTTCTGATTGTGGGAAGAATCTTGAGTCGAAGCTCAAAATCGTGGCTTGTAGGTCTCTCAGAGGTGTCTCAGAGACATGGACAAAGACTAAACTTAGAACCGTCGTACGACCAAAGAGGAGCTACGATTCATATCAGTGAGTCTTCCTGTCACTGTGTCTACGATCAATCATTGTCAAACATGTAAACACAAGCACACCACAAAGTAACAGAGGACCACGCCCCGAACAAGGCCTCATCTTCCCATTTCTCTTTCATTTAGTAACTTTTATAAATGCAAATACACCGCTAGCATGTCGCGCTAGCCACCACTAATAGCTATGATTGAACCATCGCAGAATGTGATTTTAATCCGTCACATCTTATAGTGTGACATCCATAAATCTTATATGATGAAATAAATTGTGCAGTGGACACCCAGCTTTAGATTTGCAAGATTTTTGGGGGGTTTAGAGGTAACAAAAACATTTTGCCAGCCACACTCCAATATTTTATGAAGATGTGAGTCTGGTCCCCAGTTTTATCTAACTAAATTCAGATGACATCGGTCAGCATCGGCTATAAAGCAGAGGCAGAAATTCTATTTGGGCCAACCATCCTCTTAAACGATAGATATATAGCTTTTTTTAATTCTTTAATGCAAAGAGGGCAGTACATGTGACGACACTGCTCTCTTATTCAGTTTAACAAAATGAAACAGGTTTATATAGTAAATTCAAATTCTATAATTTGAAGAAACTAATCAAAATTGGCCTATATTTGCCCAATAATATTTTTTGGCCATTGGTTTCTCTAGCTTTTAAACAGTCGGCAACAGCTATTAAAAACAAAAAACAAAACAAAAAACATACTGAATCTGTAGCTCACAGGGAACTAAAAATATTTATTTATTTGATTTAGAATCAATGACTTAATGATTTTGTTGTAATGATGTAAACAAACCTGATTGTACACATCTGTTTGAGTTTGACCTGAGGTGCACTGGTGACCAGACTGAGATATTCTGAATAGATCATAGACAAACACAATTTTTCCCAGTACATACTGTCATTGTGTCCTGTTATGGGGTTTGAATGACAGCCACAACTGTGTCAATCTGCCCCAGGACATTTGCAGCTGCAAAAATAGCTTACCGACCGCCAAATGTGACTGTGAAGTGAGTACATTCAACAAGGTTTGTGAAGTTTGTCGCAAAACACTTCCAGCGCATGATAATTACTTTATAAAACAGCACCTGATTTCCAGGCTTGGTTTCAAGGTGTTTCTGGCTGATCAGTGTGGACCAGTTGGACTGAGACTTCCCGTAGACAAACAGCAGTCAGTCTGATAGTATAAGCAGTGTGTGGCCTGCACGGTCACGGAGCGCTCACCACCCGCCTGTCAACCATCACCCAACCTGCAAGGAAGTATTTCAGTTTATTATTTCAAAAGCTGTTTCTTATTTTCACCTGCTTTACACCTGGGTTTTTCAGACCTGGTTAGAAAGCTAGAAGATCGTTTCCATATGGGCCTTAGTCCTTATTCACGTCCTTAATTTTGTTTGCAGATGTAGAGGAGCTTTACAGAATTTATTCATTACCAGTTGAGGTTACATGTCAAACGGTCTAATACAGGGGTGTTCAAACATTTTTCATCAAGTGCTACATCAACATAAACTGATTGTCAATATAGTGAATAATTCAAAAGGACATGTAGGACAAGTTAGACTGAGCCTGCAGACCTTATTTAGGTTTAGATCCTTATTTAGGACACACTAAAGGTTTAGGTTCATCAAGGTAGAAGATACCACCCGTGTCTGATTTAAAGTGAGCCTCTGTTATCTGTTCATACAAGAAAAGTAAAGATGAAAGGTTCAAATCTGAAGAAAAAGGACTAAATCAAATCTACATCTGAGCTAATCTGGACTCAAACCAGGAGCATACCAGGAACAGTGAACACACCCCAGTGTATTTGACACGTATTTGGTCATTATGACACAATATTTTTTGGCTTTTTCTTCAATAGAGAGAGTCTTTTCGTTCAGTCTAGAACTGATCATTACATAAAAAAGTCTTTGAAAGGAAGTGCTCATTAAGTCCCAGATTTTTGTCTTATTTGTTCCACAGTACGTAATCAATGCACATAAAACCAGGTTAACTATTCCCTTACAATGCTGGACCACATTTGCACAGATGAGAGTGTAAAGAGGGTCGGCGAGATCACTGCGGTGGTAATTAATCAGTAATTAGTGCTTTGTGACGTGTTGAAAATTAATTTAGTGATTCCTGTATGGCCCATCTGCTGCGCTCTGCTCCTCACTGTTCTCTCTCACGCAGCTAAAGCCTATATCAGGTGTAATGATGTAGTCTGGTTCCTCTGTGCGTCGGGCTGGTCTCAGATCAGTCTGGAGTGAGTGGAAAGAGGCTCCCTGTAGATAGACAGCCCAATAACAGCAGCCTCTCCAATAGAATAAGCAGTGTGACGTCTGCACAGCCACGCAGCCCTCACCGCCAGAGTCCAGGAGAGATGCAGGGACAAACAGGTTTATGTGCTAACCAGGAACAACTCATTTAAGTTTATTTTTAGTTTTGTGATTTAAAATGTATCGGGTTTTCTTGTTGTTTTTTTAGTAAGGACATTGTAGCCAATAATGTAATAACAGACAAAAAATGGGTACCACTTTATAGAACCTACACTTATTTGTGCCTTAAAAAAGCATGAACAAAGACTTCATAATGAACAAATTGTTTCCTAAGAATGATTTAGGCTTAGTAACTAGTTAATTAAGCAACTGAGGTTATAAATTAGAGTTAGGGTAATGATTAAGTAGTAACTAAGACTTTGTTCATAATTTATTAAGGCCCAGATAGGTTTTATAGAGTAAACAAATTTTGTAATGTAATCAATTATTATGGTATTGGCGGTTATCACATTGAGTGACATGGAACATTTTCTTATATAATATAAAAATCTGAAGCCAATAATCTAATAACACAGCTTAATTATTTATTTCTTATATCTTTTTGGTGGCTTTTTGACATTCACACTTTCACACCACCACATTCATATAGGTACTAAACTTACTCCGTACACCAAAACCAATACAAGAGCCAAAAACCATCCCAAACCAAATACAAGACCATTTATTTCTTAAATCTTTTTCACGGCTTTGCAGCTTTCTTATATTCACACTTTCACACCAACCACATTAAACTAGGTATTAAACTAACGTACCAAAACCAATACAAGACCAGCGCTGAGTCAGGAATCGACTAATACCACATTAAAATGGGAACTAAATTGACTAAAAACCCCAGAATCAAAGCAGGACTAAAACAGGACCAAACCACATCTACATTACACTGGACTTAAACAGGGACCAAACAAGTACAAGTGTGAACGCACCCTAAACCTGGGTCAAACCAGGACCTAATCTAGACGAGTATGTGCTCAGAGTCTTGTTTATTCCTGCCTCTACATGTAATCTGAATGTTGAAAGAGACCATAGCGTCCTCTCCTCCCCCTGTACTCAGACCCACTCCCCCACAGCACAGCCCTCTCACTTTGACAGCAGCAGAGTCCACCTGTCAGCGGTCAAGTGCTCTTTTCACACTCACTCACGGTTTCTTGGTATTTCTGTGCGAGAGACAGCTCCACCTCTGCACTGGCCTGTACTGCTGCTCTGTTCTATTCTATGGAAAAGGCTGATTTCTGTCGACCGGCCGCACAATGGCAGCCGACCTCAGAATGTGTCAGAGGGGTCCCCGCTGCGGCGCTAAAAGCTCCACGCTGACACGGACATTGTAGAGTTTGTACAGAGAGGGCAAATGGTTACTCTAAGTTCTGCTGTATCTACACTGAAGAAATCCTTGAGCGCACTTGTTGAACATGTTACAATGATTAACGTGAATAGATTACTCATTTCTGTATTACTGAGCATTACAGGGGAAGTACTGTATATAAACTGCCCAATTTACCATCTCAAGATGATCTTACATAAACTGGTAAAGTTGTTGGGGTAGCATCACCTCATGGACCTGTCGCTAAACATAACTGTAACTGTAAATGTAAATTAAATGTAAATTGATCGTAAAACAAAAAGCGAGTGTTATATTTGTACCAAAACAAAAAGCTACTGTTGAAACTGATTGAAGTGTAAATCCAGAAATCTTCTCTCTTTCAATTACAATTTTTTAAACGATTTTATGTTAGTCTCATAAAACAAATAAAATGGGTTTTAATTGCAAAGTATGAATGACAGGTTTTCATTTTTTTGGAATTACTGAATCAATGTTGAGACAGTTTAAACAATCATTTAACAAAAAGCAGTTTAGTCCATAGTGTCATGATTTGAAGGGCAGGACAAGTGTATATTTACACTCTGTGGACTCTGCATCTCCCCCTTTGCCGCTTGGTCATTGTCTCTCACACAAAAGCAGCAGGCTTTTGTAACACCAGCCCCTCTGTAGTAATCATAATGAAACTGGTGTGGAACAAAACACGCGGCTCTCATATCAAAACTGCTGCCTATTAGCATAACAAGTGACCTTTTTCTATTGGCCGGGACACGGGAGCTGGAGTTCAAATCTCGATAACAACCTGGAATTAATGTCCAGTATAATGGAGTGTGGGCATTGGGCAGGAGCGGCAAAACAATGGGAAAAGGTGCTGAGTTCGGAGTGGGCGACAAGAGTGGAGACATCACGGCAGAAGACAAGTGTGCAACAATAGGTTTCATGTGGGGAAATCCTACTGGGATGGAAAGGCGAAGTAATGACATTTTCAATTGTTCTTTCAAGAGCTCCTTATTATCACCTTTCACTTGCACTACACAATCAGTTCCAATACAACTTTTATTCTCTCTCCCTCCATAATGGCTTGTCCTCTCCTGCCCGGTCCTCTCCAAGTTCTTTGTGCTGCGAGGTTTAATTGCAAGGCTGATTAATTATAAGGGAATCAGTGCAGGTTGAAAAGGGAAGTTGGCATTTCAGGTTACAAAGTGAGAAAGGAGTCTGCACCTGCAATGCTGCCAGACACAGAGTCACAATGCCGAAGGGTAATGTGTTCACCTTTGTTTTGTTTGCTAAAAGAAGAGATGTCTCCAGCCTGAGTCTAAAAATCTTCTAACAAAGGCCAAACTGGTGCTGTGTTATTTTGTGCTTAATTGGTTTGTACTTAAAGGCTCGCTATGTAACTTTTCTGGTAGGGGGTCTGTCACTTTGACACCTTGACTCAGTACGTTATTGTTTAATTCTCTTTCACAAACAAATTAACGATGAAACCAATCCCTATATTAAAGTATACTTAATGATATTTTTGTAATTTCTCTGCTCTCCTCACAGTGTAAAAGAGGATGTTCAGTGGTCACCAGATTCTTACAAGAAGTGCACAAGATCAAAACTCTCAACTTAAAGTCAGTTAGCCTTTAGCTCAGATGACAGTTTTACACACTAATTATTATCTAAAATAAAATACCAAAAGGTCTTACCTCAACAATAACTTTTAACGAGGTTTAGACCTTTTTGGATTAATCATAACTTGTGTTTTCGCAGGCTAATGCGAACGGTTATTGGTATGAGACTGCCACCAGAGTCCTTCAAATCATACCGGACTTGCCAACTTGCTAAGTGGTTGATAGCAAGAGCATTGAATGCCACATCTATGGCTATGGTTTTGATAGGGATGGTGCATATTAGGGACCATCAGTAATTAAGATTACAGATGAATCATCAAGATCATTTGCCTCTTGCTGGCATTATACTAGCATTATATTTATCTGTCTCACATTTATTCAATTAAGGGCATTTTTATTGCTCAGAAATCTCTCATAGAGGTAGACAAATCCCAGACGGTGGAACATTCCAGGCAAAGCAGTACAGTCTCCAGACATGCAGGGGGCAAACCCTCTACCAGACATATTACATAACGCACCTTGAAACACGGGAGATGGTGGAGATTATATATTAATATTGAAATTAATGATGTCCGTTACTTCTAGTTGTGGCTTACAATTGATGAAACATTGTGGGCTCAAATTCAAATTTACATTTCAATGTTTTTTTCCCATATAGATTTACTCTCTCCTTTTAATAATCCTTTTCTCACCACTGTAGTAGAATCATTAGCCACTTCAGCCTCATTCAACGAGACTGGGCCCAAAGTTTAGCATTTGTTTAGTTTGTTTCTGTCAAATAAGTCTCTCTCTAAACAGTTTCTTTCTAACTCAATAGACTTTATAAATTGACAGTTCCGAATGTCAAAAATATGTTGTCATTCCGCAGCTTGGTCAGGCATATGTTTACTAATTTCTCAAGTTTTCCTTATTCTGTTTTTTTCTTTAACCATATTGCCAATTGGGCTTTACATCACAATTGGTATTTTCTGTTTTATCTGAACAAAATAGGTGGTTATAAAATCACCCCAGATATGGATAGCACTGAATATGTCAAGGTATAAATATGCACTGAATTTCATGGTGACAATAATTCAGAATCTACCAGAATCCTATGGTGAACACAGCACTGTTTCATGAAGGGTCAGCCTGGATTTTCAGATCACGTCACATCATCTTGCCTTGTTGCACTTGTCTCTCCCACTCCACTGTCCATTAAAAACTAGACATCCCATCATAGAGAAAGTGCTGATGTCCTAGTCCTTCTACAGCATGGTCTGAATGGGAATCTCTACAGTCGGATAAATCAGGATTTTTCTCCTCTCATCCACGCTTTTCCGGGTGGATCAATTCCTGAGGATTTGATGGGACTTTCAGACCAGATTGAAGTTGTGGATGGAGCACTGTATATCCCTCCATTTCGGAGTGTTCCAGAGTGTAATCATGTTTCAAACTGGGCAACTTTAAAAGAATATTTTTGGGAGTAGGATAAAAATAACATGTAAGTCATCTCAGCTAAAGTTCTCCTTATTTTTGCTTGTCCATCGATAACTTTTGCTCTTACTTAATTTATTCTTAGCTGACTGTGCCAAGATAAATTCTTTGAGCCTATACTAAGGATAGATGTGAGACAGTTTGATCTTTTTTTTACCTACATGACATGAACCTCTTCCTCCCACTGTGAGGAAAGGCCATACAAGCCCTGTTGAGAAGGACAGATGAGTTTGGTCTCTT
The DNA here is from genome assembly GCA_019453435.1 of Rhinogobius similis. Lineage (NCBI taxonomy): Eukaryota > Metazoa > Chordata > Actinopteri > Gobiiformes > Gobiidae > Rhinogobius > Rhinogobius similis. Next base: position 30,544,723 of record CM033620.1, on the reverse strand, counting down.
TCCAATAGACGGTTTACTGCATAAGTGAATTAACAGATAACTTTTTACAGGATTTTTTTTGGCTTGAAGAGTTTATTTGACAGGACTGAGCAGCATGAAACAGGGACAAGCCTGGGGAATGACATGTAGCAAACTGTCAAGAGCTGCATTCGAACCCACAACGGCATGGCCAGTCCCACACAGCAGGCATTTGTGCTATACACTCGACCACGAGCAGCCAAGTAATTACTCTTTCTAACAACCCCTCAATGGACAATTCAAATCAAATCAAATCAAACTTTATTTATAAAGCGCTTTTCATACAAAAATTGTAACACAAAGTGCTTTCCAATTTACATATTAAAAACAATTCCCCGAACCCACCCATCACATATTTAAATATGTGAAATGCAAAATGCAAAGGACTAAACTTTGAAATGCAAAGTTTAGTCCACGGGCCCCATGCAGAACTAAGTCACATTTTTACCTCATTAAAAGTCTTTGTAAGTTCATGTTCATGTGATTTTCCCCCTGCTCTTTCTGGAAGGAAAACGAGCCTTGCAACATTTGCCGACATCAATACGAAGACAACTCTTCTGAGAAACCCTGGCTCGCAGTATTTTCACAGAGCTGGAGGGGGAGCTCTATCGATGAAGTTACTTAGTTTTGTGTTAAAATGTATTTATGTATATTTTGGGCTTGACGCTTTATTTGACAGGACAATGTGTGAAATGAGCATGAGAGCAGGGAGGACATGCAGCAAATTGTCGGAGCCAGTAATCAATCTCATGATGTTGAGGCCGGCCCTACAGAGGATGTCGGCACCGGTGGCACAAAAAAGTGGCTGATTTTCAAACGCTGTAAGTCCTGTCTTTTAAGTAATTTATTGACAAGGATATTGACCAGGAGAGACAAAGATAAAACGTTCTCACCGTGCCATGGGTACCCTGAAAGTGTATCCACTCTTTAATTTAGCCATCTAGCCAGTTGCTGTTGGTCACTCTTGTCCCTCTTTCACTTCAAAAGCTGCAAGCCATCTGCAACATTCAACTCATTCATTTGAAAATCCTTCATAGTTTGAAGCAGGCCTCACCTTTCTGAGTGGTCTTGGTGGCCATGTTTCGCACACATTATGCTTTTACAGCAAGTGAATCACAACATCAGCCCCATATAAAACCACTAGTCCACACCACCTGATACTTGATTCTTAATTGTGCATGTCCATTAGAATTTTAAGGTATGTTTGTTTTAAGTGCAGGAGCAAGATGCCATTTCACCAGACGCCAATACAGGCAAATCTCATTAACATCAAACCGCTTTACTGCTAATCAGGTTACCGAGCAACCAGCCAGCCAATCACTGCTCCTAATGGCATTATGCTGCGCCCTGATTGGATTGGGATCTCATTTCAACTTCCTGAAAGCTGCCAGCGTTTTAATCAATAAACACGGAGTGCGGTGATGTCACAGTTTGTTAAGATTGTAAAGACGCACCACGAAAAATTGAGGTGTTTTTTTTCTCTCTCTCGTTTATATAGAGCCAAATCAGTGAGCGTTTGCACCCACTCACACGCGCCCAAATGAATGTGATGAGGCTGCAAATCAGAAATGTGAAAAAGAGAAGCACCAGCGTAGCACATCTGTCATTATAATTACACACTGTTGGCAAAGGAAGGAGTGGGAGATTTGAAAAAGACGAGATCTAGAAAAATGTGGGAGGGCGAAACTAAATTAAAGTTTATATGTGGCTGAATTGACTTGAACTTTTCATAGTTTGTCATAAAGATGTGGAGGAGTATTGTGTATGAAAACACACACCATGGGCCAAAATAGCTGACCAGAAGCTTGACCTTGAAAGTAAATTAATAAAGTAATCATTCTATCTGGCCTAGTCCCGACCCATGGACTTAAAGTGGTATACTGTACATTCTCCTCAAACATGAATTTTTCTGCAAACTCTTATCTGAATAAAATGCTGAGCTCCCTGCCTCAATGAACAAGATTTTGGTTGTGGCTCACACTGTTTAAAGGTGAGAAAAAGTGATTCAGAATCCCTAGAGATGCAGGCCCTTTATCAACATTAACATATATATATTTTTATAACTGCGCTGTAGTCTTCTCATATGTAAAGAGGGGTTTGGGGGTCTTCACCCTAAAAAACATAATTTGGTAACATAATAGATTATCATAGACTAAGTACTTATTCTGCCAGGTTTTATGTAGTACTTAAAGATAAAGAGTTTTAGGGTAGATTTTGATGGTACATTTATATTGTTTATGTTGGACATGAGTTTTAAAAGACAACTTGACTTGGTGTGATTTGCATCAGCTGTTGAGGCAGATTCTCTATATCCTCCTCTTTCTAGTTCAAGCACAGCCCACCAGAGCATGTGGCCCCCTTATGGTGGTGGCCCTAAGCAATCGCTTATGCTGTGAGCTGGCCCTGCATTGAGGCGTCTGCTGTTGCGATGTTCAGCTAGAATTAATTGAGGTCATTTAGTGTAAACTTTCCTATATGTTAAGGGTTTAGCTCCTCGATTATGGCAAATAGATTTTTTGGCTCATAATTGAAATCACAACTATTTCAAACTGTTACTTCTACTCTGTTACAATTCACCTGTAGAGAAAGTATAGACCCATCATATTTTATTACTAGTGTTTTGTGTCACTTTTTAAAAAAAGCTTATTTGTAAAAAGGAACTTTTGAGGCTTTTGAGATTTTGAGATTTTGAGGCAGAACTAGCACATACACTATTTTGAACAGAGGGCAATTAATTATATGTATTATAATATTTTTGAAATTCAATGGAGTAATAAATTAAATCACACTTTAAAATTTGACTGCACAGCCCAAATTATGGTCTTATTAGTGTAGATTGTAGCAATGTTTGAATGTAATCTACATTTTGTATAGTAGGCCCTTCAAAAATCCATAACAAGAACATTTTTTACTCAGTAATATACAGTAATAGTGCAAAAATGTTCACAGATTCCAAAGTTGTGAAGCACCTCATAAAGAAGATGATTATGCCCATCTCTTTCAACACAACAGAATTATTATCTTCTTATAAATTCCTACGAAGCTGTGATAAAACAGTATTGTTTCCTCCTTTGAAAAGTTCATTCATCCAGTCCTTGGTCTATCTGCCACTCCGCTAATCCTCTTTGGCTGTCCCCTCATCCCATTTTGTGTCCTCAAATGGGGCGAATGCGATGCCGAAACACGCCGCGGGGCACAAAATGGCTGCCCTATCATCTCCACTTACGGGACCTGTGACATTAAGTGAAAACAAAGCATTCTGGACACTTAAATCCATTTAACCTGGTGCCGATCCTGTTGCGGTCACTCCATTGGTTCTAATATTGCGCGGGCTCCTCTTTCCCCTCCGCTTTTCTGCTCGTCTCCTTCAGATCGATGGCAAGGGCGAGAAGCTAATGACCCATCTCAGCAACCAATTCACTCAGCCCTCCGCGCTTCACTATCTGTCCAAAGCCATGAGCGGACTCACCCACAGCTCTGCTGTTATTTATACAGAAGGATTTCTGCTTTGCAGGAGTGTCCAAGGAGAAATTATACAGAGCAAGTACTGTATTAGTATTTGTTGTGGTGTAAAACGTGATTGAGTCCTTGTGTTTATTGTTATACATATTATACCCGCCAACAGAAATGGTATAGATGCGCAGTGGCAGATATTCTGTTAGCTACACATACAAATCTTTCCCTTTATGGATTTCATTCTTGTTTGTGATACAGGAGGACTTTTGCCCCATTTAAAATATAGCATATTCTTGATTTGATTTGTTAATGGCAACTGTACTTTCATAATTCTGTCACCAATGGATAATGTTCACACAAGAGATTTTAATTTGAAAAAATACAGACACATACATACACAGCAAAATAAAGAAGTAGGTGTTTAAACCTTTCTAACTCATTGCTAGCTCACAAACCCTTCAATACATCACTAGTATTCCGATTAATGGATTTCTTGGCCATTAACACAGCTTTAGAACAGCTTTTTCACAGCCAATCAACTCTCATCATAAAGAATCATAGAGTGACTCACATGGTGAGTGTGTGAGTTACAAGTTTGAAAAGATAAAATGTTTAAATATCAAATGAAGACAGCATATAGAGGTGTGGAAACAAAGTACTACTTTTGTAAAACATTTTCTTAGGGTAAAAAACACAATCATCTTGGAAACCATAATACATTTCTTCAGTTCATTACCAAAAGTGAGACTGGTCATCCCCCCCCAGTTTTTTCAGTTGAAACAGTTCAGTTTGTATATATAACATTAATGTACATTAGAAGAAACTATTGAAAAGAGTCATCCGATAACATACAGTAAAGTATCAGATTCGTATTTTCTCAGGATCCAGTGACTTCATAAATTGGAGCAACAAACAAAAAAATCTGTCCATTTCAAAATAAACAATACTCCTTGAGCTTAACCGTTGAACCTCTGTGTCTCACACTCACCTCTCACTGTTGACATCGTTCACTTTCCCCTGATGTGAGCTCAGAGAGTCACCGAAGCAAACCCCAAAAATGATTGATGTCGCCATCATTTCAATGCAGATTTTTGTGTTCCTCTAAACTTCACCCTCCTCTTTACCCCATCTCCCCTGGCCTCCTTTCCCCCTTATCCATCCATCTCTCCCTCCCCCCTGTGCCCCCCATAGTTCAGCTCCACTGCCTATCACATCTAAATTCATTATTGCCTCTAGAGACTTGCTTATGTGTGTGAGTGTTTGGCAAATGATTATAAAGCAATGTTATTAAAAAGTGGCATAATTACCGCGCCGCCAGCAAAAACAGTTGGATGTGAGTGTGGCTGCTGTCCTCTCCACAGGCAAAGGCAGAGCACAGGATGCAGACATGTAAGAACAGGAGTCTGTGGACAAGGCACTATTGAAAAACGCCTCTGCACCAGCGGCAAGAACAAGCGTTTACATTGGGATATATGCCATTTATCATGTTCACTGCATGCTCTTTATAGCAACAAGCGATGTCAGTTATTATGATACTGGAATGTGCTCGTTTAGGGACGGGATGTTTTGTCCCAGTGATGGAGAAATTAAACCAGAACAGCCAACATTGCATTAGTCAAGTAAGTGTATTACTTCAAAATAATATTACCCCGCCTAAGGCCCAAAGTCACTGGGATATGCTCCAGTCACCCGTGACCCCGGAAACAGGAATAAGCGGTAGAAAATGAATGAATGAATGAATGAATGAATGAATGAATAATTTTGAAGCATGCAAAGTTGTCAAAGATATTACTTTAAAAGGATTTTGGAAAACTGCTACATAATTGAAAGAGTAACAGTGTAAATTTAGCATCCGATCTATAATTTGAAGTTTTTGTAGTTGAAAGGAAAAAACATTATATGTTGCACAACACTGGTTATTTTGAAAGGTAAACACAAAAATTAGATTAAGTAGTTAAATCATATCTCAATGAGATTTGCAGCAACACACATACAGTCTGACATACAAACTTAATAACATCGACATAAAATGTTTGTCACTTTATAGACTTATTCACAGTGGGAAGATTAACCAAAGTGTTTACTCTGAGTTACACTGTATTAGTCATATAAAACTTTACAAAATGTAAACTGTAATGAGTACCCACTTCTAGCCACTGCAAGATCCAACAAAGATATGTGGGGGCACATTTCTTTCAGTGTCATTTAGTAGATTTTGTGGTGCACCACGATACATCTTGTACAAACATGTACCATATGTTTTTACTGATGAAGAATCAGAATCTTGTTTTATTGTCATCAGACAATAAATAATAATAGTAAATTAGGCATGAATAAAAAATAAGGTGCTAAATAAAATAAAATTTAAATATCTTTGACTAGATATAATACAACGAGTACCGTATGGGCAGGAAAACAGTGCAAAACCAGCAGTGCAAATATATATAAGTGTAACTGAGTGGGGACAGTGGTGGGGAGTCTGTCAGAGCAAGGGGGGATTTTGCTTTTCTTTTAAATTTCCCCCCATGCATGCTATCCACTTGACTACTGAGCGGCACGACCTGTGACTTTCCTGAAGTCACTTAAAACGGTGCCTTTACAAACTACTACACCAGAGAAGTCCTATTCATCTTCCGAGAGTGTGTGCAGTATCGGACAAAGGGCCTTACGATGCTCTTCTGACTATTGACATGTGAGGAGCTCCATGTTTAGCTGTGTCTTTTGAAAAGATGTGTTTTTATAAATCTGTTTTCCATTGATGCCTGTGTTATTTGTATAATCTGTGTCAATAATAAAATTACATTTTCTTCCAGTGATCTGCTGTAGCCCCTCCTCCTGTTTGGGGCAGCATCTTACACCCTGCATTTATGTGCTGGACTGTCTCAGGAGCTTTTTTGCACAGCTTACACCTTGGGTCTTGTCTGGTGTGGTATATCTGGGCCTCTATCACTTTGGTGCTCAGGCCTGCTCCTGTGCAGCCATGATGAGTGCCTCTGTGCTGTCCTTCAGTCCGGCCCGCTCCAGCCACTGGTAGGATTTCTTGATATCAGCCACTTCAGTTATGTTCCAGTGGTAAATCCCATGTAGGGGCTTGTCCTCCCATGATGGTCCCTCCTCCTTGCCTGAGACATTCACTGAGCATATCATCATCTGGGGTCTTATCCTTGATGTACTTGTGGATCTTGGATGTTTCATCCTGGATATTGGCTCTCACTAGCCCACGGCCTCCTTCCTTATGGCTAGTGTACAGTCTCAGGGTTTGGGATTTGGGATGAAACCCTCCATGCATGGTAAGGAGCTTTCATGTCTTAACATCTGTGGTCTGTATCTCTTCCTTTGGTCACCTTATTATGCCCGCAGGGTATCTGATCACTGGCAGGGCGTTGCTGTTCGCCCAGGCCATCTTCTTGCCATTGAGCTGCTTCTCAGGACTTGCCTTACTCACTGGAGGTATTTGGCTGTTGCTACTTTCCTTGTTGCCTCTTTGAGGTTCCCATTTGCCTGTGGTTTTCCCAGGTATTTGTACCCATATTCAATGTCTGCTATTGTTCCCTCTGGGAGTGAGAACCCTTCTGTGTGGACTACCTTCCCTCTCTTTGTTACCATCCGACTGCACTTCTCCAGCCCGAATGACATCCCAACGTCAGTGCTGTAAACCCTGGTCGTGTGGATCAGTGAGTCGATGTCTCGCTCGCTCTTAGCATACAGCTTGATGTCATCCATGGAGAGGAGGTGACTGATGGTGGCCCCATTCCTGAGTCGGTATCCATAGCCGGTCTTGTTGATTATTTGGCTGAGGGGGTTCAGACCTATAGAACAGCAGAGAGGACAGTAGATCTCCTTGGTATGTGCCACATCTGATGGATACTTGTGAAAGTTGCTTACCATTGGCCTCTATGCCAGTATATTAAAAAAAATTCTCTTCTCACCCTCCGCGGGTGGTCTCATCCATCTCTGAGCTCGGGGCCTCTACCAGAGGCCAGGGTGCTTGAAGGTTCTCTGCAGTATCTTAGCCGTCCTAGCACTGCGCTCTTCTGGACTGAGATGTCTGATGTTCCTCCAGGGATCTGCTGTAGACCCTCCTCCAGTTTGGGGGTCACTGCCCCAAGTGCTCCGATCACCACGGACACCACTTTGGCCTTCACCTTCCAGACCTTCTCCAGCTCTTCTCTGAGCCCTTGGTATTTCTCCAGTTTCTCGTGTTCCTTTCTCCTGATGTTGCCATCACTTGGTTTTGCCACGTCACCGAACCCTCAAGCTCCCTGGCCTCTGGTAGAGGACCTGAGCTCAGGGATGGATGAGACCACCCGCGGAGGGTGAGAAGGGAATTTTATACACACAATTGTATACACACAATAATGCAAAATTGTATTATATTTTCAGTAAAAAAAAAGAAAATAGATCCAAATGTCAATGTTAAATTTCAGTGGAACGAGTAGTGAACTATTAGCTATATTTGTCAATTACTCATAAGTCACACCATTGTAATAGTTTGTATAGTTTTACATTAGAAAGGGATATCCTGTCATACTTTGCAGTCCTATATTGTAAAAGAAACTGCATATTTTTCTAATTTGAACACTACAACATTCATATTCCTTTACTTTACTCTGCTTTGAACTCTTGTTGACCATGCTCTGTTTTATGCAAGGCTTCAAAAAGAAAAAATTCTTAAATCAAACTTACAGTACACACAACATTCATTCAGTACTTCAGAAATGCCATTTTTGTGCTATTTTGCCAAGAGATAATATCTTTTGCATAACTCCTTACTACAAAAGGGAGCAGTGGAAAAACATATTACTTCACTGTCATCAATCTCGACAAAGCTTGAGAGAAACAGTGAGGCATCAGTCCTGCTTTGGCCTTTTCTTTGCTGGTGAAAACAGTGATTTGGTTCATTGTTTGCAGTGCTGAGAAGCTACACTCAGGCTGAGAAAGCCAGAGAAAATGGCATTAAGTGGTTGAAATGACTGATAAGACAGTACCAGTGCACTCGCAGGCATTGATTTAGCATCACAGTACAGATAATGCGAGAGAGAGGGACTGCAGGTGACAAACAGCAAGGACTCTGAGAAAGTATATTATTACTGCAGCTGGAGTTGTATATTCAAGTGCTGGTTCATTGTGGATGTTGAACTGGTGGATGGTAGTGTCTCTATGTTTAGGAAAAATATATGGGATGTACTAATTTAAGCATCATTTTTAAAAATATGTTGTTTTCACGTGACATCATAACCTTCTAGAAAACTTATAGTGAGCTTGAGACAGGTTAGAATATGGTAGGACTCTTAACTGTTAAATGTAGATTGTTTTTACATTATCTCTATTGGTATAAACAAACAAAATAATAATAATTACTTTTTTGGGTTTGTATCAGAAAGTAATATCATTACTCAACAGCCAAGACGTGACTGTTATCAGTTGAAAATACTTTAAGATACAAGATTAATTTGGCAAGTTTGTGGAGCTAACAACAAATCATAACATTTGTTGGATCATTAGATTTTATATTTGTTTTTAAAACTACAAATCTCCCAGCTTTATATGGGCCCTGCCCCAGTGCCACTGCTAGCCATTTGGGTGCCCTAAACAGAAATGATCTGTGGTGCCCCCTTCCCAACCCTCTTCAAACGTGTTAAAATATATATTGGTTTGATGTCTGTACTACAACCTTGTGATGACTGTTACAATAGTAATTTTTTTTTTTATATATTTCATTTTATATTGCATGAATCACAATCCCAAGGGTCCTCCTTCATGAACAAAAATGATTTCCTGTATTCTACTGCATTTCAAAAATAATATTATCAGCAACCCCACAGTCCCTAAATGTCCCTGCTCTGCCCCAATTTGAGCATCACACACAGCACTTCTCCCGCTCTTCTGCGGGACAGATCGAAGCTCTAACACTACAGGCTGCAAACTATAGACGCTTTCTGTTGCATTTATAAAAACACGAGTTAGACGTTTGTAAGAAGTCGAAGCACGCGCTCCGCAATGTTGGCTCAGCGGTTAGCCGTGGCCGCTGAACGGAGCTGGCGCTTTTCACTTTGAATGAGGCCGATTTTCATAAACTAAAGTACATTTGGTCCATGTGGGCTAATGCTTACGTCTGTAGGGAAAATACATTGTACTTCCACTGGAGTCCTTCAAATCGTGCCGACTAGGTGCGTTAAAGTGGTTGATGAACATCGAATGCCGCGTCTACTTGTCTTGTCTGTATGTCTATGCTTTTTCCCATCCAAAGTGCAATTAAGGGTAGAAAGAGAAATGTTGAGCTAAATTGTTCATCTTTTATAAATGATGCTTGAATGATGCTTGCTATATCTCACCCCCCGTCTAACCGTAGCAGCAGATTTGTCAGCCACCTCAGCCTCTAGAGTCACATATTGCAGGATAAACATTATTTTCTTTCAAATGTCTATACTGTTACGGCCCAGGCTCGTATAGGCTCTGGGGGGGATTTATGGGTCTGTTGCCCTTCGCTGCCACTCTTCCCTCTGGGCAGATGCCACTCCACGCTGCTGCACCGCATGTCCTTTACCGCCAGGTGACGGTGGATAAAAGGAGCGTCATGACATGCGCACTCCCTCTCTCCTGCTCTCTGCTCGCCCTGCAAGTCGATGCTACGCTGTCATCTCAATGCACTTTTGAATTTTGTGTTTTTGTTTTATGCATTACACTCGCATCATGTCACCCACACTACTGACATTGACACACTTACAACCTCATACCTTCCTTCATTGTCTGTATCCTATCCTACTTTTGTGCACTTTACCTCCGGTGTGGTCTCCCTCCTTGCCAGGTGTAACAATAATAGTTTCTTTACAACCTGCTGCACTAAACTTTATCCATTCTGACCAGCAACCTAACCTAAAACTTTGCTCACTTTGCTTTTTGGAAATATAAGTTTAATTAATTACAAATATATTTTAGGTTGCGTCCCCTGGTGCAGCCTCTCTCTTGTTGCTCCTGTGGCGGATCCTTTGTCCCTGAGCAGCACTCCTGGTTTATCAGTCCTCCCACAATGCACCTGTCCTGACCAGCTGGCTCATACACCCAGCTCACCAGTGTCCGCCAAATACACTGTAACCGTGGCAACCATATGGCACAGACGGGCATCGTCAAGGAAACAGACAGACAGACAAACAGACAGACAGTGGGCAGTGCCAGAGGCAGAGGACACGGCTGAACCTCAATCCCAACAACAAAAACTCTTGGGGAAGTTTATGTAGGCCTGTCAATTTTCCAACATAAATGTAAATATGTCACTATTTTTGCACAATTAAAGATGTAAAGATAACTTTTCTTATGGAGGGTTACGACGTTTGCTTGCCTCCATATATTATTTTATCATTTATTTGTCTGGAATGTTCCACAGTATGATATTAAACTTATGTCTCTTGCATTTATTCAACTACACTTTCTATAGCTTTTTTTTTTTTTTTTTCATTTGCATAAAATATTTCAGCCATGGGTCACTGACAGGCTTAAACCATACATAAAATAAGATGTAGTGATAGTGTAAAAAGCATGGTTACACAATAATCACAATAGTACACATGCATATGTATGTTTTTTAAAAAAAAAGGTTTTAATTAAATGCTAATCAATGAAAACCTTTATTCTCAAGATAGTAGGCTCGACACTCTACAAATCTGACATGTAACTTGGTCTGGTGGTGGTAGTCTATGGAGATAAATAAGTTTAATGACATAGTGTGGAACATTTGCAACTCAATAACATCTCCATACAGCAGGTGTCAAACCTTTCTACAGAAAAAAATTACATTACATTACATACATACTGCACCTTTAAAGAATGACAATAAATAAATGATTTGATAATCTGATGTTCTATTGCATATTCAGCTGTAGATGGTAGAATTTCTCATCAGATTTCTCTCTCCTCTCAATGTGAAGGAGCAGCAGATCTACTTCAAGCTCTTCATCCTCTCTCTCCCTCTCTCTCACTCTCTCTCTCTCTCTCTCTCTCTCTCTCTCTCTCTCTCTCTCTCTCTCTCTCTCTCTCTCGCTCTCTCTCTCTCTCTCTCTCTCTCTCTGAGGCAGCACCCAGCACAGCAGACAATACAAACACTACACTTCAACTGTCAATCTCACGCTGTATTCTTCCTGCACTGCAAACAAGTTTCACTACAGTACATAAACTTCCACTTCTAAACAGGAGTTCCTGCAGCTGCCGTGCGGCTGAATGGCAGAAACATGGCTGTCAATCTACACCAATAATCTCTTTGACAATCACTCACACACAACATGCAAAAGTGTCTAGCCCAAGGACACAATGGCAGAGTGTGCTGGTCTAAGCTATAACCCAATCTGAGCCCCTGTTGCTTCTTATCACTCAACGTACGGTAGGTCATTTTATCTGCGGATTTATTTAAAAAGTGAAATATTGGATTTTAGCTTTCTGTTTATTTTGTATTTTTGTGTATTTTTGTGTGTATTATTTATTTATTTGCTTCCTTCCTTCCTTCCTTCCTTCCTTCCTTCCTTATATACCTACTTACTTTTCTTAATTTTTTTCTACGTTTTAATGTAACTGTAAAACGCATTCTTACCGTGAGTCTTTTGACCTGGACGAGCCTTCACCTGCTTGTCTTCATGGAAATGTTGTTCCTTTGGCTATAATATTCAACAATACATGGCATAAAACCTCTGTAAGGATTGTTACAAATTATGTTTTTTTTTCTATGTATGAAAAAGACAAAATGTGAAAATGTAAAAAAATAAAAGAAAATGCAGATGACATGCCACATCCAGAAAGTTACACAGTGTTTCTATGAAATGCAGGCAGTAGGTTTGATAGATTGTCCATGTATCACTGAAGTGCAAAGAACATGTTTCTATGTTTCTCACCATATATATGTGAGTTTGTGTTGGCTCGGGGAGCTAACTGAAATAACTTGCACCAGTCTTTAGAAGAAAATCTGAAGTATTATATCCAGGAGAAATAATCGTGAGTTTCACTTATGTTGCTGGTTATATTGAAATTGGCTGTTTCTTGTCCAATGCCTTCTGTAAGCGCTAACATCGACTGGCAAACACAGAACTGGAAACATTACAGTCTATAAAAAGCCTTCTGTGATTTTCAGGCCAAACGGGAAGTCAATTATTTGTTGTTTGTCAAGGAAACACAAGCACAACATTTGCTTTGGACACAACTGCTCTAATGGTCTGGATTAAATAATATGTGAATATGTATGTATGTATGTATTTATTTTTTTATTTCAAGATTGTGGTCCAGTTTTTTTCTTAAAGTGGCAAAGATACTGTGCAAATAGAATCAGTTAATAGTGCGAAAACGAAGTGACTAATTGGCGAACTACAACAAACAGCAATTGGCACTCTTCTAATATTTGTGTTGTAATTCAGTTACCAGATTATCTTCAAAAATGTATTCACAGAGCAGGTAAAGAAAGAAAGAGAGAATGAAAGAAAGAGACAGACAAACAGACAGAGAGAAAAACAGAACGTAAGAAAGAAAGAAAGGAAGAAAGACAAATAGAAAGACAGACAGAAAGAACGAAAACCACGTAACTCTACATTACATAACTTGAAATAAATGTTTAACATATATAGATAATGATCCATTGTCAGCTGTCAATCACTCTTTCTCGCAGGTTTACAGACGCAATTCTTTCTGATACATTCTTGTTACTCACAGACGACAATGTCTGTGTTGACAGAAGAGCTGAAGAACTGGTTCTGAGGCCAATTCTGTAAATGAAAGAGAACTTTACAACACAAACTTCACAAACATGCCACAGGACTGAGTGAAGAAATGCTGAAAACCTTCTCCAACAATCCGCACCTAGTCAAATATTCCTGTATTTTCCTGGCTCTGACCTTGTCGTTGCATATCTCCAGCACACAGACCAAACCTTTGTATATGCATGGGTTTGGTGGAGCGTTTCCAAGCATTTTGACTGCTCCTCACCTTTCGGCACATGGCTCTGGGCTCACATCTGGAGTGGGCAGAATTTATGTGTGAAATTGAAATAGTGAAAAGTCACCCTTTGATATTGTGATGTTGGGCACTGGGTGCATAATGAGAAATGAGCAAAGATGCCTTCTGCGAAGTCAAAATGTTATTATAAACAAAGTACTGCTCTTGTAGAATTATTTTTCCAAAATAAAACAAATAAACATAAATAAATATGGCATAAATAAATGATTTTTTTTTTTTTTTAATTACATGAAACATGAATTAACCTCCCTTGAACTGTCCCCTTACCGTGGTGGGGGAGGTTTGCATGTCTGAATGATCATAGGAGTTCCCTGGGGAACTTTGCCCCTCGTAGTGTCATGGCAAACAGGTCCAAGGTGACGGGGCAGACTAACTGCAGTTCAAAACGGACAGTTATATATCAAGGACCATGATAGCACAGCCAGGACCCCACCCTGTAGCCAGGTCTGGAGTTGGGGCTCGTAGGGATTGGGTGCAAACAGGACCCAACCCCTGTGGCCATGAGAGAGGTGACAATCCATATCCCAACAGCTCGGGCTCTAGAACCCAAGTCCTTGAGAGGGACTGGACTCTATTTCTCTGGCGTTTCCCACGGGGAGAGACGGCAGGCTGGTGTGGGCTTACTTATAGCCCCACAGCTTCTATCCCAGTGAACGAGAATGTCGCATCCCTGCGCCTTTGGGTCATGGACAGGTCTCTCACTGTTGTGTCAGCCTATGGGCTGAACAACAGTGCAGAGTCCCAGGCCTTCTTGGAGTCCCTGGGAAGGGAAGTGGGTACTCTGTAGTTTTACTGGGGGACTTCAACTGTCGTTGCCGACGCAGGTAACCAACCTGGAGAGGGGTAATCAGGAGGAATGGCCTCCCCAGTCTGAACGTCTGAACAAATAACTTTTGTTATTTGACAAACACCATGTTCAAGCACAAGGGTGACCATCAGTGCATGCGGCACCTGAAACCCTTGGCCTTTGTTGTCGTGTCATCTGACCTTTGGCTGCGTGTCCTGGATACTCAGGTGAAGAAAGGGGCAGAGCTGTCAACCAATCACCACCTGACGGCGAGTTGGATCCACTGGCGGAGGAGGACGACAGACAGATTTGGCAGGTCCAAGCGTATCATGAGGGTTTGCTGGAGCCCTCTGTCGGCAAGGTCTTCAATTCTCCACCTCCATTGTTGATGCAGCAGCTTGTAGCTGTGGTCGTGGGGCCAACCCCTGAACCCGGTGGTGGATGCCAGAAGTAAGGAGTGCCGTCAGGCTAAAGACGAAGGTCTATCAGGCTTTGTTGGCTTGTGGGACTCCTGAGGCAGCTGACAGGTACCGGCAGGCTGTGTTTTGCTCAGGGCTGGGAGGAGTTCGGGGAGGCCATGGAGGAGGCCTCAAAGAAATTCTGGCAAACCATTCGACGCCTCATGAGAGGGTAGCTGTGCTCCACCAACATTGTTTGTAGTGCGGGTGGAGAGCTGTTGACCTCGACTGGGGATGTTGTCAGACAGTGGAAGGAATACTTTGAGGATCTCCTCAATCCCACCGTCACTTCTTCTGAGGAGGAAGCAGAGGCTGAGGATTCAGAGGCGGACTCATTCATCTCCCAAGCTGAAGTTACTGAGGTTGTTGGCAATCTCCTTGGTGGCAAGGCTCAGGGGGTGGATGAGATCTGTCCTGAGTATGTCTCTGGATGTTGCAAGGCTGTCTTATGTGGTCTGGCACTGCACTGGCAGATCAGGGTGTGTTTCTATCACAGGGGATCACAATCCTCAGCCTCCCTGGTCAGGTCTATTCCAGGGTATTGGAGAGGAGAATCCAACCGATAGTCGAACCTTGGATTCAGGAGGAGCAGTGTGGTTTTCGTCCCAGTCGTGGAACACTGGACCAGCTCTATACTCTCCATCGTGTGCTCAAAGGTTCATGGGAGTTTGCCCAACCAGTTCACATGCGCTTTGTGGATCTGGAGAAGGCATTAGACCGTGTCCCTTGTGGTGCCCTGTAGGGAGTGCTCCGGGGGTCTGGGGCCCTTTACTAAGGTGTGTCCGGTCCCTGTATGACCGGAGCAGGAGCTGTGTTTGCATTGCCGGCAGTAAGTCAGACCTGTTCCCAGTGCATGTTGGACTCCACCACCATCCTGATGGCTTCATCAAAGCACTGGAACGGTTTGCAGCCGAGTGCGAAGCAGCTATGTCTCTCGGTTGGCCTGAGAATACCTTAGGATCCTCCCGGAAGAGCTGGAGGAAGTGTGCATGGAGAGGGAAGTCTCGGCCTCCCTGCTCAAACTGCTGTCCCTGCGACCCGGCTGCAGATTGTACTCTTGTAAAAGAGATTCTGACTTCCTAAACAAGCAACTTTAAAAAGAGTTGCCTTGAAATGGTTTGTTGTTGTTCGGACTTTGAAAATACAAAATGTGGTTTAAAGTTGAGGGTGAGCATGTTTTGCAAAAAACGGCCTGTGAATTACTCAGAAATGATAATGAAACACATCAGGAAAAAAAATAAAAGTCAACCAGCAAAATACAGGATCGTCAAATAAATTTGTACTTGTTAGCAAGATTTTAACACTGCCATTAAAGAGCAAATCCTTTTGTGACAATTTACTTGATTAACTGTTAGACCCTTTTTGATGGACAATGAAGATTGGATTTGGCGACCAAGGCCTGAAACATTTGAATTTTCACCCACACTCACCATTCATTCAAGCACTGTTGGACTCCATGGTTCAGCCTTGTACCTGAGAGGAATGCTGTTCCCATTCACTCTGTGTCGGTCTGAACTCTGTGTCAAGTTGGATCAAAAGCTAAATTTGAGGCCTTGAAAAACTCACCATTCCTCACAATGTCTTAGTCATGCTTTTGTCCCCTCAAATTGTCAAATTCACCTCTCCCTCATTGGTATTTAGGATAGAGCTGTATTTTTTGTTAAAACTGAAACTCTTTTCAACATATATATTTATGTTGCATTAAGAACATAGAGACATAGTGTCTTTTTTCCTTATATTTTACATTTAGATCATTCATTCACATTTTGTTCACTGCAAAACAAAACAATGATTTAAAACTGTCTTCACCCTTTGTGTGTCTTTATGAGCATGAAGGCAGGACAATGGATGGAATTAGCCCAATAATCCTGTGTGTTTACAGCATGATTAGCATCATGTTTCTTAATCTGCACTGTCCCCATCCAGATTGAAAATGACTTCCATATGGTAATCAAAACGTCTCGATTTACAAAACATCCCACAGATAACAAACAAACAAATAATAGAATAATAAATAAACACAGAAGCTCGTCTCACATTTATCAAGAAACATCCGGATGATCTGTAAAGAACATTTTGAGGACTGACAAGACTGAATTTTTACTTTTTTAGAAGGTGTGTCTATATTAACTGTCTACTTATAGCTCTTGATAAATAACATTGTGCCAGCCACACCTGGTGGTGGCAGTGTGATGGTTCTTTGTTTCAGGACCTGGGTCACTGGCTTTCCCTCAGGCTCAGACTGGATTTTGCTGCAGGACAAGGACCATACTTTGAAACGCTGGTTTGACCAAGTTCATACTTAAACCCTCCATTATAAAATAATTATTAAAAAATAGAGCAAAAAGACACATCATCAGTTATCATAAACATTTGGTTTCAGTTATTGCTGGTTACAGGTTCATGGTGGAATTACTTTTTGACACAGGGTCAGATAGATTTGGTTTTTGGACTTTATCCAACTAATTTTAATATTTTACAATCTGTTAGTGTGATAAATGTGCTAATAATTAAGATATCAGGAAGGGCAGCACAGTAGCAGTGATGGTTCACAGCAGAAGCCTCAGTTCGACACCCAGGCCTGATCACTTTCTGTGCTGAGTTTGTGTGTTTGCTTGTACCTGGGTGGGTTTTCCCACACGAACAAAAGTAACATCCTCCTGCAAATGTCGGGACCAAGCCGAGCTTGGTCATACCCGGGTGGGTAGTGCTAAGGTGCCCAATGCTCTTGACAGGTTTCCCCAGAGGCACTGAAGGATGGGCTAAATGCAGAGAAATTATTTTCCCTCACAAGGGATTGGTAAAGAATACTTTAAATACTTTTTTGTTCATTACTTGTTGCAAATGAAGCAAATAATAATGATAATAATAATTTGTGAATTGAATATAAATAAGTTATCCTCTTCAAATTTAGTGTTTCCAAATGTAAGGTACTATTTGTATGCCAAAATGTATTTCAAATCCAATTTTCTTGATCTAGTCAAATTTGTTTCACGTATCCAAAGGAGTCTGGGTCTTTTTTAATAAAACTTGTGAAACTTGATTTGATTTTTAAGTTAAAAAAAATGCAAAGTGCAAAAATGCTTCATGTTCAAGTTGACATTCGTAGATTCGTAGGTTGACATTTCTTGTGAAAGAAAAAAAACAACTCAAAGATGCAAGTTGTGTGTCATTGCAGTGACAATATTGATTCTAATGGAGTATACATTTGGGTCAAGGTGGAGGTCTTACAAAAAACACACACACAAAAAATCTAATGCTATTTCCTTGTGGTATAAGAAAAGATGGACCCAAACAGTCCAGCAGAACATAGGCTACCTTTGATAGATTTGGTCAAAGAAATTTAGTTTTGAGTTTTTTGTAATATTCATTTTTTATTTTTTTTGTAAAACTGGCGGACTCCAGAGAGAATGCGCCATAACATGATTTTTTTTTGCAAAATATCTTAAATTCATGTTACAGAAAAATCTATTCAGCTTGGGAGAATTACAGATGACAAACATTCATGCAACATTCAACATGATACTGACATCTTCACTGCAAAAATCTGCATCGTGGATGTGGAGATGACTATATCCACATACTAAACACACTTCTTTTAAAGCTGGGGTGAATGGTTTCAGCTCAAGGCACCCGAGCTACAAATGTATACATCAGTGCTTGCTTAAATATGACATGGTGACAGTGGGAGAAGAAAATAAGTGGAAATAACAGCCTGGAAACCTGCAGCTTCAGCAAACAAAACAGAAGGTCCAGGCACTGGAGCAAAGTGTAGGTTTGGAGATAAGATTACTATTGTTTGTTTCTTTTTCTTCCTAGAAGCCAGCAATTGTAAGACACAAATCACACCAAAGGCCACTGGTAAAGATCTGCCAAAACATAGTGTCACTGTTGGTAGATTAAGGCATATTAATAACCTATAGTTCCAATTAAAATAAATATTTTTTCATTTAAAAAAATGAAAAAGACAGAATTTCACCTACCTATTCAGACGAGGCAACCTGTTTGCCTGTTTGAGGTCGTTCTCAGATCTTGAGTCAGAATCCTATTAAGACATTGGAGAATTAAGAGAACCTTAAGGGAACCTTAAAGAATACCTTTGTCCACCCTATTGTCCTATGGGGAAATTCCATTAATTACATAAATTAGAGAATTTCTCCTTGGCATGTTTAAGGCTAAGATGACTGCTCTCTGCATTTGATCCATCCTTTAATGCTGGGTCATCTTTCATGTTGTCTGATCAGCCAGTCCTTATTCTGTACAAATGCAGAAGCGTCTGGAATTAGACTATGTTGGAGTCTCATAAAATTGCAACCACTTGTTTGTATCACTTGTCTCCCAAGTGTGGAATACATCTCCTCCTAAATAGTTTTGTGTTTGCTTTTTGACTGCAGAAATCTGTGCCGTTTCTCAGTCCTGTTATTTACGTTTCCTTTTTTCCTTGTAAGTCGCTGTTTTTTAAGACACGAAAATTGATGTTGTTGTTTTTATTGTTATTAACGAGGCAATTAGCCATCTCTTTCCTCAAAGTTGAGGTGTTTGAATAGAGATGAGCAGAGTCGCCAAACATTGTACCTATAAGTACCTTTGTTTCAAATTATTTTATATTATTATAAGTATTTATTAGTAGAAGTACAAAGCATGGCCCCAAGAAATCAAGAGTAAAAACATATTTGATGAAACAACTTGAGTAAAAGTAAGTTAGAAGTTAAATGAAGGTAAATGAAGAAATTTACAGTGGTATTTTCAAAAGAAGGGCTTGTAAAGACCACAATAATTATTTAAACACAAATGTTGAAAACTCCGACTCTTGGTTGTTCCCAGTCTGCAGTGGTCAGATTCAATGAAAACTACAGTCCAAGGATGTGGTAATGTTAATGAAGTTAAGCAATAGATGCTCATAATGTTTCGGCTGGTGCAAGTAATGAACTCTAAACCAGAAGACTCTTTGACTGATGTGATTCTATCTCAGCATCTTTTCATCCAAAATCAAAACATTAGTTATATCCTTCTGGCAGGCCCATCGGGATATTTTTTTTTACCCCTCTTTGATTTGCAGCCTGTCACTGGAGTTGACAGATGGAGAAACATGGGAAGATGATTTGTTTTTTAATACAGACAAGTAAAAATGATACATAGTTGGTAATGAAACAGTTTGAATGAGATTTTGAAGACTTGCCAGTGCAAAAAATAATTACGTCTATGCTTAGAAACTACATATAAATGAAAACGCATGGCTCATCTAGTACATCATGTAAAGAAATTTCAACTAAAATATCGGTGCATTTTCTCCCTAATGGAAATTCAGAGTAATTCAGAAGGGTTAGCCTATGCCTATTTAAATAATTTTATCTTATCTTATCTTATCTTATCTTATCTTATAAGACTTTCTCTTTTAGTTACTTAAATATACGGGCAACCTGAGAGGTTGAAGTGGTAACTACTCTGCCACCTGCAAATCTGGCTATAGTCGATAGCTCATTCTTTCTAGTCATTCATTCTGTAATGTGTGGTATGAGAATCCAAACCAACAGGCACATGCTGGTATGTTTTGTTTGTTCTGTCACACAACAGTGAAGAAATTCCCTCATCAAAGCAAATTTCAAAATAAAGGAAAAAAAAAAAGGAAACAAGAACTGCTTTTACCACATGAACCCTCGTGGCCCCTGCGCTCCTCTGGCTCCTCTGTCATTCCCAAAGTCAGGACACACACTCAAGGCGTCCTTCCAGTACTACGGCCCTTGTCTGTGGAACGGCCTGCCGGAGAACCTCAGGGCCGCAGAGAACGTTCAGGTTTTTAAGAACAGGCTCAAGACCCACCTATTTACCTTAGCTTTTGACTTATCATTTCAGTTTTATTACTATTTATTCAATTATTTTAGGTGTTTTCATTTTGACTTGTTTCAATACTTTTATCCATTTTAGGTTCTCCAGTGTTTAATCTAAGGGGCCCTCTCTATTGAGAGCGGTGGTCGGCTGTGGCTGCTGGGCCCTGGCTCATGGGCCCCTGGTGGAAGTTTGGTGTGTGCCTCATCTCTCCTTTTGGGCCCTGTGTCGATGTCTTATGGCTGTGGGTGCAGACTGCTCCTCTGATGGTGCTCTCTCAGCTGAGTTATGGGTGCATAGGTATTCAGCCTCATGTATTGCTGTGTGTGTGTGTGTGTGTGTGTGTGTGTGTGTGTGTGTGTGTGTGTGTGTGTGTGTGTGTGTGTGTGTGTGTGTGTGTGTGTGTGTGTGTGTGCGTGCATGTGTGCGCGTGCACGCGTGTGTGTGTATGTGTGTGTATGGGTTGTTTAGTTGTATGGGTCAGGCAGTTTTGGGGATGTGGAATTGTTTTTAATGCACTGTAAAACCTCTGCCTCCATCACAGCAGCAGAGCATCGACCTCCTCAACCTCTCCACTATTCTCTTCCTTTAAAGGCACTGTCCCTGATTTTTACTGTTACTGTTACGCACTTCCTGGTTCTCCCGAGTAAAAGTTGTGGTCTCATTTTCACCCGAATAGATGCTTTTAAAATATCTCTGTGCTTACTTTGCTGCATGCAAAAAATTGTGAACATGGACTAGTTCAGTTTTTCCTGTTTCACAACAGTACAAATCTGGTACAGCGCCTTTAATGCAAGCACCACAGTTTATATTGTCAAACTATTCATCTTAGCTCATATTTGTCTATTTCAAGGTTTCCTGCTCTCCTTGTGTGTATCTAACACAATTTAGCAGTAAGCCAAACTCCTTTTGAAAAACATGCGCAGAGTCAGGATGTAGCGTCCATAGCTCCAATTTATTGTTTCCAAAACAGAGTAAAACTGTAAAATAAGAAAGAAAAGTACCCTTAGCATACAAAGAAATATAGCTAACATTGCCTTAAAAACATAGAAAATATAAAATGAGATAGCTACAGGTGAACAATCAATTCACTAGCATACATGTCTATAATTATCAACAAAAGTCATATTTTTAATGATCATCCTACACAAATAAAGCTTGGATATCATAAATTTGTTATGTTTGTTAAGTGTATAAAATAAAACTTACAGACGGTGATGTCAAAGGCATGAACAAAAGGGCAGATGGCAGAGGATGAACTCATGTGCTTACTGAGAGCGAATACAAGATGGCTGACTTCCTGTCACAACTTCCTGTCTCTAATTGAACCTTCAAAATAAATACAAGAAAAGGTACTAAAAGCAATATAATGCAAAAACAATTACACAAAACATATTTGGGGCAAAACACAAGGTGCACCCTATTGAGTTGTTAGCAAAACTTTTACACAAGTTTGCAGTTAAATAACATCTGTTTCTTGAAAAACAATAATAATAAAAACATTGAAAAACTTGCATTCTTAATGGTGTCGCATCTCCACAGACTTTACTTGAACTGAAAAGAAAAACAGACTTCTTCTGGCTCTACATCCTGATGACTCTGCACTTCCAAACCATGCTCCACTTTCAGATTCACCAAGGACTAGTTTTTGTCTGATGTCCAGCTGAATCACTTTTATGGCTCTGTTTTGCTGTCTTTTGGAGTCACTGTCATGAACTCAGCGTGCAAATCGACCAGTGTCCCTCCTTGCCTTTGTTGTATTGAACATGGATGTGTTTAGGATGCCTTTTGAAGCAGGGTCACTCCGAGCACAGGGGCCCCGTGGTGGTTCCCAGATATAAATATTTTTGTGTCAAAGCTGCTGGAGAAGGGACCCTATAGATTTGTCATGGTTCTTAAATCTATGCGATGGATGGATATTGTTCACTCGGTTATATAGAAGAAGTGGAATTATAGCTTTTTCTTTTTTAATTTTTGATCCCATGAGCAATGGGCCATAACAGTATGTTTAGACTTTATCTAATTATAAAACCTAGTATTGATCGCAAACTTGTAAGAAAGAGTTACAGTATATGAGTCACTATATGAGGCTTTGGGATGAATCCTTTCATGGTTTCAGGTACCCCAGCTTAAAAAAAATAAATAAATATTAGTACTATTTCATTACAGACTTGAAAAAAGCTCTCAAAATCTACTCTATTTCTCCAATGGGTGTTTGTTGCCAGCAAAATTATTATTGAAGCAATGTTAATGTACATAATCAATCAGCACTAGTACTTTTAAATAAACAATGACTGGTTGTCATTGTCACACTCACCTCACATCCAGAAGGTCCCCAGATGAATTTCTTGAAAGTGGGACCTGTCTGTAAGTTTTTCTACCTGTGTCTGTGTGGGTTTCTCAAGGGTGCTCCAGATTCCCCGATCAGCCTAAAACCTTCGTCTATCCCCCTACTGTATTCCCATGGCTGAATATGTAAAGAGCTTCAGCTTCAGCTAAATGTCATTTCAAAATATACACTTATAAAAACTTTTTCTTACACTATTGTCATTTTGTCAAATGCACCACCAGGTAATGACACTGAGGTTTCAAGGTGTTTTTGTTGTGTTTGTCACATCTTTGAATCACGTATTGTAAATGTTTGGATTTGAAACTCTGTATTGACTCCAGAATAATGAAAAACAATTTATGTCATTGCCACAGAGTTATTTGCATGAAATCCAGCTGCTCGGATTTGAACACCAATAAAGGCTGTATTGAATTTGCCAAATTAGTTTTATTGTGTGAAACTGAAAGGATGTTTGGCAAAATACTGCACAGTTCTCTACAGTAGCTTTTATATTTTGTACTGGTCCTTGCTCAGAGTTCATCATCACACAAAAAGATGCACCTTTACTTTGTCCTGGCGAGTCAAGGATTTCCATTGAAAACTTGTGAGCTGATTTAGACTTCAGCTTATACGATGAAATGATGAGGGATAACATTAATGAACAAAATGGTGGTCTTGCAGAAGGGCACCTGGCACAAAACCCATGTCAAATGAAATTGCAAATCACTAAACACCAGGGGGCATGTAAGGGTTTTTGTGCCAGTCTCAGAAGGGAAGAACAAAATAGCAAAATAAACAGAGATTGGTGGATTTAGATGCCACATAAACCAATGGACTGTGGTTAGGCGCTTTCCCAGAGGCTCCTGTGGTAAAGTGGGCTCTACTTGGGGCCCTTTGACATCATCAGTGACCGCGGCCCCCTTTCGTCTGAAATACACCACAGACCATTGGTAGTGACAACTCCACAGGGAATCTCTTCAAGGGGCCCCAGTGTTACACCATGAAAGCCTCATAATGTGGGTTAAATATTCCATCATTTTTGTCTGTTATTCAGATGTATCAAATCAAATCAAACTTTATTTATGAAATGCTTTTCATACATAAAATGTAATACAACGTGCTTTACAGTGCATTAAAAGCATTCCCACATGCCATTTCCCACCCAACCACCCCCACAACCACCAGATCCCCACAACCAAACCCCCCACAGACAGTCACATATACATACGCGCGCACACACACACACACACACACACACACACACACACACATGCTTACACACCCACAAACACACACACACACACATACTCACACTCATGAGGCTGAGTACAGATACACCAGTAGAAGAAGCACCATCAGTGGAGCTGTCTGCACAAGGAGCAGAGAGTCGTCCAGAGCCACAGGACACAGACTCAGGGCCCAGAGGAGAAATGAGGCACACACCAAACCTCCACCAGGGCCAGGCCTCTGCAGCCTCCGACGAATACCGCTCCCAGTACAGAGGGCCCCTCAGAGGAAACACTGGAGAGCCTAAAATGAATAAAAGAATAGATAAATAAACATGAAGAAATAAATAAAGAAATGGGTAGAAACGGTGTAAACTAGGACATAAATGCATCTAAAATAGTAAGCCTAAAATAATTGAACACAATAAATAGCATTAAAATAAATAAATACACAATTAAATACTAATCAAAAGCTAAGCTAAATGTATGATTGTAAAACTATAGAATGAAGTGGGCAATGTTTACAGTACATAACATATGGTTATATATTGTACAACAGTTAATGTGACATTGTACATGCAATACATCACCGCTTATGCGCGCTCAAAATTTTTGTGAATAATATTCAGTAATACACAAATTCATGTGCATACATTTACTGCAGTTATTATTATTATATATAAATACATATAATATTTAAAGGAACTGTACGTGGCCCGCGCTTTCCTGTATAAAAAAGAACTACAATCACTTCTGAACCTGTGTTACCAGAGCCTTAACCTGCAGATATAAAGACATACAGTATAACATTTTCTCATTCTCAGTTTATGAACAGTTACAGGACAAGCCTCTTGTGAAAGCTCAGAAACTTCTGAACCAAAACACAACAGATGACAACACAAACAACTTGTCCACCATGTCCAATGTTTTTTTTTATAATTAAGAATACATCAGCATCACAGTTGTTATCAGTAAAAGCTATATTTCATTTGAACATGTTTACCTCATATCTGGGGACACAGATAGGTCATGTTTATGAAATTCAAAATACGTAGGGTTCCTTTAACTGATCTCACACAATGATGCATTATTTCGTTTTTTATTTAATTTTGTTTTATGACACTGTTATGTCTTCTTAATAATATCACACGCTCCAACTTTGTGGCATCATCATAATTACCCATAATTTGTAAACCCCTCAGTTTTAAAGTAAAGCCCGAAAGTCCTATATTAATAAACAGCTTTACAGGAGTATTTTAGACATAACAACCCCCTTGATTTCAACTTAATACCTAATTAGAAAAAAAAAGAGAGAGAGAGAAAATTTAATGAAGATATAAAGCTCTACATATGACATACTTGTTTCATTTATTTATTTATTTTCAAACGTATATGTGTTTTTTGTTTTTTTTCTTCAATCAGCTCGTGCCTGCTGACGTCACGCACTTTCGCTCGCGCCGTGGCTGCTCGAGCGCTCCCCGTGCCTCAGTCTCGCGCTGCGCTCACTCCTGTCCTAAAGCCCGGTGTGTGGCACAACTATCCTCTGTCTCCGTCCGCGGGAAAAGAAGCGACCACAGACCAGCCGAGACACCGGACCGAAGCCTCGAGAGAATGGGGACCACGCTTTTACCGACGCTGGAGGAATAACTACACAACAAACTTCTATTTCCGACGAGCGAAGACGGAGAGGGACGAGGGAGAGAGCGCGGAGAAAGTCGCCGGGTTGAAACTTTTACGCCACGGTTCCAACATGGATACACTTTTGGTTTTCTTTGGACTTGTGTTTCTCTTCTCTGCGCCGGTGTCCGCTCAAATTCCAACAGGTAAGAGCAGGCTTTTAGCTCAACATTCTGCTTTGGTTTTGCGACTAAAAAAAGTTCGAGCGACATTACGTGCGTTCTCGTAAAGCTTTAATCTTTCGCAGGTGTGCCGACGTGGACATTCAAAGTTACTCTGCCCGTCGTAAACGTCTAACTGACCTTTATTAACACGTAATTAAGATTTTATTCGTGTCCAACAAGCGTAAAAAAAAGGCGTTTTGCCACGACTTGCCTGTGGAGCGTTGTCGGCTTCTGTTTGAACTGCCACGGTTTGCCAACTTGTCTGCTCAGTCCAGCGACAGATAAAGCCATTTCACGCTTTTACGCAATTAAAAGTTGCAGTTTGCGGGTTTGCGTCGTGGCATTTTGTGCTTTGCCCGTCGCCGAACTTTGTAAAGAGTGTTTCATTTTCTGACCGCGAGCAGCGTCACCTCACCTCCACCTCCAGCACGATATTTACATTTAAAAAGGTTAAAGTGGGTTATCGGTGCTCGTCCCGTTCAAATTAAAGTGGAATATCGTTGCGCGCGTAATGTAGTAAACTGTGTAACTTCCATTGACCGCTACTGATGTCTGCATTTGTAGTTTTTACGCATTATGACCTGCTGATAACATTTAACAGAGCAGTAAATGCAGTGGAGACGACGCAGCCTCGTATCCACATGAATGGGGGAAAAGTTTGTCGCGCACGGGCACGTAGGCTGCGGACATTGCTCGTACTCTGTCATCTGTATTGACTTTATTCTCTCCAAGATCCATAACGGCATTGCATCGAGTCATTTACAAGTTACGGCTCAGCTTCTTTTGTTGGATGAGAGTAAAAGAGGGACGCTCGGTTACGTTTTAAAGCTCCGCGCAGATCCCCGGTCCCCGAAAACCAAATGACCCGCACATCCTCTCCCAACTTCATTCCCCGAAGCATGCAATGAAACCTAATGAACGTGAAAAGTGGCGATACAGTGATGGCATGTTTGATTGAAGACAATGTACGGCCCTGCAACATGATCCGACCCGGAGCTGCGAAACTTGCATTTTAACTTGATCCACATGCGCCCCGTGCGTAATGTCGATCTTGCCTGGTTGTAATTAGTGCAAATGTGAAGCCGGAGAAGTGACTGTGACGCTACGACTTAGTTATGCACGAATGAGTACCGTGTTATTGCTGTGGCGTTTACTTTGCAAAGACTTATCGAAACATTGTTGGATCGCAGCAATGACAAGCGTCCACATGCGGCGAAGTGGCAGTAGAGCTTTTGCACGCCGTGGCCCGATATTTGAATTGAATGTGATGGATTTGCTGTTGCTTTGTGTCTTGTATTTGTTTGAAAACTGCGAAATAGCGCGTGTTCTTGACCCAGGTTGCACGCTCTTTCCTCGGGCTTCTCTTACCTGTCGCTAGCCGTGAAGCGCGCACTATTTCCGCCTTCACCGCTCACCTCAAAGAGAAAGAAAAGTAACTCCCCTGTCAGGTTCACGCATTCGAAAGTTGACCTCCTAAAATACTCTGTTTAACTTGCTGCACTTTGCATTCGAGGACGTTTCACGCGTGATTAAACCCGGAATGTTTCCAGAAGCTGTCGTTTTCGGCTCTTTGCCTTTCTCGCTTTACGATTTGCATAGAAATTAGTCAATTAATTACACAAGAACATGTTAATGCCCGTTCTACCGCCTCACCTCCCTGTGCCTCCCCTCCCTACGCCCGTGGCTGTAGGCTATGCCCCAAATCCACCCTCCCGCCCCTCCCTCTCGTGGCCATTTGGTCCACAGGGGCAACAAATGTGAGGAATTTCTTTGAGGCCACACTCTGGGAATTTGAGCGCTGTTAATTTGCAAGTAAATACAAGACAACACGCGGCTCCACTGTCGAGGGAGGCGGGTAAAAAGTAGTTGTAGTCTCCAGTGTTGGGGAATAAAAACAAACTATCTTTATAAATGGAAGCTCACATAAGATGAAAGAATGTTTTTCACTTTAATGCATGTGCTAATTATAAAGCTGGAGAGTTACACAGCAAGTGCATTAGTAGTACAACATGATCGTCTCTTTTATTGCAACGATAAATACAAGAAAAGCAATGTCTATTCAGTGCAAAATTGAAGTTGAGGTGTCAAATGAAAAATAAAAGACCATTTGCATAAACTATTAAAAATGTACAAAACATCTCTCACTTTCTTTGAGTCATAATAACTGCCTGGCAAGGACGAATATTTCCTCTTTTCCCCCCTTGTTTTTAACAAATTGACAAAAACACATTTTGTCCTCTGCTCAATGTTGATTCCGCCATTATGAACTTGTCTTGTCAAGTCTTAAACTATATTAAACAAAGTCACATTGGGTTTGAGACGTCTGTCCTCTAAAAACGCAGTGCTTTGTGACATTTACACAAGTCTGAGTCTCGTCTTATCACGCAGCGTATTTGAAAGTCGTTGAGAATAAATGCATCTTCCTCCCACGGCTCAAATCCTCTAAGTGAGTTTATGTTAATTTGACAAGTTTCTAAATCTGTCTCCCTCACTCACTGAGTTGTGACACTGATTCCCGCCTCTTTAATCTTAATGAAGTGAAATAATTGTTTTCCATCATAGACCAGGCAGGATCGAGAAGCCCACATCTAAGCTGGTTTAATTAGAACTGTAAATTATTTTAGTAGTTTTCAACATTCAAGACGTTAAGAAGTTAATTATAATTACTTTTCAGCCTCATTTGGAACATGAAATAAAATTATGTGTTTTTGTCAGAGGAAAGAGAAGAGCAGGGAATGGGAGAGAAGACAAGGAAAAGGGAAGACAGAGGAGATGCGCAAGAAAGAAAATAAGAAAAGCACTGGTTTTGGCTGTGGGCATCTCCGCAAATCTAGAGAGAGTGAGAAAGGAAAGAAAGAGCGAGAGAGAGAAGAAGGGAGGGAGGGAGAGGGAGACGGACGATGGAAGCCAGTGTGCGCTTGTGAAAAAGGATACAGCGATCGACTGTAGCCCTCTCTGAGTACAGTGTAATGCTGTACAATGTTATAGTTAAACTACTGCAAAGAACAGCAGCGAGACTAGTGACTTTCACATGCACAACACTGCAAAAGTCACTTATTTAGATTTAAACAAGGAACTAAAGGGCTAACCAAACAAGGGAACTAGAATGACCAGGTAGGGCTGCAGCAAGTGAATCTGTTAATCACAACTGATCGATTATTGAAGTAATTGTCAACTAATTTAGTAATCGAGTAATTGTTAACAGTTCTATATATAGGTTCTAACACATGCCATGAGCTGAGAAAATACATTTTATGACTCAAATTGATCAATTGCTGGAAAAGGGTGTGGAAAATGTGATGAAAACACTCTTTTATCCACAATTGATCTCCACCAGGATCCTCAAACGGCTTCACTTCAGCTTCATCTGGTCAAATTTTGTAAAAACCTTTTAATCATGTGGTGTTTGCATTCTAAACAACTAATCGATTAATCGGAGGAATAATCACTAGACTAATCAATTACCAAAATTATCCTTAGTTGTAACCCTATTACCAGGACTTTGCCCAAATTAGGGCTGCAACAATTAATCGACTAATCGTGACTAGTTTACTACAAAAAAGAATCATAGTTGTATTCTTATAATCGTAATCATTTGTTGGACTGTACATACTCTAAAACACACACAAATTTATAAAAATAATTATGATAAAGACAGTGGCATTATTGTTAAAAAAGAATAAACAATTTCAGCTTTTCATCGCTTTAGTTGTGAATATTTTCTATTTAGAAGCCTTAAGTCTCCACATTTTAACCTTTTAATTGTTTGACTGACTAGTCGACTGCTAGAATAATATTTACAGCCCCAACCAAAATCATTCATTCAATTCCAAGTTTCCTGTCATATATCGCCAATACAGCACTTTGCACCTGGCAGAGTGTCATAAAGACTCAATAATGCCTCCTATGGATAAATAAAGCCTTCTATTCTTCTGCCTAAAACATATCCAAGTCAGAGTCATTGATCGTCTCATTAAAACCCCTCTACAGTCTGCAGTCGCTCTGATCACTGTCACTAAAGTTTCAAATCTTTGCTCAAAGCCAGCGTGTTTCCTCAGATTTCAATTTAAAACTCTCTCCCTCTCTCTCCCTTTGAAAGTATAGCGTCTCATTTCACCAGTCACCAGTCATTTGGGGATGAAGTTTGAAGTGTAAAAAGTAATTAATGTGCTGCGAGAATTCATTAGCTAATCCCCCGTTTGCCAATGCCCATGTGCAAGAGGCAGTTTGGAAAGACAGGCCATGCTCAGTGTTTGGTGAAATCATTTAGGATTGTTTTCAGGAAGTGAAGAGGTACCAGAGCAGATGCTGGCTTCAGTTCAAGTTTCCATACAATGTGTGAGTCTATTTTAAGATGCCAAGAGCCTTCATATAACATATAGCTAGCCTGGACTGCATTTTGACTCAATCTTATACCCAAATAATGCATAGCTGAAACAAAAAAATGTAAAACTTGTGATACTGCGCTGTTAAATAACAAAAAAAAAAAACAGACAAATAATACTTTACGCTGTTTCTGTGCTCTCAGTAAAACTATCAGATAACTATAATCAAAGAGCAATCAAATTCATTTATGTAGTGCCAAATAAAAAAGTTGTCTCAAGGCGCTTTTAACTTTTTGCAAGTCTAGACCACGCACTTGACTTTAGTTGAATGAATATCTCTGTGGCAGAGTTGTAGAGAAACAAAAAAGTAAAAAAGTAGTACATTGACTTTTTTTTTAACTTTGAATTCCCCATTCTTGGACTGATAAAACAGACCAAAAACTCAAACACAAGTTGTAAATGGCACATAGAAGATTTTACACCTTTAACATATTTTGTAGAATACAACTAAAACATGCCCTGAAGTGTTTAGCTGAAAGTCTCTCCAAACGGCTTTAACTTTCAGGCCTCTCCTCCTCCCACCACCTCTTCATGTGAATCCATTTATTTCTGGCACATACAGAAATATGTGCATTAAATCATTGGCCGAAGAACTGACAGATGCAGAAAGCCGCCCTGAGAACATAACAATGGGAACACAACAGTGGTGGTTAAGCCTTATGAAAAGACAAACAAAGTACTGTTCTGGGATAAAGACATCATGAAATGTATCAGTGGACAGAGTAACAGCAGATACCTGACTGTAGAGCCATGAAACCTCCTAATGGTAAGGATTTTCTAGTTCAGACTTGCTAATCAATTGTGTCCTTGGTTAATTCAGATATTTCACTTTTATCTAACAAAATTAAAGTTCAGTGATAATTAAAACAAAGCCCTTTTCTCAGCACTGTATCGTCCAATCCTGGAG
The DNA here is from genome assembly GCA_019453435.1 of Rhinogobius similis. Lineage (NCBI taxonomy): Eukaryota > Metazoa > Chordata > Actinopteri > Gobiiformes > Gobiidae > Rhinogobius > Rhinogobius similis. Next base: position 30,513,500 of record CM033620.1, on the reverse strand, counting down.
TTTCATCTCCCGGATGAAGGATGGCATTAGTCCAGTGTCATCCATCTCCAGAGTGGCCCCGTTCAGCGCCGGTCACAGCTGTCGTTACCAGGGTCCCACCAAAAAAGACAAAATGCACTCGTTACACACATGGCTGGCTAATGACGGATTAAGTAATCAAGCTTCTCTGATTAATTACATTACTTTGCCCAATGTGTCCACACACAGATGTGAACAGTTGTGTGTAGCACAAGATTGGAAAGGCTGGTAACTGGTGAGGTTTGTGCAGTTACTCTTTATATATTTAATAGTCTAATGTTAAATACAGGAAATATGCCATTAAAGCCTTTATTATTGACCCTTGCCTTTGGTCATACTCTGATCAGAGAGGTTATTGTACAATGTTTGCTTTATGAGCTAAGGCTCCACATTACGCAATACTGTATACTTTACAGTACTATTATATTACTAAATATAGTCCTCTTGTATGACTCTAACACCAAGGTCCTCCATCTGACAGTAATGTACTGTTTCTGAAATGAAAATGTTAAAAAAAAGTGTACCTTATTTGTTCTAAAGCCTTGATTTAGTGTCAGTCTTGTCTAGTTTAAGTTTCATTTTGGCACAGTTTGACTAATATGTTCAGGGATAAACATATTTGTTTTAATATAACCAAAATTATATTTTCAAAAAGTATAATCAAACATTGCAATAATGTCAATATCGCAGTAATTATTAGCCATATCACAATCGTCCAATATCCTGCAGCTCTAGACTTTATGTTACAAAGACAAACAGAGCAAAAAAGTGAGCAAAGCAAGAGAAATTAGAGACATGTTTTTGTTGAGCAGTGAATTGAGGACAGTTAAGATGTTCTGAAGTGACAGATGACATTCTCGGGAATAGAGTTATTTAAGGCCATTTAGAAGCAAAAAAGAACAGGTGAAATGTCACATGTCGTTCAAAGTTCAGAGGTCAAAACAAGGCAAACATTTGTGCCAGTTCGTCTTGTTGGTTTCAATTCGCTTGTTTTCGTCCAAAAGCACAGAGCCCATTAAGCTAGGTATTATGGTATATTTAAGCCCAAACTGAAAGCGTCACAAACCAAGTTAACATTGTTCCTCCTCTAAACCTGACCATATTGTATGACCCTGGGCTCGCTGCGCTCCTCAGAGACAGAGCCCAATGCCTCGCAGCTGTGAATATGTGACTATTGTTCTGTGCACCACGGCAAATCTAACCGTGTCTTGTTCTCTCTCTGTTGCCCCTCTTGGTCCTAGCTCACTTGGGACGCGCCGAAAAGGGTGAGTTACGATTAGCTTCATCTGTCACAGTCACCGCCACAGTCCCAGCGTAGCCATTAGCGCCATCGTCATTAGACCTTTCCATTGTAGATCATCTTGGGCTTTCTCCATTCCATTTTAGTTTGGTTTTGTTGTACTCGTCATGTGGTCATTGCCTTCCCTGTACTAACCATTCACTTTTTGTTAAATGCACTACTTTATATCTATATGTTTTCTTTGTGATGTGTTTAAAAGTGGGTTACTTGTTATGTATTTTCCAAGGTTTTTGCTGAATAGCTTATTGAAATTTAATTGTATATATTTTCTCCACCAACATTTATTGTCTTCCACAATATGTTCTTCTTAAAGACAATTAAATAGGAGATGTATTTACCTTGTTGACATGTTTCGGCTGCTTAACCATGAGCCACCTTCAGAACTGTCACGTTGGCATGTCCCATGTGTGGTACAGAGGGAAGGCTCTGTCATCACGGTTGATGCTATCAGTGCCTTGGTTTCTGGCAGGACACGCTACTCCAGAGACCACCTGGCGGGAGGAGGCGTGGTCAGTCTGAGCCACCTGCTGACCACGCCGCAGGAAGTAACATCAGCTGATAAGTGACACGTCACCAACACCAGTGATAGTTCTGTAGATGGCTCAAAGTTAAGCAGCCGAAAAAAGGAAGAACATATTGTGGATATATACATTTTTTGCTGAAACATTAAGTTGTATTGGGTTAAGGTAAGTAAAGTATACAACTAATGGCTGCTTGTTATATATCAAGTTTCAGACTCAGAAACTCTTGATCTATAAATGTGGCATTCCAGTCTTAGTTTTTCAACAGGTACATGTTTTTTTTCTGTGATACCTAAAACGATTTGGCCTTGTAAAACAAGTAATTAAATTGAAGCTTTCTTTGAGTCCCTCTTGTATTTCTGCTGCAGTCTGTGTACTTTGTCCATTTTCCGCTTGTCTTGCACAGATCTCGTCTTATCTGTGCACTACGACAGCTGTCTGAAGCTCCCAGGTGCTGTTTACTTGGTGGAAGTTTTTATTAAAAGGCCCGGTTCAATCTCTCCGTCCTAAACTGTCGATATTAGAACCCCACAATCACAGCCTCCATCTTTTTGTCTGTCCCGGCTTCTTAATGAGCGACTTGTTGTTTTTCTTTTCTTCTGTGAAAGTGACAGGCTCGTAAAGTGCGCACCACAGACGCCATCCGCAGAGGAGGCAGACACAAGAGTTTTGGTATCCCACAAGGCTTTGCAGCGACAGCCAGCATCAAAGTCAAAGCCAATACAGCGTTTTGTTTATAGCTTAGTTTTGTGAGGGAAAAGTGACGAAAATCCACAGTTTAGTTTACACAAGGTCAATCTCCGGTTAATCCCACATAAGACAAACAGAACCATCAACAACGCAAGGATTTTAACACATCTAACACAAGTCTAATAGACAGCATAACAGTACAAAGCCATTTATGAATTTCCCATGCATAAAATGACTTCATGGGAGGATCAAACTGATGTTGGACTCTTTGTAATTTATTTTGGAGACAGTTAAAAACAAGAGACAGTCAGAGAATCCAGATGGTGATGAGCATCATTTGTTAAGGGATCTGTTGACTTACTTTTTCATTCTGGCTAAATAATATATAATATGAACATGTAACAAACATTGAAGACTGTATTGTTTTGTTATGATGCTGTGCTAATTCTTCTGACAGTTTCTTTGTTTTTCTTTGTTAACAGTGACACTAGGGCAAGAGTTACGCCTCGCATCGCCTTAGGATGTAGATTTATGGTTGACTGACATAACCCGAGGCCAGTGGCTCTTCCATTAGTCCAGTTAAGAAGACATCTGTCATAAGAGCACATTAACAGGAGTAGCCATAAGCAAAGTGTGCACCACATCACATATTAAAGTCTTATTCTCTTATCTGATCTCGCACTTAAAGCCATACATCCACTGTCTGCTAGTGTTTTTAAGCTGATTGCACCCGAGAGCAGCATAAAGCTTTGGAGATGCACATTAAGCTTTCCTTTGTATGTGTGCGTATGAACAAGGGCTTACAGACAGATGACCAGGCCATTAAGATTACCATCTCCTGGCTTGCTTCATGCATCTTCACTCCCCTCTCCTCCGTCTCTCACGTTGGTGGTTGGAGCCGATCTAAATCTTCTCGCTGATTTTTTATCCCCCGACCGTTATCTGTAGCACTAAAGGTTTATATAATCTGTTCCGCGATAGTGATGTGTCAGTGTCTTGCCGTCCTGTCTGTCAGCTGTCTGCAGAATGACTGGAGAGACACATGGGCAGCTAGCATTCACACACTCACGTATTATATACAGACAGTACATGCACTCCATCACCCAGGTAGACGTTTAGACAGTCAACATCTGTCTGTCTGGACCCAGGTTTGTCCCACTTGACGTGATTTGTTGAGCGCTGTCAAAAGGATGGGACCTGCATGCTGCGTGTAAATGTTACTAAACAGCCCCCACTGTTATTCCCAAATATGGTCATAATTCATGTGCTAAAAGCAAACATTAGCATTCTGGTCCTTCTAGTCAAACATTCACTCAAAAATAAATAAATTAATCAGTTTATTCAGGATTAAAGTAATATTTTGCATGACTACCTTCCGTTTCTTTTGTCTTTAATTTATGACAAAATTTTCCTAAAGCAGTAAGGCCCCGCCACAGGCACACAAACCCCAATCAAATTGTGAAAGTTAACAATAATTGAGTTTTTTCTGAATGAATCTGAAACTGTTCCCCCGGGGCCTTCCTGTTTGTACTTAGTCTTGTGGCTGAGAAGGAACAAGTGTTTGTGGGAAACCTTGGCCTTGAGTTGTGCCCTGTTGAATTCCTCAAACTGTTTTGTGAAAGTTGCAAAGTGTTTCCACTGGCAGTGATAAGGAAGAGGCAGTACTCTGTGAAGGCCTTGGTCACACACAGCTGTACAACAATACAACTAAGGAAAAAAAAAAGAAGAAGAAGAAAAACATTGTATCGTGAAAAGTAAGAAGAACAAGTATGAGAAAACTTTTCGCAGAGAAGTTCCAAAGCAAAGGTATTTTTCCGGACAAACAGTGTGGACACATACAGGCGCGATGTTGACAGTGTCCAGACTCCCCAGTGTCTGGAGTCAAGTCTAGACCTCATGCACTCAACAAAGTTCACTTGTATTCCTCTAAACCAGTACTTTGGAAACTGCAGGACATATTTCGTTTTCTTGAACATGGGCTTACACTTGGATTGGATCCGTGTCTGGTTCAATCAGTTCAATAAAGAGAACAGCTGCTCTAAACATTATCCAAAACACGTCTCCCTTTCCTAACAGTTATGCTACCGAAGCGCCCACTCCCCCCTGTTTTTTCTTGGAATTTACGACCCACCAACCTAAACAAAGAAACTCTGCATTTATCATACCCTCCCCCGTCCCGTGTCCCCCTTTGACTCTCGTCTACTACTCCCAAATCTCCTCCCAGTCTCTCCAGTTTCCACACTTCCACGCTTCCCCTAAAGACCAATAAGGCAGAGCAGGATTTCACTTTCACAAATCCACAGTCAGTGGTGTAAAATTACAGGGAGTTTGAGATTGTAGATGCAGTTTTGGGTGGGAACTTTCCGTGCAAAGACAATTAACCACTACTAAGCCAGTAACATATTTGAAGAGTATCATAGTGGTGAATGTGGCAATAACAACAGTACTTATGCCATAAAAATCCAATGCAATTTCAGTTCAAACTGGAAGATGAATATCCTCCAACCAAGAGCCCTGAAATTATGATCTATCGCTGATAACCCAAGCCCCGACTGAACAAATGCTCCCAGGACAACCTTCCTTGGATACTGCCTGTCATAAATCAGCCTAAACTTGCCCCAAGTCTAAACTCAGATCTCACTGGTCACAAATCAAGATAGGAGAAATAAAATGTGTCTCAAGCTTGTAATTGCATTTTGCTGTGTCACTTTGTTGTTGAAAAGGACATCCAGATTCTATAGTTATGTCTTGGCCAGTTAAAAGCATTAATCAAGACTCTCAGCACTTTGTGAGTACATGGATTTAAAATTTAAAAAGTAGTTGCAGAAATACAGATTGGGCGAAACTAAATAACATATATATCTTTCAGTTTTCTTATTTCTGTTTCAAATTTCTTGGCACGGAAATTGCTTTGTAAACATATAGCTTTGTACCACTTTGAGGCTTCACATCTTATTCAGTGCTGTGACCAGAACAGAACAGAACACTTTTCTTGAGTAAACTTTTGTCACACCATAAATCTTTCGTCACCTGTCTACGCCAAGGTCTTCCTCTTGTTTTCCCTTTTTCGCTTGTCTCACTGTTTGCGGAATGCCTTTGTTAGCATTTTTTTTTTCAACTTTGTTTTCAGTTTAACCAGATTTGCACTGACTCATACAAACCCCTCCTCCTCCTCCTCCTCTTCGTCCTCTCTCCCTCTGAATCCAAGTCCACGTAGAAGACAGTGTCGCTTTGTATTAAGTGGCTGGCCTAACTGTCACTATGTCTATATTGGGCTAAAGGTAAATAGCATCTCGTGTGTTTGGTTGAGCCGAGCGAGCTGTCGTGTCGCTGTAACGGTTAGCAGATACAGCTCTACCTCCTCGTGACACTACTTGTCTCTTAGCGTCAACCTCACACGTACTGCGCCTTATACCTTGAAGCAAAGCACTGCACTGTTAGTACTTCAAAGAGAGCCAGCTCAACTTAAGTGCAGGTTGGAAAGAAAACTACAGCCTTCAGCGTCTTTGGACTGCTGGATTAAAAGAACACATATGGATGCTTTGTTGTAGACTCTGGTTTATCTAATGCTCAAACACTCCGGCACACAGGAGCACAGGGTGTACTTAGGGCACAAAGACCTACAGTAAGTCCTTATTTACTAAACACAAGATCATAAAAACATGGCAGCACCAATAGTTAATGCCAAACAGGAGGACTGGCAATGGAAAATTCCCAAACAAAAAGGCAGTTCAGTGCTTTAATACTTACAAATAGGGACAAAATGTTGACAAATGTTACAATTATTAAAAATCAACAATTATTCACAATTATGGCGACTGTGACCAAACAACAGAAAAAGCTTTCATTTTGTTTCATTCCAATTGTCTAACATAGAGGTGGGCGTTATGCCAAGAAAAGGTATATCGTGATTTTCTTGGAGCCAGATCACAATTTCAATTTCATCACAATTCATATGTAAACTTCCTACGTTTATTTTTCCCCAAATAAAGTAAATAATGTCATTTTCTTCTTCTGACAGTTCAAATGTCACTGACAGAGATTGACCAATACAAGAACAGGGTGTGAGTTTGAGCATTGAGCTCCATTCAATTGAGAAAAATCCTGATACATCACCAAAAATGAATATTTTTGATGAAAGACTGTGATTTGATTTTTATCACCATCGCCCAGCCCTGGTCTCACACGTTACTATTCCTTAAATTTGTGACCATGCTTTATGAAATCAAACTTTAAGAATGACAAAATAAGTTATGCGACAAAAACAACCAGATAAAAAAAGTTCTTCACATTTAGATTTATTTTCTTGAAATATAAATCAAGTTAAAACACTTAATTTTTCTTCGAAAATAGTTAATAAGGTAGTAAAATAGTAAATAAAAATCTTACTATCATGTGTCTCTGAAAAGGTAAACGTATAAAGACTGACACCATGCTGTTTCTTCCGAACTATAAAGCCTCAGTCTTCACAACCCAGTATAATTTTTGTGCTCATCATATTAAGATGGGCACGAATCCAACAGTACATTACAATTTGATTTGTGAATATACTTCGAGGCGTAGGAAAGAAACATCTAAACATCTACATCTTCTGATCACTGTACACTGTATCAAATTACACATGATTTGTAATTATTCATTAGTATGTCAGAAGTGATACCTCCTGCTGAGCTGACCATTTGTGCCGTGTTACAAGTCTCCTCTTAAAAGCGTTGTTTTGTCTTCTCCAACTGTGGGAGGTTCACACTTCTCCACAAAGCGTTGGACGGAGAAAGTAACATTGGGCCCATGATTCAAACTGTATGATTAAAATGAGTCACATAGCGAGGAATCCCAGAGGAGTTTGGAGTATTTTGTAAAATACCACCACACACATTTGTATGAGCAATGAACAGGTCATCCCACAAATGTCCAACAAAAGTACACGTCCTATTTGGGTTGGCACAGTGGAGTAGAAAAACAAATCTATCTGAACTACAGGAATTATCCTCCTTGTTGAAAATGTCAAAAAAGTGAAGCATCACCTTTATACTTGCTTTTTTATTCGAAGATTTACCATAAGACAACAATCCCTAATGCAATCAAGCTGTACTGTCTCAAAGAGCTAAATTGAAAAGCTAAATCTACAAGAAGCCTGTGTCCACTATGACATGTTTCAATGCAAAACATTTTATTTGTTTGTCACATATGCTGAAAGTGTAATGAAATTGCAAGAAAGCTAAAAAAAATAAAAACTAACAACTATCAAACCACGCAAGTTTTCCCTCAAGTAGACACAACATTTTTCTCCAAGTACATAAAAATCTCTAAGATGTTTATAACAGAAGAACTGTGGACGTGGACTCAAGCACTACTCCTGTATCTTTTAGTATGAACAAAAACGTAGCCCCTTTATGGACAGCTTACTGTAATCCCTTGTGAAGTTTCCCATTCATGCTTTATACAGCTATAAGCTTCAACATGAGCAGCGCAGATGAAACAATTATCACATACTGTGCTACATTAAATGCATTAGACGTCTCTGTTAACATCCTCTCTCATTTACCACTAATACACTATCAACTAGGCCTTGGTGTGACTGGTTCGATTTAGCGGTGTCAAGATTACAAGATTACTTAGGTCACAATATAATGTAAAAAAAATAATAATTATGACATTTTTTCAATTTACACTCCAAAAAAGTAAACCTAAATTAAAAGTGCTTTTTTATCTGGCTGTTTATGTCACATTAACCCAACAGAAATTTAGTTGTTGTAAAGCTGGTCACATAGAGGAATGGTGCTCTATTAGACAGTGTGAATGAAACTGAACAAAGGATTTCTCTCTTTGTCCATACTGTCAAAAGTGTCAGTAACTGTGAATAAAACCGTGTTGTTTCTTCTCACAAAAACCACAACACTATAGTTTGAGATGTTACCTCCATCACTGAGAGGTTTAATGTTTTGATATATGTAGGTCGCGATGAAGTAGGTTAGTTTGAGGCCGGCACGGGGAGAGCGGTGGGGGAAAGTGCGGCTAACCAGAACCACATGTGGCTGGGGCTCTGTCAGACTAAAGGCATGTGGACTTAGAGAGGAGGGGCCCAGTTAACCTCCGATTTGTCCTGGTAGCGCTGTGTGGAGCAGACCAGACTGTTTGGGAGCTGCTACACTTCACATGCACCACACCTGTGAACTCTGCTCTTAGAACAGTGGCCAATGTTAATCTGGGATGACATTATACTGTTAAAACTGTCCTTACAATAGTATTTGACGACAGTTAATTCAATAAGTTAAGTTAATTCATCAAGTTACAGAAACTAAAAGCCATTTGCTCTGATGAACGTAGAACCCAGTAACTTTGTAACTAAGTATACCGGACTTTTTGGTTTTTACAGTTGTGCTTTAGTCAAATAAAATAATTTGAATGAGCCCAGTTTTTACCGAAACAGAGTGTCACAACAGAAAGACTTCAATAATCCTACAGCCTTTTTACTTCATATGTCTAAGTAAGTAAGTCCTATTTTTGGGCTATTTTTGAGTAAATTTTAGTTCTTGAAAGCCGTGAAAAGCTCTCAGTACAGTAAAGTTTCACATCTCCATCACTGCCAATGGAAGCTGCATCCTATAATTACATGACAACTGTAATTTGACCTGAGATTAAATGTGGATTGTAGCCTTTCACACCGGAGACAACAGCCAGAGTTTAGTGGCCCTGTAATGAGACATTTGCTGTCTGCTGCTTTGTACCAAAGTGACTCATCGACAGTGATTTTAAAAAGTACAGAATTAAACTTGAATCTTCTCAAGTGTGCTCAGAACTGGAGCTCACTTAAGTGTGTCAAGTGTGCAGGCTGTTAAGTGCATGTGAAAGATAGGGTCATATTGGCAGAGATTGGACACTGGAGGATAATGACTATAAGGACAGTTTGAGGTGGCAAACAATCCACTTCTTTTTCTGCAAAGTAGCCACCGGTTTGATTACTTCAAAACTTTCTACTTTTTTCCCAGACTTCTATCTTGAGTTTGTGCATTTATTAAATTATCACATCACATGATTTTCAATGTGACAGATAACATTCAGAGTGAAAAGTAGTACTTCCACATGCACTCCATACCTATTGGGTCACAGGCCTGGACAAAATAGGCATAAATCATATTCTAATTATTGCTATAGACATTTTGTAAAATTCTGAGCAATAATTGATATATGTTTGGTGTCAGAACATGCCCCTAAAAGTAAATGAAATTGGTCTTCTGCCTCAACTACAAGGAGACCAGTGCAGTCCAAAAAGTAAGAAAGACCCAATAGACAAACTGTTAAAAATCTTGGAAAGATATAACTAAAGCTTTCTCAGATGTGGTGGTCGTAAAACCTCGGTGATCGGGGTTCTGGCTGTAATCCTTGATGAAAAGTCGGAGGATGAAATGGCAGTAAATGATCCTGAGATGAAGTGGGCAGTGTGAAGTGTGTGGGAGAGAGAGAGAGAGCGCGTGATAAGAAACTCCAGCACAAACACTGAATGCAGCTGTACTTTTTCATTCTCTACCTCCCCCATTCAGACTGATAACAACGGCAAAGACAAGCGCAAGGAGAGGGAGAAAGTTGAAGTGCTTAGATACCACCAAGATATGAGCATTTTCATCTTATTTTGATAGGTCAAACTCAATTTCTGTTAAAGTTCTGTTCAGACAAACTATTATTATTCAAGTATAACTGAAATATTAAAATATGAAGGATGGTGAATCACTGAAGCACAGAACGTGTCTGTTGGGGTCATGACGACTCCAGTGTTACAACACAGAGTTACTTACATCAGTACTTTAGCTGAAGTTTCAGTATCGGAGTAAGAGATTGTATGAGTTTTGGTTTACTCTCAATCAATGCCAAATTGTAACCCACTTTCACAAAGCGGGACACAGACACGAGAAATGGACTTTGTTCCCTGTTCTGGTGGTCTGACGGACGCTGTTTACACGTCTAACTGCTGCAGTCCGGAGCAGAGATTGGTCAGTTCCAAATGACTCTGTTTGTCTTTCTGGGGCCTGGCTCTGTTTCACATTCTTGGGCTTCTGGATGGATGTAGGACTGAAGTTTTGGAGATGAAGGCAAAATTATTTGCTTTAAGCAGTTTTCTAATATTTTCCACAAATGACATTGACATGAAATGACATTTGTTGTTAAGTGATTGTTATAGACATGATTTCATGTTTCTGAGAGAGAGAAGCATATAGACGCTATCATTATCAAGGTAGTTTTGTTTTGATGAATGTAATGACATTGTGTTTGTGTTAGTGCTTGCTTATATATTCCATTGTATTGATAAGTTATATTTGTAGTCATATTAATTATTGATCATTTTGGTTGCATTCAAAACATAATACTAGATCCAGAAACTGACTTTTGGTAATTCGTTAATTCACGGAACAGAGACCTGTCTGTACTGGATAATGTCCAAAATCATGTGCTTTCGGTGTGTGCAGACAAAAACCACTGCCTCTTTGCAGTGTAACACAGCGTCTCGTGTACATTGACTTTTAGTCCCAATTTCTATGCCGATGACTCTCATGTCTTGCCATTCATTATGGTGATCACTCAAACTGCTCTGACACATGGAGTCACACCTCATTACTATAACGCAGGCACTGCTTTATACAGCTTACTGTGGTGTGGATGGTCACTACTGTCACAGGGTTAGAACGAGAGGTCAAGTGGAGTTTAATGATATACAACAGTATCCTAGTTTGAAGAAGCAGACACACTGGCCAGAGATATACTATTTAATTTGAGAAGAAATGCATCATTAAAATCTAGTAATAGCCTACTGTAAATATACTGAATAAAGCTTGCACTATGCATATTTCGGCCCAATTAAAGCTGAGTGAAAGCAGCGTGTTCACGGTAAAATACAACTGCAGGCGGCAGTAAACCCAGCTTTTGGAATGTCTCAAAATTTTACTAAATCACTCAGTGTAAGTTCAGCATTGTGTCCGTTGCTTTTACTTTGAGGAAAAAAACCTAAACGTAATACATCAGACTAAATTATTTTGCAATTAATTTCACTGTCTTGCTTTTTTGTGTAATGGCAAAAAGTAACTATTTTATTGCCTCTTCCCAATAAAACACAACAACAGACTCTCAATCTGTAACCTTTTTATTAGATCTCACTTGCCAAACTACGCCTTAAAACTTTTATTTCAGATTTGTTAGCCATAGAACACAAAGCCAAGTCGTGTAATGGCTCACAACAAAATAATTAATTCCACATAGAGGCCCAGTTTAGCTGCCGAATTTCCAGGACTTTGGCTCCAAAAACTAATAGATTTATACAATGGAGCGGGTCCCAGCAGAGAGACATAGGCAGAGTTTCCCGGCGAGGTGGGAGTGTCGTGTGGGCGTGTGGGTGACTAAACTCAGACTTGGCAGCTCTGGCAGCAGTATATAGCAGGCCCTCATTGGACGTGTGTGACAGGTACTTAATTATTGCCATGTTATTTGTCTTCACATAACACTGACCACGGGCCTGACGGGCAGCTCTTAATTAGTCGCCGTGGCTACTGATGATGCACCCTGACAGTTGCTGTGGCGCTGACAGAAGCGGGAGCAGAAAGGCATGCTGGGAGAAGGCACTGTGGCTATTGAGTTTTCCCGCTGTGAGTTGTGTTTGTGTACCGAAAAAATAAAGAAAAATCAAGTTTTCCAGTTAGCCACTTCCTACCAAAAGTGATTTTTTAGGCGCATTCACTGGCGTTTTGTGCTGTAGAAATTGCGAAAATAGGAAATTGCTTGGGCATTTTTAATCTTGGGGTGTGAAGTTAGTTTTCTCTCTCTTCCTTTTCTCTCTTTTATTCGTCCCTGGAGGCGGCAGGGGAGCAGCGAGTGCAAATAGTCTGAAATGTGTCGCTGGCATGTCACAACAGATCTGTCGAGAGGGAAAAAAACACATTTGCGATTGTTCATCTCGAGTCAGAATCACTTGACAATACACAACGTACAATTACTGGCTCCCATTATGCACCAGGCTTTTGAAATGGACCAAATGACAGGGAAGAGCACCCTCATCTCGAATACATACTTGTGCGGAGATAGACATGGGGTGTGTTTGCTTTTCCGAAGTGCGCGGTGAGATGAATCTTAATGGCCATCGTTTAGCCTCTGACCCTGGCTTATGCTAGCACAGGCGCTGACACAAGGAGGGGGTTTTGTGCTACGGGAGTGAAGTGCCCAGGCTGAGTTTTTACATGTGTGGAAATGCCATGAAGGGACATTGTCTGCATTTATAAGTGGCTGATTAAGGGTTAATTGATATAATGATGCTCCTATTAACATTCAGCAAAAAGGGCAGTAAGAATGTAACAGGTTGAGTTCTCGTCCTCAAATTTGATGATGTGATAACGTCAGATGGAGGGCAGGGACATTTAATTCTATGGGAGATTCATGTTTTAAGAGAAAAATCCAAATTTATGATCCAAAAATGTTGAACCTGGCTCCACTTAATGGTAAGTCCTCTCAACTGACAATAATCACGTCTCCGGGGTTGAATAATGGCACCACTTTCTGAAGCTATTGTGATTTTTTTCCCCTTCTCTTTCGTTATACTGACAGAGAAGGCATTGGACTTTGTGTGGATATGCCAGTAATTACAGAGATTAGAACCATACACCAGCTCAACAAATCTGCAATCTGACATAAACAGTGAATTCAACCATAAGATTTTGACTTGTTTCCAGCTCAGTTTTAAGCCCTGTCTTCACGTACCCAGATATATAACAAAACGTTTTTGTCACTTATTAATTAATTGCTACCACAAGCCTGGCATTGTGTCCACGCGCCATTTGTGAACTAAAGAACACTGAGAAAAGGGAAAGGTGAAAAAAAAAACAATACGAGCAGACAAAGGACAAACTAGTCTAAGATTGAATTATAAGAATCTAAGAATCCCTGTGATCTATGCACTTATAAACAATTGCACATATTTAACTCTAAAATACATTTTGCAATTCACCCACTTTAAGAAGTGAAAGCCCCACACTTCAGGGTTCCAGCTCTGACCCCTGCAGTCGTCTCTGTTTGAACAGGTGTCGACCATTTGCAGTCACAGCAGCAGGCTTTTAGTGCACAGGTTGGCCCTGTTTCCCAAAATTCAAAGCATCTAATTCAAACTTGTCGTTTACCAGGTTCTTGAAGTTTGCATAAATATCCAATTAAAAATAATGAACTATACCACAAAAAACACTTATTGGCAAATAATTTTACATACTCTCATCTCAGTCTGGCATTATAGCACATTATGGCATTAAACACATTCAAGCCCATGGAGACGTGCAGGTGATGCAAAGCCAAGCCACTACGTTCACAGTCATTTCTTTACCAATAAAATGCCTGTAATTGAATCAGTGTTAGTTATATAAGTTTGATGCCATACTGTGAAACGTTCCAAGCAAAGCAATAACACACACAACACAATCAGGTGGTGTACCCTATACCAGAAAAGTTACAAAGTGCACCTTTAAACATTACATTTGTTGCTATATCATCTGAAAGTACAGCATTGTAAAACCAAGCCACCAGGAAAACCCCAGTATTTGTTGTAGCCACTTGGCAGTGCCAGTTTTTCACCCTCTCTTGCCCCTGTGAAAAGTGAAGCGTGGCAGTTTGGAGGCTAGTGGTGGGCGTCTATGTGCGTCCATCTGGCCCGACCCCTGTTCATCTCCTCCAGCTCTAAGGCACATATGGGCCGCGCTCACACACCCACAGAGCCTAGACCAAGGAACAGCTGAAGACACGTCCCCACCCCCTCCTCCATCGGACCCTCCTCCTGCCGCGACGCACGACTCATCCAGGTGTCCACTTCCTCCCCCCAGGCTGTATCACTCCATCTTATCGCCCACTCCTACTTCCTGTTTCCTCCATTGCATATGGGTCAACAGCTTTGGGTCACTCACAGTTTAAGCCAAATTATGTGAAACTGTAAGAAATATCACAAAGATTTTACACTAAATGTGGTGGTAGACTAAAAGTCTGATCTTCTGCTCTTCAACTTGTTATTAGTAACAGCAATAATGCAGTCAATAAATTTAACATAGGATATTTTATTTTAACCTCTGCAAATATTAAATTCAAAATACCACTTTCTATACAATTCCAGTCCCTGTTTTCTAGCCAAAATAATCACCCAGAAGGCAAATACATGCAGTCTTTGCTCTGGAGTCAAAATATACTGCAAGCTTCACCGGCTCTTCATGGAAATAAGGGTCAGAAGTCTTAATATTGCTTGCTAAGTTGCACAGTGAACTGTCAATCAAAAAGGTTCACTTAAATATATGGGACCACACTAACTATTATTTTTTAGGAGAAGCATTTTGTTGTTTTTGACCCTCTTGCTCTTCAACATGCTACAACATTTCTATAATGTAACATAGAACGCAGTCATGGTGTGTGGGTGGACTGTAAACAGGAGAGCTCAAAACCAGTGGATTTTAGTCCAGAAGTCCATCATTCTGAACCATTTATTTGACTTTTGCTGAATGTTAATTTGACTTAAGCTACATAAGTTAGAAGGTCACGCTAAAGAAGAGGAAAGTCTCAAACTGTTCCAACTTTAGAGTTATTTGAAGAAGAGAGAAATCTACAAGATGCAAAAACGCAAAAGAAACACGGGGACAAAGGACACAGAGAGCTAGATTTGTGCTGGAGTGCAGTTTCAGCTTCTGTGGACCCAGGAGCTCTGAATAGCGCTTATTAAGCACGGGGCCTCTTTGTGTTCGTGTGTGTGGTTATGCGCGCGTGTGTGACAGCGTGATATATTGAAACACACCTCTGTGGAACAGCTGCAATGATGAGACAGAGAGAAGGGAGTAAGAGGTGTCGTCTGCCATACCCACACACTCACACACAAACTAGGCCCGCGCTGAGCCAAGAAGTCCTTTATTGTATTACTGAGAGCGGCCTGAGACGCACGAACAAAAGTGTGCAGGGAAAGAGAGAGAGAGATGAATTTGTTTTGACTGCTCCGGTGGACTCAGCTTTTTAACACAGAACTGCTTTTCCTACTGCTCTTCTTCTCATGCTCTTTGTGCTTTTGTACCTTTGTGAGAACTATTTATAAGGTGCGAGAAGATAACTAACTTTCTCCATACTTGTAGTAAATCTCATAACTTTGCCAGTCAATTTTTGTCCCATGAGAAAAATGCAATTTTGTACAAGGAGTTCCATTTTAACAGTATTGTGGAGAAATGTTAGCATGCTCAATCAATCTAGAAAAAGTTGACTTCCACTTAATTTACTGGGCTGTAGTCAACTTAAGAGATTCATTGTCGACCAAAGACACGCCCTGCCAATCGATTAGTCAACTAAATGAATAACATGAAAGTGGTAAAAGTTCTCAAAACCTTTTAGCATCTCTATGATCTGACCATGAATCTGACCCAAACTGCCCCCACACTATTCACAGAAAATGTATACTTACATATAAAAAGACGATTAAACTTATGATTCAGTCCCAAATATAACTCATGCCACTTTTCCATATATAATCTGGGCTCCAGTGCAGGGAGACCCGTTTCCTGATCTTCAGTTATCCCCAGGATTACTCAACTGGAGTATTAGCTGCATATTTGAGGGTGGAAAACACCCTCTGACACAGAGAACATGCTAACTCCACTAAGAAATGCCCACTATGTGCTGAGGCAGGGATGCTAACCTTTATGACTAAAGGATGGATAGTAAAAGTCAATACATTTTCACAACAGTTTAATTTGTAAGATTGTACGATTTGTCCTCATTTTGGTTCTGACCTTAAGGCAGAAGCAGAGCCAAAACCAGGGTGGTGCGATGAGCTTCACACAACATCTCTGAACTTTTTCCGCTCAATCCCTTCCCATATTTGCCGTTATTATATTACTGAGATAAGGAGAGCGATATTGGGCGAGTGACAGAAATGGAGAAAGACAGTGAGCAAAAAAGTAAAAGGCTCCAGAAGAGACACATGGAGAGGGGAGAGGCAGACAGATAGAGGAGGAAGGAGAGATTGAATAGATGAATGTGATTTATCTATAATGAAATCAGCTGTGTCTGTATGGGCCATGGCGCACCATTCAGGCCCATTTCTGCTTTACACACAGATTTAGCCGTTTAATATTCCCAAGATCAGTGACAGTAGATAGACTGCCCCCGTCCGAGAAACTGTTAAGACTGTGTGGACTACTTTGAATAAAAACTTAATAAATCTCAGCAGTTAAAACTTGTGGCAATGATTGTAGGACACATGTTACACCATGATAATATCCATTCATGGTTTGAAGTTATTAAATTAAATGTATTCATGCGCAGTTCAAGAGGTTTGTTGGAAGTCTGGTTGTAGCACAAATCAAATTGCGAATCTACTTTGGCCGATATTTTGCTGTGCTATACAAACACTGTATCAAACTATATTGTCTTCCATATTAATTAGCAAACCTAAAATAAATATGAACACACATTTCTTTTTTCTGTTTATTTCTTTTATACTTCAAGTAGTGCCGTTCTGTTTTTGCGCCTGGTTCAGAAGACATGAAAGAATACACACTACACATGAATGTCACTGTGGCCAAAGGTTTGTACAGTTTGTTGTGTGGGCATCCTTTCTCTCTCTCTCTCTCTCTCTCTCTCCCTCTCTCTCCCTCTCTCTCTGCCTACCTTTCATGTCCATCCAGGCGTGAAGCTCTGCACTCCCCACATGCGTTGACACACACACATACACAGACTGCCCGGGGCCAGCGCACTCACTCGCCCATCCACAGTGAACCACGCATTCGGCATCGCCACATTGCCCCCGGACATGCATTCGGTCCAAGGAAGGCACTTTTTTACTCCTCAAGTTGTTTGTTTGAGAGGATTTTACGCTACGCCCTCGGCATAAAAACACATTGCTTTTGAGAGACAGTATTTGTGATTGTGCGCCTTCTCGTCCTCTGGGCATGGCATCACAACATATACATTTTCATTCTGTGTGTTCTGCTCATTGAAGTCGCAGCCACAGCAAAGGGCTGTGAACCTAAAGCCAGATCAGGATAGCTCACTTGCCAAAATGTCACTGTACTCACTGCTTTTGCTTCCATGTTAATGGTTGTATTAGCTGTTAAGTTTGACAGTCTTCCTGTTTTATCTAGATATGGGACTGGGTCTAGTGTTTCACACTGTATTCTTGATTGGATTGAATTATTTACTTTCTTTTTTAACCAGTATTTACAACTTGATTTTTACAGAATTGAGTTACCATGACTGCACTATTATCATTTGGTTTTATGCCTGAGGCCCTTGCTATCACAACCAACCTCATTATGATGACGGGGAAGGCCTACAGGGGAGTGTCTTACCCAGGACGTGACAGTATGTGCTTAGTTGTAGAGCTGCAATCGACTAATTGTGAGTAGTCGATTTAAAAAAAAATAATGGTATGTGGATCATCGTAATAGTTATCTGGACTACACAGACTCTAAAACACATACAAAAAACATGTTTATAGCAAAGACAGTGGCATTATTAAATCAACATGTCAAAAAGAAGAAATTATTCTCTCAAAATGTATTTTATCCATATTGAAGCCTTTAGTCGCCATAATCCAGCCTTTATTTGGTTGTTAATGCATTTAAAATATACTATCGAAATAACAATTTGACTAGTCGAGTAATCAACTAAATAATTGTCGACTAGTCTACTACAAAAATAATCGTTAGTTAGCAGTTTTACTTACATAAGATGTTAACTGGCAACCAACCAGTTTGTTGTGAATGTTTAACCCAATACACCGCTCCCAGTGAAAAGTTAAACATTCAAAATAGTATACAATTTTAAAAATAGGTCACATTCACTGCATTTAAACATCATTTTATCAGAAAAGTATCACAGCTAATGAATGCTTTCACAAAAGAAAAAGAAAGCCATAGTTGGGTTTATGTTTTTCATAATGTTTCCATCTTTGACGTTGGTGTATATTTTCCCCGATGGATGTAAATGGCTTCTAAATCAAAGGACAGAGCTCCATCAGTGCTGCTCTCTCACAATTTCATATCATGCTGTGATTTAGAAGAAATTACAGTCATTACGAGGCCTTTAGCGTTACCGTAAATGTTGGGTAAATGGTGCACACTGATCTTCGCCGGGGATTTGTTTATGCTGAAAGGATAAAAATGTCTGCCATTGCTGGAGACAGAATGGGCTGTTAATGGTGCAAAAATGGCCAACTGGTTTGATCTGGTCTTTCATCACATCTTGGGACATATTTCTTCTTCTCTGTCACTATCATTCGTCCCCTCCCTCCCTCCCCCATCATTTCGCCTGCGGGACAGTGGAGTGGAGTCTATCTTCCTACAAAGCCCCTTGTCCACTTTGATTACTTACATTATTGTGAGCAAGAAGAAGACTCTGCCTTTGCTGTGAGTGCTCAGAATTACACTGCACACTTAGTAGTTTGCATTAAGGCCTGACACGAGTCCACAAGCAAAATGACTAGTAATAGTTGGAGTGTATAGGGTTCGCTATGGTGTGGTCGGAGAATGAAAGGTACTATTTTTACTGCGTTCTGCTTTGAATAATTTGTTTACATAAAGATATGACAGCGTGTACTTGATTATTACATTAGAAATAGAAATATTAGAAAACATGTCATATAAGAAATTCTATTAATTTCATTGGATATTGAATAATAAAAAGTCACATATATAAATGCGGATTGACACCTTTGAAATCAAAATATCCAGTATCAAAAATGTTATAAAGGATAGTATTATAATCTGCCATAGATTTTGCATTGGCTGCGCTTCAGGTCTCACTATGTTCACCAAAGACTATATATTAAGTCATTATTGGGTGGGCAGGATATTGACCAAAGGGATGGACTTGGCTAATGAAAGCTATAGACCTGGTGGATAGATTGGTGATTAATGAACAAGCCCAGTCTCTACTTGTTTTCTATTATCAGTCTCCCAAACAAGAACAAACACAAACACCGTTAATTACTTGGCACTCATTGCAGCGTATACATGTGGTCACAATGGGAGCCTTGTGTGTGAGCAAGAGTGAGTAATGAGTTAAAAAAAAACAAAAGAGAGCGTACAGTATGTGTGGCAGAGACGGGCAGAGGACGAGCAGCGCTGTGGGAAAGTTCAAGGGATGTAGGCCAGCACTCAAAGGGGTAAAAAGGTAACAGCGCCTCATTGTTCTAAATACAGGCAATACGGGCACATTAAAATAGTGTATAATGATGCTGTTTTTAACTATGAATATAAAAACTTTATTGGCATTACATTAGCGCTTCATCGATTAATCGACTAATTGTAGTCGGCTGAAAAATAATTGTACCTTGATAATCTTAATCTTTATCTGGACTATACAGACTCAAGACCTTTTTATCATAAAAACGGCAACACTATTAAATCAAAATGTCAAAAAAGATCAAACCATTTTAGATTTTCTTCAATAATACATTTTATTCATAAATGATCTCTAAGTGGAAGCCTACAGTCATCACACTTCAACATTTGTTTGGTTAATAATGTATTTGAAAAGTCCTATATACAATAGAAATGATCATTGACTAGTCGACTACTAATTGTTATTTGTTATTGTTAGTAAAAAATATAATAGTAATGATTCAGAATTATAGATTAGGTATCCCTTGCTTTCCATGTGCTAAAATGATAAAATTTCTCTTAAATAAATATAGATGCTAAAACAATGGATTCCATACTAATCTCCGCAAATATTTTGTAACTGGCTTAAATTGATCAAGCAGAAACTCATCTGGGTAGTTTATGGCTGTAGATTCTCTGTGTTATAGTTGTAATTATGATATAAACCATAGTCAGTCCTGCTCATATTGTGAAGTATAACCATATCCATTGTGTGTCCAGCTCGTGTAGCCTGTAGTTTTGTTTTCCTTGGTTCAGTTCTCTTGGACTGGCTCACAGCTCCAGCGATGCCCCATGCAGCTGCCCCTTCACGACACTGACTTTAAAGGGTCTGTCTTGGGTTGAGTCCTGGTGCCTTTGGGCTATAGGGCACAGTCACTCCAAATGTGCACTTACTCCGCTTTGCTCCGGACATTTCAGGGTCAAACACAGCATACTGAAAATCGCATATTAGGGGCAAGTATGCAATTTATAAGAGCAATATATGGCAAAGGCTAGACCAGAACTAACCTATTTAGTGTTTTGTTTTCTGTTTCTTACTGGAAAACAAGGTGAGCAGACTTCCTGAGACTTTTTCAGGAATGTGGTTTATTATTTGTACTCTTGTGTAATCATCAACTTGAGCAAGAGGTAAGAGGCAAATGTTCGACTTAGTGAAAATATCCAGGCTTAGTCATGTAAATCAAAACCAGACTTCCGCTATTTCATCGAAACATGTCATCCCTCAGCTATTTCAAACCATTCACGTACTCCATTATAAAGCTATATTTGGGAAACAACAATGAGAGTTTAGTCGGAACAGGAGCAATGTTTTTAAGGAAAATGGAAGTTTAGTGAATCACCTTCACATTTATTTGGGGAAATTGGTATTGCACACTAAAAATGTAAACTGCAACATCTATTGAATGTTGATGAAGCCCCCAAAAGGATGCAAATCATCCCTGTCTTGAGCTTTATTGCTGGGAACTTTGCTTGAAAGAATGACGCTATGCTATCTCGGTGACCCATCGTGCACTGTTAGTCAATAGTGTCCAAACAAAAGCAAGGCATGCCATTAGTTAATTGTCATGGAGGGGTTTGTGTGCTTTCAGGGATTCAAACCAACAATCTGTTTCTTTATTCCTCTGAACCACTAAACCTCAAAGCTGACAGTAAATTTGTCAGCGGACTGGATACAGAGGGAGAAGTCTTTAACAATGCTGTCTGGTGTCTGTGGTGGTGTGTGGCCCCGCGGCGCTGCTCTCAAACCTCTGTCTGAGTCACAAACCTGTTGGACTCATTTCCTGCTCTCAACTTTGTCATTTATAACCACACACACACACACACACACACACACACACACACACACACACACACACACACACACACACACACACACACACACACACACACACACACACACACACACACACACACACACACACACACACACACACACACACACACACACTCACACACACACACACACACACACACGAACACACACACACACACACACACACACTCATAACTCCAATGACAGAGCACTCCCTTTAGGCCACTGTCACTCCCAAAAGCCACTCCTTAGCTCCCAGTTACATGAAGAGACTTAAGTGTGAGACTACTGACCTACTAACTCATAAGAGAAGCTCTATTGACTGATAAGACAGTTCTGTTCAGGATTATTTTGTAAGAAAAATGCTCAAATATCAGTAGGGCTACTAATCACGATCATTTCAAACAGTTACTTCTATATAGTCAAAATTATTCCACAGAGAAAGTATAGACTGAATACCTTTGCTCCAAGTTTCGAGTGTCAAAAGAATGCACTTATAATTCTAAACAGAAGGAAATCAATTGTATTTTTGTTTACGAATCAAATTGCACAGCCCTATTAGCACATTACCTAGGCTGAAGTGTTAAGCAGGGTACTTTAATTTGAAACATCACGTGCTTATCTCTTGAGACTTTTTTCTTGTTTGCAAAACTCCGGTTGGGGACTAACTTTACTTCAAGTAAAAAAAAAAAAAGAAAAAAAAAAAAGACTAACTTACAACTTACTTGAACTTACAATCATAACCAGACCCAATTAATCCACACAATTTGAATTACCAAATATTACTGAAGTTTCTGAATGAAATGCAACTTAAAAGTACAATTTGTAGCCTTCGTATTTGGATATTAATGTTCTAATAATTATATGTTAGCCACAATTTCGGACAGTCGTGCTTTTAATACAAAATTGTGTTCTCTGTTTTGTTCTAATCAAAGCACTCTGTCTTCATGGCACTTTGTGGGACATTAATGAAATCAGTCTAAATGAACATAATTTGCTCTAAAAGCCTTATTTTGAAAAGGGCCCATTCGAAACATCTTTAATTTTCTCTGTCATTAAACCCAAAGTCGGCTCCAAAACAGAAATGTTTCTTCATTCACGGCTCTGAAAACCACCCTCCCTCTCCCACACGCACACACAGACACAGACGACCAGAACATGCACTATTTCCCTGTTGTAAAGTGTAATAACAGCTGTCCTCGGGCCAGTTACAGCTATCGTAAAGAGACGACAACTCCCCAAACTCATTTAGCCCGCACACTCACACACAAGCATGCACACGCCATGGAAGCCAGCGTCCTGTAGAGAGGGGGCCTGTCGCACCCCTCATGCTCCCTTCTCTCCCTCTCTGTGCCCTCTCCCGCCTGTCTGTCCTCCTGTCTCACATCCAGCGGCCAGCCCCAAGTCATGTTTGACCACATTTTACAAGGTGACAACTCGTGCACATACTTCCATGCGCTGTAAGGTACACTTCAGTACGATCTTTTGAAATGCAAAAGTGGGGAATTAAATTGTTCTGCGAAAAAATTACAGAAATAAGTTATTCAAACTGTTTCTAGGCTTCATTAAGTTCAGCTTAAAAGTAAGGCTGTGCAATCAATCAAATTTCAATTACAATTCAGATATGTGTTCTATTTAATTACAGAACTGTGTTATTGAGTAATTGAGATGATTAACATAAACGTCTGTTTAATGCCCTGATCTATTGAGTGTAAAAGATACTCATGGATTATACCTTTCTCTTTGTAGAGGACCTTTACAACTGTCAGCAGTGCAATTGAGTAAGACATGTCACATACTTTCATGTCAGCTTTCTGTTGTCTTCATTTTAGGTGCGCTGATGTAGTACCTTCTAAGCAAATAATTCTTTGAATAATCATGATTTCAATTATGATTTAAACCATCATAATTCAACTTTAGGCCTTTGATTGAGAAATGAAATCATGCACTTTTATTATGGCGTGCAGGTCCACATTAATGGTACAACTTTAATAGCCAAAGTAAATTGATATTAGGCTGATATTTGACACAGCTGTCCTGCTTTAAGTCATGAATCTTTTAGAGCTGTTGTCCAAAGAAATTCTTGGTTGATTAAATACATTCTCTGCCGATTTATTAAATCAAATCAAACTTTATTCAAAAAGCTCTTTTCATACAAAGATTGTAACACAAAGTGCTTTACAATTTACATATAAAAACACTGCACTCACAAGACCACAGCCACACATTAATTCATGCAAAAAACAACTATTTACAAAAAAAGTTCTAAACAGTGTATTTATGCAATTTGTGCACTGAAGAAACCATTAACCAATTAATGGCCTAAAGTATAAAAGGCTAACAGCCCTAGAATGTTCTGTCCAGTTCTCTCATTGTCTCCAGAATCCCATAACATCTGCTGTTATACCTGTAATCACTGTCTTTTAGCCCTGACGCTCATGTTTATCCAGTACCTAAACTCCACCTTCACTACATTAAACAGTACATTGTTGCATTTGTAAATAATCCCCCGTCCCGGCGAGCAAAGGTAAATATCTTTTCAAGTTGTTTATATCTGCACTCGATCTTCGACACAGTCACGCTCTTTATTTATGCCTGTTATCATTGCCAACACTCTGCGTACCCCTCAGTGCGCCCCCTTTCCCCATAGACTAATCGCAGTCTGTAATGTATGTTTAGCTTTGCAGTACTTGCTGTCTTGTCAGTGTTATTCCCACCGGGATGTGATTTTACTTTGTTTTTCCGTCTCCATGGCTTCCACTCGCTGCTCTCTTCTTTTTTTCCCATTTCCTTGCCAAAAGTAAATCTCCTCCAGGACGCTAAATGCTATCGTTAGGCATCTTTTTGTACTGCAGACAGAACTGTGTCACAGATAAAAGAGCTTCTTTGACATAATTTTTATTGGATTTTGAAAGTCCCAGTTACATTTTCCTATTGTTATTTTAGAACTCTCCTCTGGTCTTTGATGTTTGGATGTATTTTTATGCCAAGCTTCTCTGCGCGTCTCTTTCTATCAGTCCCTCTGGTATAACTGCTGTTTCAGGTTGTTCTTTGTGCGTTGCCGGGAAGAGCGGCATTTTGTCCGACAACAGAAGTGCTTTAGTGGCACAAAAACGGGACGAGGCTAAACCCTGAGCCCGCCAGTCCATGGACAGAGCTCTGGAGCAGGTCGCCGGACAATTGGAGGAGTCATCGGGCAGAGCAGCGTGTCACGGGCCTGTGTGCTGACGCGCTAAGCTACTGTGGCCGCGCGTTTAACCTGCTTATAGTGCCTTCAGGCAGGGATTTTGGCTAGCTTTCAATACCTTCACATGCACCGCTTATTGGGGCTCTGCTGTTAGCTTGATCATGCCCTGCAAAGGATTCCTGCCTTTCTGTTGCAAAGGATTGTAGGACGAACACAGCGAATGATGGACCTAAGGCAGTGTTCCAGAGCTGAATAAGAAAATGTAATTAGTGCATCTTTATCTGGAGTTTACAGGACTGAAACAAGCTATGTGCAAGAGGTTTTATTCCCAGTTACGGCCGGGCGATGTTGACAAAACTGAATATCTCAATCCCAATAACAATATTCAGACGATGTAATGTCAAATTATGACAGAAACAGAAATCACTTTAAACCTATTAGTTGAGATTAAATCATTAGACAAATGTGAAATATCTGTAAAATGAATCACAAATGTGCAAAAAAAATCACTTTTTTGGTTTATTTTTTTATTAAATGATATACTCAGAATTCATATCTTTAAAACAACATTCTCGACTATCTAAATTATTAAATATTGCCCACCTATCAAATACACAGACATTTCTCTTTTTTTCCTGTTGATTAAAGATCTTTGTCTGCAAAGCTCTTCTCAATCAACATTTCCCTGAAGTGGTATATAGTTTTGACTGTATCTGGTTTAAATTTTGTTCTCTGTTCCAATGTGCAAATTAATTTATTCATTAGGCAAATAACAGTTACAGGCATTCTCTCTCTGATCCAATAATTCTAATTTCCTTTCCCGTATGGTAATGTACTGCTAACTGCCCCTGACCAGTTTGGCTTCAGATTCGTAGCTCCAGGCTGGGATTTTTCCTCAGCACTCACTCAGGTTTCCTCCTCTTCTCACTTTACCAACTCATCTATTGTTTTTCCCCACAATCCCCTCGTCCTCCCTCTTTCCATTTTGGCCTTACCTTCCTTGTGTGGGTCTATTTGAGTGTATATGTGCATATCACTGTGGGTGTGTGTGTGTTTGTTCTGCTTCTTATCACAGCCACACCAGACCTGCTTTGGCGTCCAAAACCTCAGCCGTGGCCCCATTGGCTCCGAAACAAACGGCCACCTGCCCAGCTCTACGATTGGTCCGTTCAAATCCTGTGCAACGGCAAAAGAGCATTATTTGAATCGTAACTCTCCCTTGGTAATTTATCCGTTTGGCTATCAGGGGAGGTGATGAATGACCGTAGTGTAAAGAAGAAGCAAACACTAAAATGGCTGCACTATGCTTCTTCCTGGTACATACAGGTGCAAGGGCTCGCTGTGCTCCACCCAAATAGCCCTCCACCACACGCTAGCAATCATTCTGACCTCATTCTGTCCTCCATTGATCCATTTACAGACCAGAGTGCTTTTGTTTAACTCAATGGGACGTGTCCATCTAGGCCCCACTCTGGAACTCTAGGAACAGCCAGAGGTGTTTAAAAACTGGGGGCTATGTTTGAAAGGAGATTCTGCTTAAATTTAAAGTCTTTGGGTCGGTCATTCAGCTATTTATTAATCAGTGCAGCACAACATGCAAATGGAACCACTGACAGACTAGAGCCCCAAACCCTGGTAACCAGGGTTAGATCATGACTCTAATACAACATTTTGTATTGTAACTAGGGATGTCATATAAAATTTTAATGTTATGATTGTTATGACCAGAGTGAAATCCTTCATTCACTTTCTTTCATTCACAAGTTTGATGGATCACAATTCCTCACTAGCTTTATGAAGCTACCTGGTAAAAGACAAGTAGCTTTACTTTTTTGTTGAATTGAACTGAAGTTACTAATATTTTCTGCCTAAGATTCTCACGGCTATTATTTTTTAGGTCTTACCTTTATTTTCAGTTCTACCTGCACAGTGTGTAAGATTTAAGTTTATCTTTAAAGTTATTTATCTTGTTTGCATGTTCTATTCCTCCTGTTCTTGACACTGGAATTTCCCCACTATGGGACAAATAAAAGCTTTTTTATTTGATCTTATCTTATCTTGTCTTATCCTATGACCTGAATATTTGATTAACCCAATTGCAACGATCAGTAACTACAACTATGTTACATATTCAACATTTGCATGATATATGTTTTGTTTATACCATTTACTGTTTTGCAGAGCTCAGATTACTGTCTGTATAATAGCTTCTGGTACAATATAGCATTACAAGCAATCTTAATTACCTATAGCAGGTTGGCGTCTGATTCTTTGTGCTCTGGCCAGATGTTGCTGCCAAATCCCTTGTGTTTCATTGCCTCAAGTTAGAGCAAGCCATACACAGTGAAAACATCTGGCTTTGAATGCAACATCTATGAAGGAGTGTTAGCATCAGCTAATGTACTCCCAATACATTCCAATATGCCTTTACGCTTTGTTAATCAATGTTTTACTAAAGTTTGCTGATATTACTTTGCATTTTTGACAAGAAATATTATACATGCCCCCCCCCCAAACTATCCCAATTTAGCATAGACCCTTTAAAATGTGAGGTCATCAAAATTCCAAAGTGGAGGCGGCTGGAGGCAAAATAAAGCTGACTGTACATTTTTCAATCATTATTACACATTAGATCTAAATACTACTGGTTTTAAGTGTGTTGGAAAAAAGCAACACATTTGAATTTCCTGGGTAGAAAGTTTGTTTTTCTAAAACAAATGATGGACAAAATATAATTTTGTAGCCTTTGTATTTTAGCTACAAATTAATCTAATTTATGGAATAGTATCTATTATATCTCTAGATAAAATGAAAAATGATTCTGGGCTCAACATTTCTGTGAGTATTTTCCCTGTAAAACCCATAAATCTGCATTGTTCGTTCATCAAAAATAGAATAAGAGTTGATCATAATTTCCTAAAACATTATATAAAATACAATTATAGATGTGTTGAAAGCAGCTCTGATGTCACTCACATCAATCTGAGTGCTTTTCATTTTCCAAAATTATCAACATTTTTCACATTTTGTGATATTCTGAGGTTAAATTCCAGTTTCTCTAGTGAAATCGCATAATGTTGCTGAATTTAGAGTGTTTTGTTTACAAACTTTTAAAGGGTCTGTAGGATTGGCTTTAATTCATGAATTACAAACCAGTTGACACGTTTACAACCTGCTTGTCTTCACTGTTCAAATTAATTATTAATTAATCAAACATCATGGACACGCCACATTTCACAGGTCAGATCTGTGGAGAGGCATGCATGCTCACATAAGATTCAATGTTTTTCAAGATATTTTTGAGAAACAAATCCATACTAAAATAAACCAAAGACAGAATAGTTAAACTGGGTAACATTGGAGGCAAAGCAACAATGTCCCCATGGAGACACTAGCAGGTGGTGTACCTCCCTGTAGAAAGATGCAATGCACCTTTAATATTTTCTTTCAGCTTTTATCCCTGTTTGTCCAACTCCACAGTAGTATTCAACAACTGGAATTTGCTTATGATAAATTACACATAAGCACATGATGTTAGGATACATATCTTCAGGGTCGTGCCATGAATTATTAACCTCTCCCCAGATTTTTCGCACTTTAAGTCACTGTATTGCAAAGTTTACTTGGGCCGAGCGTCTCCAGTGAGTCAGCCAGTCAGCATTTTGGAGGTCAAGTGTGCCGTGAAGGGTGGAGCGTAAAGCAGCAGCCTGTTGAGACTTGCAGGTTGGGGATTTTAGTTAAAAGAAGAACCAGCTGTGCTCTTGGGGCTAAGACGTGCTGAGTGCCGTCTAAGGGCATAATTACTCCCCCCTGACTCATTCAAGATTACACACACTGACAGGAGATATCTGATCCCTGCTCTGGTTTATGGATTTGGAGATAAACTCTTCCAGTGTAAACCAAAACAGTCGTCTTTGTCAACAGCTGTAAACTGAATCTGTAAAGTTGTAAGCTTATTGTTGTACGGTTTTTGGCATTTGACAAAAATATGTACGATTTGACGATAGTTGAAACTCCAAGATAGTTTCTATTTCCATCTGGATATGTTTTAAGTTGCATTCTTTCTTGGATGCAGTTTATAGAATGGATTGAATGGGTTTGAAAACTATTTTATTTTAGTAAGTAAAAAGTGCTTCAACGTTAAGAAGCCTTTTATTTTTGTGAAGCTGTCATAAAAACACATGCCTTAACTATAGCAAAAGAAACTATGTTACTGCACGATTGTGTGAAATTATCAGTGAGATTAATAATAGCAGCAAAGTGTAGCCTGGAGTCTGCGAATGTTGAAAGGTAAATTTGTCATGAAACAAAGAAAGAGGGGGTTGTTTGAATTTCCCAAAACAGTTGTAATTCGACTCCCTCTGGGGCCAGTGCTGAGCTCATTCACAAACACACATCACAGGACAGCGCTGGGGGAGGGCCCAGGTAACACGGAGGTGAGGGATTGCCTAAACTTTCCTTCACAACCACAAACAAAGAAATCCTGCAATATGCCCCTATCTGACAGGAATAACCCACCCCTCCCTCTCTGCTTCCCCTGCCTTATCTGCCGCCCCGTCCCCAGCTCTGTGAAGTTCCTTTAAATGTCAGCATTTGAATAGTAATAGAGATAAACGATGCACGGATAGACACAGGGAGTGAGGTGAAGAGGAAAAACACTGCCACCAGGTGAATGTCATGAAGATAGTGGGTTGGAAAGAGATTAGAGATTTCACCTACTGCTAATGTCGCTAACGGCCCCCTGAAAATATTGCGACAACAAATCCTTTCATGCATGACTGTTTTGAATTATATTATTTATTGTAAGGTTGTAATATTTTATAGTCCTCTTTAGACAGTGGAAAATCCTACATCAAGTCCACAATTCCTACATGTTTTTCTTCTTATTTTTATTAAAGGTGTTGTAATGGATTGTTACTTTCTTAAAAAACAGAACTAATTTTCTTTTGCAACAGTTTATAAGTGTTTTTCACAGCTCTGAGGGGCCTGAGTGAGTTTTGCACTCATGGTTAAGGTAACAGCAGCTAGCCTGCTAACACCTCACATCCTAGAATAAAATGCTCTTTAATTAGAAGCAGAGAGCACTCACCCAAATAGCTGCTTTAACATTAAATCTGTACTGGGACACAAAAGATGTATGTTAAAAAAAGGGAAAAAAACAAGCAAAAAAAAACCTGGTACAGCCCCTTTAATCGAGTAATAGCACACACAGATCCTTCTCAAACTGGCCACTTCATCTGGTAAAAAGCCAAGAAATTGTGGAAACTTTTTGGAAAAGGGATAGTAGATGAAAGTTTCTCAGTGTCATTATGTCCAGGAGTGATGTGCCTTCCTTGACTTGACTACAGCACCAGAAAACAGACACTTCTGATGCAACGCTGCTGAAAATAGTGAGATTTTTCCGTTTTTGATTGAGCCTTTGTAATGACGGGACTGCCGTGTGGAAACCTGTATCTAATTCAGAAGCATCAAAAGAGCGCTCCTGACTGACTGCTATAGCTTCCAACCCCATCACGGCATGTGACAGTGACACTGCTATGCTAGGTCGTTAGAAAATACTTCACACATGATCGGCAATGACGACAGCTTCTTGTGTTTATGTTTGGTAGAGCTGCACCATTTGGGAAAAATATCTGATTGGATTTTTTTATGACCGGTATTGTGGTTGCGATTACATTTGCGATTTATTTTATAACGATAGGATTATGTTCAAAGTTCACATTTTAACGCCACCAGAAAAATTGACAAAAAGATTGACAAGCTAATGAAAGAATCACCTGTTTCAGAACGTTTTTGTCGCTGTTTGTCACGTTTTTGTCACTTTTAGTTGCGTTTTTCTTACTTTTAGTTGGGTTGCTGTCACTTGTTTCAGAACATGTTTAGGGTTAGCAGTTTTTGTGCAGAATAAAGCAAGATGTTTTGTTGTTTGTGGAGGAAATTATGGCAATTCAAAATTGCCAATTGCATCCATTAAAATTGTGATTTCGATTTTGAGCAGCCCTAATATTTGCCTAAGTTCAATTAGCCAATTCATTACCATTTTTGTGGAGAAGGCATTTTTTCTATGAATTTTGCTTTGTATTTTACTTTCCAATAGCAAGACCAAACAAAACTAGCTGGTCAGGCGCTTATCTCTATCGCTTTAGGCTTAAGTCGGGAGTCGTGGGAAACACCCTTGACAGGTGGCTAATAATTACAGGACTAAACTGATAAAAACAACAATAGACTGCACTCATTTGCACTGGACAGCTAAGAGTAATTAACCAATTGATGTAAATATCCACACAACTAAATCAACATATTTTAGAACTCACACAATCAGTAAGTGTTCAATGTGAATAGAAATTGAGCTAAATTCTCCAGATTGTATTTATTTCAGCTCAAAGAGAGATTTTCAACATTCCCGTCAATCATGTTTTTGTGAAATAATCTTAAAAAAGGAAATCCCCATTCACCATTTGTCCTTTCGAAATGGAGTCTATACGGTTTTGAGGTCACTGCCAGTTTCAAAAGACAATCCCCGGTTTGAAAAGTGCTTGAGTTTTGAATTTGAGTTGAAAAGCCGTATTAACCCCATATAGAGAGGCGCTCAGCGAGGGGCAAAAAAGAGAAAAAAAAAATCCACCACATTCCTGTTTTCATCGTCACTGTCAATGTAAAATCCTGAATCAGCCAAACGTACAATACACACGATTCAATTACAACTCTGCGAGATGAAGGGTGGAGTTTTTTCAGCTTTCTGCACTTCCAATTAAACCAGTGTAGAAGTGGCCTATGTGTGTGTTTGGAAACGCGTGGCACTTCAGAGAGGGAGGAGGAGGGGTAGGGGTCTTTGAAAGTAGGGGCCACCGAAGCGTGACGACTACGAGGAGAGTGTGTGCGCCTCTCATGTCACCTTGTATCATTTCAGGCTAATTTCACCTATTTTTCATACAGAGACAAAAGGGAGAAAGCCAGGACACAAGGTAGACACGTCACTGAAAGGAAATGATAAGGTATAAGTTTATTAGTGTCCTTCATGGTCAGGCAAAGGCGACAAATAACCACCTTGACATCCTGAGAATTATAGACTGGAGGAAAGCACCGAGCAGTGGCTACAAAGTCAACGTGGACAAGAACTACTCAGAGACCTTCATTAAGGCATTGGTCATCTCGCAGTGGTAAAAAAAAATGTTCTTAGGAGATTATTTTGATAATTGATTAGTCTTTCAATTAGTCTATTCGTTGTTTAAGACTGTAAATATGAAGTTTTTACTCAATTTTACCCAGATAAGAAGCTGAAGTAAAGCCATTTAAGGACATCCTGCTGCAGAATATTTACATACAAAGGGGAACACAACATTGACACATTTCGCATGTCATTTTTGTGTGATTCCTGTCCTTTTTGAGTAATAAAATCTCATGTTTTTGTGTCTGTGTATCGTCCAGTTAACGATCATTCGATTACTTAATTTGTTCATAACGCTTCTATACTCGATTAGCTGCGATTAATCGATTATGTTTTGGGGCCCTTGTTGCAGGGTCAAATGCTCCATGCACCAAGATTATAAATGTCGGAGAGTTGACGCAAATGCAATAAAATCAACCCATTTGTTCACACAAACATGACTAACTATTTGATTGAACTTGATTTCAGATTTCCAAACCATTGTCCTTGAAGTCTTTTACAAAGTTCCTTCTCCCTCTCGTTGCAGACACAAGAGCAGATTGCGATCACAATTACACCACCATAATTAACAATGAACAGGCCATATATGCATACTAAAATCTGCAGTATCATAATTAATCAACAGGTTTAGTGTGATCTGGATAGAATTAATTAGTGATTTTCTGAACCACGTTTTTTCACACCTTTGTTCAACTTCCTCATTCATTCAGTCTTATCTTGTGCTTGTGATAGCATCTGCAGCTTCAGACCGAAACAGAGCTGCGAGATAAAGACTCCACGACGCAGAGCCTGAGAAGATGCAGCAGTGCAGGGGATTTCTGCTCAAGACCTGGTTTAGTCCTGGTTCAGTTCTGGTTTGGGCCTGGTTTGTCCTGATTATTTCAATTTGAGTGTTAGACAGATTTTTATTTATTTATTGTATCTAGTTTAGTAAGCCTGGTTTAATCCTTATTTATCACTGCTATTGGTTTTGTGGTTAAATCTAGTCATTAATTCAAAATGACATTGTGGTAAAGATATTATTTATTTCTGCCTTCTTAGCTGACCATTGCAGTTTAGACCTTCGTTAGCCATAATGCTGTCCAGTTTAGGTTATGGTCCTGCTTAAGTATTGGTTTTGTCTACCTGGGTTGCTACAAGAGATTACAATAGACACCAGGTTTTATCATGGTTGGGGAGCAACTAATGATAATCGATTCAGTAATAGATTAGTCTGGCGATTAGTGTTTTAATTAATTGATTAGATTAATTGATTAATTGAAAAGGTAGACAGTGAATATAAGAGTTTTTACAATATTCAACAGAGAGGAAGCTGAAGATGTTGTCAAGCAGCTTTTTTAGAGTTAACAAAATAGGTTTTACGATAAAAAACACTCAGCACATGACACATTTTGGAGATTGTGTATAGTTAAAAAATAACTATTATTCGATGATGAAATTATTTAGCTTGTTTCAACCCTACTTCATGACCAATCTAATTTTAGACTTTCTCTGAATACTTCCTGGTTGAGAATTTCAAATTCACTGCATTAAAAGACCCATAGCCTTTTCCCTAGCTCAGCCGCCTGTGTTCTGCTCGTATATTTGAACACTTTGAGTCCTCATGTGTGACTTCTTCTCAAGGTGGAGGTCAGCGCGAATCGCCGCTAAATGATGGTGAGCGACACTGGCAGATGTTGTGTCAGATGCCACTCACCGATATTTTACAAAACACGGCGTCTGTCCCGTGTCACCATCTCCCTCATATGTGTGTGTGTGTGTGTGTGTGTGTGCGCGCACCTCCTCTCTGCCCTTGAGCCTTTATCAAGTCCCTCTAATTATTTTATTATGCAAATGAGGCGCCATTATTTCATTAGCGAGGCAGCCAATCACACAAGCTGATTAGGAAGTGATTAGCATGCAGTCGGTGCGCTTTTTCTGTGTCCTTGTGAACGGGGGGAGAGAGGGGCACAGATGACCCATCTGGACACACACTGCTGCATGGTGAAATTTTATAGACTTTTACAGCTCAGTACAGTGGTTCACAAAGTGGGGAGTGCGTACAACTGGTGGTGCTTTGAAGTGTTTTGCAGTGCTCTTTCATTTTGAGGCTGTTATAGTCCTGCTTTAGTTCAGGGTTAGACCAGCGTAGTCTTGTTGTAGCCTCAAATGAAACCTGGTTTTACGAGACAGTGTAATCCCTCCTTTGTCCTGGAGTGGTAAACGGTAGAAAACTGCAAGGTAGTCATCTGGACGGTGTTTTTGAAATCGTGTCATTGTTTAGAGGGGTTAGTAGAACCTTGGCTTAAGATAGATTTTTATGTTTTTCTAAATGGAGTCCACACGCAGGTCATTTTTGCCCATTCAGGGTGGTGTGAAAACCTGTCAGTAGCGAGGTCTCTTTTTGTGCCTTTAAATTCTAAATACCTTATTCATTTGGTTCAATTTGTTGACCTTGTTTTTTGATAAAATTTGGTTTGAACCTTTATACGGTATAAATATATTTCAATATATGGTCAAACTAATGAAAACAGAGAAGAAAACCTTGACCACTGGCTAAGAAATCAATACTTTTGAGTTGAAGGTCAAATCTTTAACCGGTTGATATCTGTAAATGACAGCTCTTTGAATTAGGAATTGTAGCTTTGAATAGTCGAGGACAAATTATGCGGACAATAAAGTTTAACTCAATCTAAACCTTAGTAGTGGTGCGGGAGATGCTAGATTTAAGTTATTTGTGCAATTTTAATTCCCTCTGTCAATTCATCCAAGATTAGAACTGTAAATTCTAGCAACATTTCTTCTTTAAATCTGAGTATAGTCTGAATATAAGCTCTGGCAGTACTACTTATCTTGTAGTTGAAAATGTAGGTATGGCATTTTACACAAAAGGCACATTGTTTTACATCGCAAAAGAAGTTGCCAAAACGTAGACCAAAACTTGTGATAAGACATAAAGATCAAACATTATTTTGTTTAGTTTAAAATACCTCACTTAATTGGAGAACACATCAAAAACAAGACTCCTTCAGAAAGATCATACTATTCGACTCTCAAGCCAAAAGATAAAATATTTGAGATATGCAGACTACCTTGATTTATTATGTTTTCACTATCTGCTGTGAGATTTGGAGATTATTGTCATGGACCTGTTTTGCACAAACTTTGGCAAGCAGCGGTGTTGGCTTGTCACCTCCTTTTCCCCTTCATACAAGAGGCAAAATGATAGTTCAAGGACTGCTCCACTCATGCTATTGGCAACCAGGCTTTAGCCGTTAGCCGCACA
This sequence comes from Rhinogobius similis, assembly GCA_019453435.1. NCBI lineage: Eukaryota > Metazoa > Chordata > Actinopteri > Gobiiformes > Gobiidae > Rhinogobius > Rhinogobius similis. Next base: position 30,478,388 of record CM033620.1, on the reverse strand, counting down.
TCGTTCCAAATTGGCAGGACACGGAGGAAAGGGAGAAGTGCTAACTGTGAATGTGGGCGGGCTGCGCAGATCTATTTCTATGGGTGTCTATGTGGAGAACGTTTCACACATTTGATATCCACTGCACCCCTGTTCCTGCTCGGACGCGGCTTTTGTTAGAAATAAAAAGGATAGTTGTCGATCAGTGAAATTGACGTACACCTGAAGTTCAAGGTTTTAACTATTGTTATGTTTCCTATAGATTCAGGTCTTGTCCAACTTCCAGTTTTGGTTTAGTCCTGGCTTTGTTCTAGATCTGCTTACAAGATACGTTTTCGGTATTGGTTTTGGCTTGTGAATTCTAAATGAGTTTAATAGAATTTTAAAAAATCCATCACATTTTTAAAAGTGTGGAGCCTTTTCTGTGATGAAGTTTCTAAAGTATTTACAGTATGTTTTGGGTTCTTTGTGGCTGACAAGGCCAAGCAAGCTCTGGAATGATGCAAGGTCACTGACTGAAGTAAAATAAAACGGGGCTGACTGCGTTAAAATACTTGACTTGATTTGAACTAAAGCAAATGCATAATAGAGGATTTGCTTAAAATTTTCAATTTTAGCTTGGATAATTAAAGCAATCTGTTTATTCATGACACATAATACTAAATTCACGTGGAAGGTAGCTAACAAAAGAGCATTTTGAACTAAACTTACTCTAAATCCAAAATGCTGTCTTCTGGTTATAACAATAATGACTTGCTTATAAAACCACTTTATTATGGTCAGAAAAACAGTTTCAATGCTAAATGGTGCCATCAGCAACAGCAGAACCAAAATTAGCCCATTGACTTAGCGTCTGGTATGACAATGGCCTCACTGCACTCTGTAATCATAGCTCTAGGGTCATGGAAGATAAAGTCAATAAATGCCTGCTCCTGCATGCTTTGATGTAAAAATCTGTCCAGATAAACCTACCTACAACATTTTGGAGACACATATCCATGTTTTTGTTTTTTTTTTACTTCCTATACAATATCCAGAAGCGCTTTGTATAAATGGCTTGATTAGATTGTCTCTAATGGAACAAGCTCGGGCAGACAAACGAGACTTGTCATGCTGCGGTACATGCCCTCAACGTATATTTTTTCACTTATGACTTGAGGTAAGTTGCTGTGACAAAGACTTAATTGAATTGAATGGGAGCGGACTGCAAGGAGAGGCTGGTTTCGGGGGCATGCATGGCGTCACTTGCTGAGTTTGATGTTAACTTGTTTGGCTGGCGGGCGGCGGTTGTCAGAGCGCACTGTGGCGGTGCCGAGCGGGGCAGATCGGCAGGAGAGCGGGGGGCCGACTGTCGCTTCCCTCTTTGTCAAAGCCACACACCATGCTCGAGGACACAGGTAGCGAAAGTGCAGCGATAACAGAAGATTTGAGGAGTTGTCGTGACTCGTGATGGGGTTTGATAGGAGTTTGTGGTGGATTTGAATGTGAGAAGATGTGCAACCGACCGAGTGTCGTCTGTTTAAAGACATAGGAACAAAAACAGATAGTGTTCTTTTCCCCAAGCAGAGGTGTGAAAATGACAAATTTTAGTGTTACAGTTATTTTACAATTTTACAATCACAACTAGGAACAAAAAAGGTTTAGTTTATTCACTTGACCTGTAGATTGTCATTATGTACAGCTTTGTTCACTGGCGTTTCCGATTTAGATTGCATTCATATATTATTAAGTTATTTCTGTCCTATATATGAATGCAATCTAAATCCTCCTACATCCTACATCCTCCTACATTTCTTATGTTTTGACATCCACAATATAAAATAGATCAGTTTTGACATTATTACAGTGTTGCTGTATTAAATTAATCTATACTAGCGTGTCATTTTATCGATGTACCAAGAAACTACTTGCAATTTGTTATAAACTTGATAATGTGTTAAGAAATATCAAAGGCTTTCTACTTTTATTGTCTTGGTTTAAGCTTTTGGAATTTAAAGACCAAGTTTACGCAAAGCGATATTTATAATCACATTTACTTGCTTTATAATTGACTTCTGCATTTTCCTACTCCAACAAAAGACGCACAGAGGACACCCATTAGCTTGCAGAGACATGAATCAGATGGTGCGCTGGCTTTTCTTAGCTTTATCTCTACTGGCCATTTTATTAACACACTGCCGGCTCTATGAATCAGATAGCTACCAGTAAACAGCGTGCCACCGCCGCTATCCCGCTATCAGCAAACCAGCTACATATCACCGCCACTTGATTGGTTCAAATGGCCAGCAGGGACAAGCGGCGTCTTTCTCAATTAAGACCATGTTCCTGCTTAGGTGCATCCAGGCGATTGTAAGGGGAGGGGACAGCAGCGCATCCACATGTCCGTCTCGGGGCAGTCTAAACGGGCTCAGATGGGGCGCCGGAGGGGGGTACTTGAGTCAGAGGTGGTCCCGACTAGCCTTGAGTGATGTCTGCTCAAGCCCCAAACTCCTGGTGGTTTCACTAATGAGCCAAGACATCGCATGCAAAAGAGAAATAAGCAAGCGGGGAGCAATCAACATGGATAAAAATAGAGATGAAATGGGCTTTAGTTCAACGGTTCTCAAACGGTGGGATGCATAACCCCGGTGGTGGCTTCTTCTGCCGCTGATTTCTTAATCTTGGTTGATTCATTTAGGTTTAATCGTAGTTATGTCTCGGTTTGGACTTGTCCTTTCCATTGATTTTCTGAAAACCAAATTTGTTTCTGAGGTGGTACAAAAGTTTAATAGTATGTCTTAAGAGAATGTGGTTATAAAAGGTTAATGTAATTGTGTGTTTGGTGTTTGTTTTGCAGGAAGCTGTACGTTCGATGAAGGCTTCTCTCAGTGCGATTACCAACAGGATCCGTACGATGACTTTGATTGGACCCACATCAACACACAGGAAGTGCCATATGTGTCCCCTGACCTGCCACAAGGTGAGACTCTAATGTCTTATTGTACATTTTAGATGGTACTGCCCACAATACAAACCCCTTTTTTTTTTACTTTATTGAAGTTTCTACCTGGGGCAATTTCATATCTTTTCCTGGTACATTTCTTTTTTCAATTTTAAGTGTGTATGCCAGCTTTTATGAGTTTCTAGTCTTTACTGTATTTGGTGGGATAATACCTGTTGTAAATATATTTTGTAGTTATACACCAATCAAGTGTCAGTTTATGGAGAACGTTCAAAATTATGTTGAAAATCACAGGAAGTAGAGCAAAACGATCACGTTACACTCAGGAGAATAAATTCAAAAGTTTGGGAAAATTTACAAATAAGAAACACATTTTTTCTGACACTTTAAACTTTTCTGATGCTTAACTTACATTTTCTCATGTAAGTTTACTTGTCAATGATAATTTCTCTGACATTAGAAGACTCAGTGTACAGCATGGTTGCTTGGTTGTTTCCCTAGTGCGATGTCATGATTTACAGCCAGGAAGTAAAAAAAAAAGAATTTGACAAACTGTGGTATAATTTTTTTGTGTTTTAGTAAAAGGAGTCTTACAACCTGTCATAGTTAACCTTTGCTACACATTTTTAATAGTATAAAAGAAAAGAAAAATTGAAATGCGTTTGTGGAGTAACAACAAAGGTGATGATCAAATTCCTTATATAAACATATGCTAAAAACAAATGATTTACCCACACTTGTGAATCCTAAAAACTTGATGAAGTTTTGGCATGCGAGCCATCCCTGCGTCCTCCCTTTCCCCATCTTTACAGAGACCTCTACTCTTTAATCAGTTGTGTTTTTTCTTCACCGACGATGATGATGAAGGGGGAATTAAATCTTTGTGCCGCGGGCTCAGGGTCTAATTAACAGAATATGAGGTCATTAATCAACAGCAGGGAACAGGGAAGGTTGCATATACTTTGCAATGTTAAAAGCAAAATGTTATAACAGTGACCAGCAAGGTTGGAAATTATTCAGAATTGAACAAAAGATGAAAAACTACACAGGGAGAATGTTGATCACGCAAAAGATCTAAAAAAGAGAACGACCATCAAACATGCACAGTAAGCTAATCCTCCAGCAAGGTTCTCTGCTTCTCTTGACCGTGAATCAGAATCTAGAGATGGTTCCCCAGGTGCTGCACTGCGGTCACCCAGTGCTCCTGACTAACCCCAGCACCAAGGAAGGATGGGTCAAATCTCTCTTTGGGGATCGTAAAGAATACCTTACCCTTAACGGTTGCTAACTGCACTGATTATAAATACGAAGAAGGCTGTATGAGTCATTTACTAGTAGTGGGAGTTATATTGAAAAACTGATAATATCGCAATTTTTGTTTTGTAGATATGTAGACATGCATAATTAGACTATCGAGAATATATCACTTTTAATTAAAATGATCAAAAATGACCTCGAAAGAAGACAATGTCCATGTCGAAATATAATAAGTAAGGCGTGACTTCACATTTTTTATTAATGTATGCAATTGAGAGATAGGGTTATCAAAACTAACTCACTAACGCCACAAGGAACGAAGTGATAATACACTCAACTAGACAAGGGGACCCATATTCTCTGATGCACGTTATTTGTTTTTACATTGTGCGATAGAGCCAATACCTGTGTGTAGATTTAGTCACTAGCCGTAGCTTTGCCTTTATGCACACAGACCAGGCAGAGTAATTTTCTTGTTTATTGTTGGCGATAGTAATTATGACAGTCCAGTCCTGTTGACATTTAGAGAAAGGTCCGGTTCACCACCAGCTCATAATGATATTTTCCCACACAGACTGCCTCATATGTGGGTATACTCTGTGGTACGGTTGGTATTTCGACAAAGGTGAGATGCCTTGCCCAATGGCTCGTACCCAGACCTTAGCATTTGGCAGTGTTAACAGCGGTGCAGAATGCTGTCACTATGTAGAGTCTGTATAGGTTAAATACTTGCACGAGTGGACGGCATAGCTAGTTTAATGGTTTGCTTGTCGCTAAAGGGGCCGCGTGGCCTGGAGGTATGGCAGTCCAAGAGTGACATTTGATGTGTTAATAATGCCAGCAGGGTGTGGGACAGTGCAGTGGCCAATAGGAAAAGCCCTGAGGGAATTAGAGATAAGGCTAGTATTTGTAGTATTAGTACGAGGCAGGAAAATTGGTTTGTAGCTTTGGGATAAAATGGTAATAGGGATAGAACAATATGCAAATCTCACAGCAGGGTCTTATAATGGTATTACATTCATGGTTTTTATGATATCAGTAAGAGTGAAAGGCTACTGGTTCTCAAAAATGTCATAATGAAAAGTGTTGGTGTCGTTATAGTTTGAAAAAATAAACAATACAAAATTTGTAGCAACCAGTAGAGCTTGTTGGTTGAAAACTTCGATTAGTTAACTAAAAAGGGTCAAGGTAAAAGCTCGCAAAACTATGACATATCTCTATGGACCAAATATCTGACCTAGACTGCACTCACACTACAGAGAAGTATTAATTAACTAGGTTGTAATATGTAGAAAGGGTAGAATGAACTCACATTTTACTCCCAAATTCTTATAATCCCAGTGAAATAATTTGTCGAGTTATGAAAAGTTTGGTTGATTAAGACAGCATTGACCGATTAATCAACTAAATGACTAAAGAGTTATAGCTCTAGCAAACAGTATCTTTATGTAAGCTGCACTTCAAAAGAGCAATGGATTGTGAGCTATATAGGTTTTTTCCACAAACAATAAAAACAAAAACAACATGTATTTATTTTTGATTTTCTGGCCCGAATGCTTTATTGAGGAGGGCAGCTGTATGAAACCACAATGCCCTAAACCACTACACCTCCCGCAAGCAATCATGACTTTGACACAGTGACATCTGTAGATTTAAAAGCTTACCATTTCATATTGTAAATGTCATTAAAGAAAATCCAAAAACATCACACAATTCAACTCTAACCAAATTGGAAATCCTTTTCCTATTTCCAAGTTTCATTACAACTTTGAAGCAGCTAGTTTCTCATGTAGCCAGATGGAGTCGTCTCGAGGGCATGGGACAGATTTAGAGCTAACCTTTCTTTGACTTTTGACCTCTAGAACTGAAGGGACAGCCACTTTTGACCAGGGGAGTTGTTAAGAGCATTTGGCAGAGCTCTGTGCTGTAGGGAGCAAGTCTATTTAGCTGATTAGTAGTGCTGGGGATGTGCAATGTTAAGGGAATTGGCACTGAAGTAAAATGGATATGTAGGAACTTAACTGTGACCTGTACCTGACCTGTCACAATAAAACATTTGAAATGCAATATACTGCTACATAAAATATCAAGATAAACAGTAATAAATGCACAAATATATATTTTTGTAAATGAAACACCATGTAAAGCATTAAATCATTGAAATAATATCAATATCTCAGCACTTAACAGCCATATCGCAAATAAATGCATTCCCAATATTGTGCAGCCCTACTCTACAGCTCATGAGGGTTCATAGTACAAAAAAAAAAAACAGAAAAAAAAGTTGCACACTAGAACAAATATAAGCTACACACAATAAATACCAAAAGTTAAGACAATATTTAATTGACATATACACAAGTGACAAACCTACCAGACTTGTTACATGTTTTGAAGTGGTCATTTACAAATTATACACTGTTTATCTGAATATAAACTCTGCCTCCTTCTCTCCAGCTGTTGGGGAAATAATAAGACTGACAATAATAATAGATAATCTGTGTCTGTGTGAGGGCAGTGAGTTGGCCCATCCAGATGCTGTGCTAATCAGCTCAGACCTGCACCAGATGTTTATGCAGTGAAATATGCTGAAATATGATCCCTTCCTACTCCTGTTTAATCTCTCAAATCACATTAGTTTATTACAAATGAAGCAGCGCCAGCCCACAAAGGAGCAATAATACGGTTTGTGTGACAGAGTACAGCACAACAGGCTAAAGCTGATTATATGGCTCTAATGCTAAAATGAAATGTCCTATATTTTATGATGTTATGAACCGGTGGAGTAATGTCATGACAATGTGGACAATAGTACATATTACATTACACATATTACATAAAGTCGTGGGTTATAGCTCACATAGCACTAGTTTTATTTTCATAGACTGCAAATATATATGTCTGACCTTGACAGTTTCTCTGTTACAGATTTCTACAAAAGCAACAGTTTGTTAGAACAATTTAAAACGATGATTTTCACACAGCACACTGACAAAAGCTTGTCAGACAGAACAAACACATGAACTGGCTATAGTTTGATATGAACCATCAATCTTCCATGTATACAACTCCACTTGGGATGTCACAGTATTGAATTTTAGTGTTACGATTACTGTGAGAAGAAACATCAAGATTATTCATGATTATTGACACAAAACAATAGGACATTTTCTAATACATTTCTCCTTTCTACCAAACTTGCCAGTTAATAAAAACAAGATGAAAACTTCAGAATATCTTTCACTAATTGTAGTTACTTAAACATGTGACTGATAATTACAGAATGGAAGACAAACAACCCCTTCGTACAAAGAGTTTAATTCTATTTTCCCACTATATTCATGCTTTATGCTCTAAGTACAATGGGCTGCAGAACAATAGTGATTAACGTTATTGTTTTTGCTAATCTACTGTGACAAACACATTTCTCCACAGAGTTCAGCTTAACATCTAGGATTCAAAATGTGGAGGACAAGTATCTGGACACCCGCCATCTCCTGGTGTCTTTTCTAACCATTCCATCTAGAATAATATTGTGGAAACTTGCCTTTTACTGGTGGAGAATAGATTGTGTTTGCTATTTTTAATGTATTCATTTTTAAAACCACTCATGATCAATATATGCCATGTATCCACTAGTTTTGGATCAAGTTAACCCAAGTCTGACATGTAGAGCCAAATCCAACCAGAACACTGTGATCAGGACCGATCCATAAATGTCTTGACGTGTATCATTCTTTTTGGCTCGCATACTGAGTGGTTGACAAGAACAGACTCTTCAACATGGCTGCCAAGGTGTTTGCTATCTAAAAATATTCCTATCAGTCACAGCCCCAGATATGTCAGAAACACAAATGTAAAATAGCAAATAACATCGTTTTGCATATCAGTTAAGGATGTTGCAGGCGGCTAAATTTAATAACTAGGAAACATGTCAAATTAATTCTGCAATCCAATATCTTCAACGTCAACGTATTATTTATGACTAATATGACGGTGTATTAGTGCTATAGAACATACATGTGGTGCCAAGAACATATTACCCAACATTAGGCTCTGCCAAGTTTTTTTTTTTTTGCTAGTGCATTTAAGTATTTTATTCATTCATTCCTTCATTCATTTTGTACCACTTTATCCCATTAGGGGTCAGGGGTGACTTTGGGCCTTAGGGAGGGTACACAGTGGACTCGTCGCAGGGCTATGAAGTATTTTATTGCAGTTTAAAACAAATGTTAAAATAGTGGTAGAAATGTAACCATGGGGCTGAAATAATATAATTACAGAGACAAAATTTGTCTGATTAATTTAATGTCTTCAAAGCACTGTTATTATGCTCACTGCTTACACATGTAGCTTTGTTTTGAACCTACTGTGTGTTATAATCAATTCATACATAGACACAGACTTCCCAATTCCCCAACGCAATCAATTTTTAATATCTAAGGAGGCTCTATCAGAACATTTTTTGAGTTTTTTGGTAGTTAGAGACATAACTCAAGAAATAGTTGTAATGATAAATTATACTATGAAAACACAACCGACATGAAAATACCTTTTTATCAAGACAGTGGCAATATTAAATCAAAATGTTAATGTTTTCTTTTTTTTTAAATTAATAATAAACACTTTTTTCCACAACTATTCTCTATCTAGAAGCCTTCTGTCACCATATTTCACCCTTTATTTAGTTAAAAATGCATTTAAAAAGAGTATAATCGTTTGGCCAGGAAAATGATGCTGACTTCTAAAAAAAAAATGGCCTATCAAGAACCACAACCAATTTTTTATTTCAGTTGTTTTTAGAATAGGGTTAAGGTTAGACATAGGATAACAGAGCTACTTTTCAAATGCTTGTCATATGTATTAATAGGTGCATTAACACAACTGTTAGCTGGAGGCTCACACCACATTTATTATTGCATTTTTAAATACTACTCAGGACAACTAAACAGCCCATCGACGTCCATGTTACCCCACATAATTGCTGTGATTGGCAGTTTATAACAGCAGCAGCTTCCAAGTCATGAGAAGTCATTACATTGAAGGGCTTGTCTGAATTACCCAGCGAGGCATCCATTTTTGTCAATACATTCAATTGGCTCTGGTTAGCACTGCTTTTTCAATGCCGACGGGTCATTATGTGAGTGTCCACGCCGCGGATGGAAAAGCCCAACTGTGCTTCATTTAAATTTCTCTTCTCCACTGCCATAATATTATTACACATTCAAAAACAAGAGAGATGGAGAAAATGGCATGCCAGCCATGTTTAAAGAGGTACTGGCTGACAATATTATGAGTCAAGAGTGCGGCTTTGGTCCCCAGTCGCCCAGCGCTTGAATGTTCAACTGGCTCTTTCACTGCTCGTGTGCCAGCGTGGCATCAGGACCCCGCCGTCCACCAACCAACGCCAGTGCCAACATCTACCCCCATCGAGACTGGCACAAGCAGTTTTATCTCTATTTCAGCCACAGAAATGCTCAGTCCTGCCCTCACCACAAATTAGCAACTGGGACAAATTAATGTGGATACAAAAGTACACACAATTAACAGGGTTTCCAGTTACAATATACCAAAAGCACCATAATTTGAGGCAATGATAGTTTTAGAATTGTAATGAACTATATCCCACGAAAAAGAACAACAACATACAATTTAAAAATCAAATAATAATGGACAACATTTCTGTATACCTTTACAAAGACCCATGAAGCCCCTAAAATCACTGGTTGTCTAATGTATGTTTGTTGTACCCTAAATATACAGTATTCAGCTACAGGTGGGCAATATCTTTTTTTTAGATAATATCGATAATATCGTGACCTTTATTTGATGATCAAGCACATGGTTTATGGTACAAAAGCTACGAAAAGAGGTGATAAAAATATTATTATTATTATTAATTATTATTAATAATAATAATAATAATAACAATAACAATAATAATAATAATAATAATAATAATAATAAAAATAATAATCACATAATATTGTTTGAATATTGTTATTGGTATACTAATATTAAGATATTCATTTTTGTCTCTCTTGTTTTGACTTTTCAAATACTGTTTTGAAACTAAAAAAAAGCAATAACTACACAGTAGCTGAGATATATATCAATATTGAACTGGTTCCAGATGCAATGATAAGTTCACATGATAACTTCAGAGTTAAATAGATTTGTAAACCATACAGAACCTTGCACACCCTGCACTTTTGGAGTAACCCTAACCCTTTAAAAATATTGGGGCAGACAGAAATAACACATACTTAATGCTAAAACATCAAATAGACTTGACATTATTTGTATGCCTAGACTAATTGTAATAACATGTTGGTATTCTCTGTGGCCAGGATCCTATATGTTCGTGGACGTGTCTCAGTACGACGCTGGAGAGAAGGCGCGGTTTCAGCTCCCCGTCATGAAGGAGAACGACACCCACTGCATCGACTTCAACTACCTCCTGACCAGTCCAGACGGCTCCAGCCCGGGCACCCTCAACATACTGGTCAAGGTACCACAGACACCAAGCAAAATGCATCATCTGTAATTATATTGGGGGCATCGGCAAAATGTCAGTCAACGACTGTTAATGTAAATTGTACAAAGTAGTGTTTTCAGTTGTGGATCTTATGGTCAAGTCAGTTAATGAAGTGTCTTATTCGGTGTTTCTACTGCATGCAATGGCATAACAAACATAACACTACTTTCAAGATTAATTGGTTAATCGAGAAAAGGGATTAAAATTCAATTCTGGCCATTTTAGAAGCAATAAAATTTCAGTTTCATTTTACTCTGAATGGGTAAAACCTAAATGTAAAATGCTTGACTTTATAAATCAGAAAGTTTGATTTCACAAAGCTGGACACATATAGGAGGAATGGCAATGTAAACAGAGAACGTGAATGAAAGAAAATGAAGGAATTCACTGTTGATCATGATGGTGAAGAAAAATCATTAAATTGTGTTTCCTCAATAAAGGTAACGCAAACGTTTGACATTGTGACATTCCTACTACATAGATTGCTATTTCATTGCCTTCACATACTATTGATTCATATTATACAATGCTGCAACAAGACCATGCATACATATTGACTCATATTGAATCAAACTGCTCTGTCAATTTGGCCTTCAAGCCTGACGTTTTGTTGAGACTTCCATGGACTCTATACATTACCTTAAGTGCCATACATTCTTTTTATTGTGTCTCCATAGGTGAACAAGGGTCCCCTGACTAACCCCATATGGAACGTGACATCCTACACTGGTGAGATAGATCTGCTTTAGGCCGTAACCATCCTCACTTTCACTCATGCTGCTCTTAGCGGCTTCATCATTGTATTGACTTTTCCATTGTATTACCAGGTAAAGGCTGGCTGAAGGCTGAGCTCGCCGTCTCCACATTTTGGCCCAATGAATATCAGGTAAACCATTGCAGAGGGCGATGATGGGTCTGTGAGGGGAGGCAAATGTTAATGCTTTGTTATGGGAATACAATCAGACAACAGGCACAAACACATGCAGTGCGGAGAGCGGGTGATTTATCAGTGTTGACTGGGGCTCAGGAGGTGACGATTAGGCTACAACGGCACTGAGAAAGACATGGGGAGGCTGTGTGTGGCTATTCTGGACAGTACTGGACACTACTGGACTACTGGTGTTATAAAGTGAATCTATGGACTGTTTTGGACACAATTGAAGGTGAAAGTTGTTTTTTTTTAAGTTGTATGAATTTTTATTTGTATGACAATTTCATGAGTGAGCGAGGACCCGTCTATTACTAGTGCCAGGTCTGGATACACACACACACACAAAAAAAAAGAATTATTAAGCTAAATTATTACATTATACATGGTTTTACGAGCTTATGGTCAAAACTAAGGCTGCATGATTTGGGAAAATTTGATTTGCAATTCATGCTTTATTAATAGGATTCTTCTCACATTTCAAACACCTGGAAGAGGCCTCAGTACATCTTGTAGAATAAATAGAAGTGGTATCTGCACAGGACCAGGAGACATGTACCCTAAGACATTGCGATTGTATGTATTCCAGTCTAATCCAGTCCAGTTCTGCTGTGCGTCAATTGCTTCTGATGACGTAGGACAAGATAATAAGATCTGAGCTGGCAGTGTTTGCTGGCACAGGGAAGACATGCCATTCTCTCCAACTGTTTGTACAGATATAAACAACAGGGTTAGCAGTTCTAATGCAGAATAAAACTGGATATTTTGTTGTTTGTGGGGAAATTATTGTGCTTAAAAAAGGCTATACTAAGTCCGTATAAATTACGATTTAGATTTTATTGCGACTAATCTTACAGCTAAAACCTCTGGGGCAAAAGTGATGCAAATGTAGAAGGTTAGAACACACTACAACAAACATATTGGAAGTTGGAATTGGATTTATGAACCTATGTTTTCTACAAAATATTTTCCAGTCTAATTTTGTTTTTACACATGACCACTGTTACTTTGCAGTTAAGTGTTTAAGTGTAGTTTCCATGCTCGGTGTATAATTATAGCACTTCCCTATCCCACTGTTGTAGCCGGTGTTGACAGATGCGTTACATGTTGTGGCTGCGTGGCTTGTCCTCGCAGGTCTTTCTCTCACACTCACACATTTGAGGATCATGTTAACAGATCCAGCCCTGGGGATGCTGTACTACTCTGACTGCACTAGCATCCTTCGCGGGGCCCATCTGGAACCTCAGCCCCCTCTGTGTGATGATTGTCGTGTGTCAACATGTTTTAATTAAACATAATCAGAGAGGTTTGCCCAGGCTTACGCAGGCTTTAAGGGAGCGCATAGGTTATTGGATCACAGGTTATGAAGCTATTTCTTCTTGTTTGAACATGTTTCCGTATTTGCACTTTAGCTGGAGTTCTAATGAGACGGGGGAGGGATAGACGCCGTCAGACACATGTATGCGCATGCTGAGATGAGATTGGCCGTGCGCTCATCAGTGCATGTGGAAAGAATGTTATTAAGACTTTATTTTTACAGTTCTTGTTAATTAAGACCCTCAGAAAAATAAGGGTTTAATTCATACTTAGTCTCCAGCTCATGCATTTGACATTTACGCATTCTATTTTCAACTGTTGAAATACAGCAGTACAAAAAGAATGTATACATTAATTGCAACCATGCAGACACAACAGAAATGTCAGTCATCCTTATAATCATTCAGGGAAACAGTTTATATTTGTTACTGTCATAGACGGCATTGTAATCACTTACTACAATTTGGCAAACATGACAAAATAGACCATTTATATGTAATTTGAGTTTGACACCAAATAGCACAATTATTTATTATGAGGTTAATTTTAGATAAGAACAAACTCCAAATAAGATCGAGCATCTGGTCTTAAACCTATGCCAAACTACATATTATGCAAATCACTGCATACTAGAAGTAGACAGATGATTTGCTATGGCAACCCCAGAAGTGAAAATCCAAAAGAAATGAAATGTGCCTTTGCATAACAACATTATTACACTTTTAATAACTCACACATATGCCGGGGGAGGTCTCCTATAGATTCAAATATATTCCGGGCCTATACCTTTATACATTACTGTGATATTTGCCATGACTGATAGGGAGACAAGACACTGTCCTCCTGTTAGACTGATGACACGTCCACAGTGTTTGCCCAAGAAAAGCACAAACTGTCACGCTCCACTTTTATGAGATGAGTAAGAGTCTGTCGCCGTGGTGATCCATGGACTGTCCAGCTCCGCATCTCACTGCATGCAAATGTTACAAGTATAAATGAGATGGCCTGGGAGTAATATCTGGGAGAGCTGTGAATGATGTATGCAATGTTAATCTACAAACAATATATCATTCAGCGGGGTTTACTTGATGGACAGGGTGCGTGCTACAGCAAAGAAAGTTCACATGCCAACAATGGACTTACTATGTGTTCAATTTTATACTGAATACACTCAAAACTGAACCTAATAATGTGTTTGCGTTTTTTTTGCAAAATTGTTAGTTAGTTAAAATCAGTACCACAATCCACTCAAATGCATTTATGTCTTAACATTGGATGTGTTGTTGTATAGTCACTTAATTGTGATCGCTTATTATGTTTCTGAAAGTAATATTTTATGGGCCAAGTCAAGCACTACTTTAAATGGTCCCTGCTGCTATGCCTTTTGGCATAAAGGTTAAAGTTGAAATAATATAATTATTTTCTTAATAAACATACTCAAAGTGTATAATATATATAAAAATATATATAATAACAATAGTTAAAAAACTTCAGACTCACTTCCTTTGGGTACAAAAAACAATAACAACTCTCTTCTGATATAGGCCATAGTTTAACCCGCTAAACAAGGTTAGCTCCCCAAACAATATCAAAAAGGGGAAAAGGGGAGACGGCAGAGATTGGTGGGGGTGAGGTGGGTGTAAAGGGTGAGACGAGGGAGCTTATGATGCGCTTGGGATGCTAAGCTATGAGTAAACAGTTTGCGACGCATTTCTTTTTGCAGGTGATGAATGACAACCACTGCTCTGCTTTAGTGCGCTCCCTTATACCTTTCTGAGATCGCGGCTGCCCCCTCCTCCCACCTTGTCCCCCATCTTCCCTCTCCTCTCCGCTCTTCATTACAGCACTCCTCTGAGCAAACACGCTTAGAAAACAAAGACCATAAGCCACAGACGGAGGCAGTGTTTGGATAGAGATGACAGAAGAAGACTGCTAACATAAGACTGCTGAAGGGCTGATGGTTAGATATAGAGCCATTTACATCCACAAGTTCCCGCTACGCAAGACAAAGCACTGCCATTACTTTTGAATTAGGGCGACTCCCTCCTCCACGCACCGCGGCTTCACCTGTTGAGCCCTTTCAAGAAAGTGAAACGTTGAAACAGCTGAAAAACAACACAGACATGCACGTTGTTCATTCCTAGCATACAAGAGGTAGTTTCCCACGAGCTATGGGAAAGTCATTTACTCAAGTCTTCGTGGTTATTTTTGTAGGACGTAAAAGACAAACCTAACGGCTCCCAGTTACTGAGTAGTTCCCTTGCCTTTGGTGTCAAGGGTTTTAGGTTTGATTCCTCATAAGACAAGAAACATCTGAGCTAACATCTGAGTTAAAATATGTGCTAGTTCCAAGGAAAAAAAAAAAAAAGCAGCTGATTTTTCAGCTTCAAAAAGAAATCACTGCATGCTAGATAGAAGGCCAAAAGATGGCTTTGTTGACAATATATCATTTTCCTAACATTGGAGAAATGAACATTGTGGTGATATCAATAGTTATGTTTTCATTAGCGCGGTACGGCGCAGAGCGGGACAGTCCGAGATGTTCCCACTGAACAAAAGTGAATCGTACCGCCCCGTTTGAGGGGTCCGAAGGGGGCCGCGAGGGGTACTAGCTCCCAGACGGTACCAGCTCGGTTTAGCTCGGACCGGTTTATGATTGGACGAGCAAGAACAAAAGAGTTGCGCAGGTGAGAAATGGCAAAAAGCAGATATAAAGACAAAAAAATAATCAATCCTCACCAAACGCTGACTTGATCTTGTGAAAAAAAACGGCTTAATTCCAGAGACGATAACTTTGTTTGTTGAGCGACAGAGTTAGCCAACCAAAGCGAGCACATGTTAGCATCAGCTGTTTCCTGTTTACGATGCATGGCACTTGCATCGGGACCCAAAGTAATATTTTTTCTGTGCATACGGCAGCCAACTGTTTTGCTAAACTATTTTTGTTGTCTCTGTTTCCCTCCCTCCAGGTCATTTTTGAAGCCGAGGTTTCGGACAGCAAAGTGGGCTTCATCGCCGTGGACGACATTCAGGTGCTCAGCTACCCGTGTGGTGAGTCGTTAGCATGGCTGCAATTAGCCATAGCCCGCTGAATAAACGCTGATAGCTTTGGCCACTAATTAGACTGTACCCGGGATGGTTTTCGGTCGCAGCCGACTGGGCAGATAAGTGGGAAGGTGACACAGGAGAGACTTGCGTGTATATACGGACTGGAATAGGAGAAATAAAAAGGAGAGATTGTAAACGAAGGAAAGGAAGAAAGGGTAGAGGAAAGTGAAGCGAGAAATGAGCCAGGGCAATCATGAGTATAGAGGATTCCGACCACTCAGCAGTTTGCAAACACACACACACACCCTACGAACACTAGCTGTCTTGTCTGAGAGATGAAGGCTGCAATCCATTTGAAATTCTCCCTACGTTTCAAGTCCCCTTCAGAGTTTCCCTCCATGCTCAAGCCCTAAGTCCACTTGCTACAACCAGCTCTGGATACTTTAAACAAGTGTCTGTTAATCTAGAAAACATAGCTGTATTTTCTAGTGCCCTCCAGTAACAAGAAGTAGCAATTATATACATCTGTATTTGGCAGACATGGCAGATCAGAAAACCCCGGGGACATTTCTGTTTCCTATTAGACACTATTGATTATCAGTCATAGAAATAAACTGCCTTGCACATTTCCTCTTGTGTAGCTGTTGAGGTATTGGTATGTTGTGGTTGTTATGTCAAAAAGTTGTCAATATGTCTATGAGCGGAATCACAGGATATTTTTGTCAACAAATTGTTCACCTTGTGGTTCTGAAAAGCTGTCACGTCTTATTAATGTGGAATCAAACCATGCTCTGTCATTTGTATTGGCATGAGAAGGGCCAATCCAACTGGCTCTAATATCACAGCAATGACCTTTTTATGAGGCAACTACAAGATTTTAATGAGCTAGAAATATTGCGGACTGTGGGGTTTCAGCACAAAGAACTGTTATATGTAGCATTTAACGGGGTCTAGGTCATTCATGTATTACTACGAGAAGATTAAACCATAATGTGTAAAACGTGCACTGAAGTGAAAACAGGGAAATAACAAAAATCAAATCAAATAAATACAAAAAATCTGTTAATTTTGCTTGATTCATGGTAGATTGGCAATTTATACTTTAATTCAAACTAATTATAATTGTTACATGATAAATTGTTGAGAGTAAATTAAAGTAAGCTAAAAAGAAATTTCAAGGCCAAAGTCCCTGCGAGCAACACAGTGGCAGCATTCATCCTCACAGCTGCATTTGGACACGCGGGTTTGGACTTTGTGTGTGTGTGTGTGTGTGTGTGTGTGTGTGTGTGTGTGTGTGTGTGTGTGTGTGTGTGTGTGTGTGTGTGTGTGTGTGTGTGTGTGCGTGTGTGTGTGCGTGTGCGTGTGTGTGTGCTTAAACACATTAGCATGACTCGTTTGTGTGTCCGTTTTTAGCAGCTAATGATGATTGCAATCACCAAAGCAGAATGAAAATAGAGCTCAGAACATCACGGCTTGGGTTTCTTATTTCCTGTCAACATTTAGGAGAAGGATGTCTTTGCTCTAAGCTAAAACAGAAGTGAGGCTTTGCTTTCATCTCAGACCTGTTTAAGTTGGACATATGCAACTATGATGAACTTACTCCTGTTTCTTGCTAAAAGTGAAAGGATTGGCACTAACTCCCTCTCTCTTTCTGTGCATGTCTCGTTTGCTCACAGATAAGTCCCCTCACTTCCTGCGCCTGGGGGACGTGGAGGTGAACGCTGGGCAGAACGCCACCTTTCAGTGCATCGCCACAGGACGAGACACCACCAACAACAAGCTCTGGCTACAGGTAAGACTGTCTGTTAGCTTCTCTACTACATGTTTGTACCACACAGGTTTGATTAAAAGCATAGTTTGTAAAGCAGTTGCATTGGTCACTTTAACAAATATGGAAAAAGTAGCAGTAGTTGACAATTCCATGCCATTTTCCAATTCTGTTACTTTTTGTGCCTTTTTCGTTCTAAATCCAGCTAAACAATAAATGCTAGCTTTAAAACATTGCCCATAGCATGTTTTGAAAACAAAAAGGAAAAGATACCGTATTATAATACTAAGAGTGAATGTGGAAGCCTTGTAACCAAATGTACTCAGTCACTCTACTGCGCGCTCAGACTCTGCCCCGGGCCATACATCCTCCCTGCTAACATAATTAAGAGGTTAATAGCTGACGATTTCATTATAGCTCTATTGTAGTCCTGACCTTCAGACCTGCTGTCATCAACTAAAGTGTGTGTGTCGCTTATACAAGAATATGTGGACCAATTCTGCCTTGTGACCTTGAGCAAGACACTTAACCCTCCCCTGGGCCCTTCTTATGGCAGCTGATCAGTCTCTCTGTCTGACCGTGTTTTATTTATTTTAGAGGAGAAATGGAGAGGATATCCCAGTGGCTCAGACCAAGAACATAAACCATCGCCGCTTTGCTGCCTCTTTCCACCTGAATGAGGTGACCAGCCAGGACCAGGACCTGTACCGCTGTGTGACCCAGTCTGAGCGTGGCTCCGGGGTCTCCAACTTTGCTGGACTCATCGTCAGAGGTGAGTCTTTGTATTGGTAGAAATTGGATTTTTCTTTATTTGTGAATAATCTGGTTTTATGCCTGCTGCCACTACAATCAGTGGTTAGAAAAGCTAAATGATAAACATTTCTTTGATTAATGAATGAATGTGTTTGTAATCCTCAGTTTTCTAATTGAACAACATGGTTTAAATTATGAATACAGTTAAGGATGGTCCGAAATAGATTTTTTAGCTGACACATATTGTCTGGCTAGCTGCTGTGGGCAATAACCGTTATTTACCACTACCAATATTTAATTATTAATAATCCATAGCAAAGCCCACAAATCTATCTCAAGTTGAAGTAAATATCACATATTAACTTAACCAATCATAATGTATTTATCTGGGATATCAAATTATTACTAACATGAATGTGTAAACATAAATCCATATTTTCAGCCTGATTGCTCCATTCATCCCATTTTGTAATTATATCATTAATTTTTAATTTTATTTTACAACTTATTGTAACTCTTGTAAATATTTATATTTTTAATATAAGTTAATATTGAAAATAAATTCAACCTCCTAACTGACCTCTAAAGGATTTGGTACAAATGCACAGCAGTTATTGAATCCTGACAAGTAGCGATAGTCACGACACTTGAGAGCACCATTCATTAACTCATAATACTGTATTAGGATTTACACACACATTCTATAACATCTCGAGACAACAATAGACATAAATGCACACATTATTCCATGAATTGCACCCTTTTGCCCAGAGGATAATTGACAACAACTTTACACCAATTTCATCAACCATGACCATGTTGGTCCATATCCCCCAGTTCACGCTAACTTACATGTCAAAACGTCTCTCCACAATCAGCGCGCCTCCACTCATACAATGTAAGTCGCTAACGCAATATGGCCTAATGAGAGAGAGCCTGTGTATGGGTGTCTGTGCGCGAGCAGCTGCCATGTGGCTATGACATGCGCTTAATAAGGTGTCACCAATGTGTGTGTTTCAGATGGGATGCTTTATTCATTCACATCCAATAGCTTACATTTAAAATTTATATAAAGAGACACTAGATATGCGGACACGGAAGGGGGTAAAGCCGAAAACATAACAGATCTGCATTGACTGATAGGAGGGTGACACTACGGGGGATGGGAGAAGAACTTATATGTAAATAGATATCTCGTTATAAAAACTACATCCATATCAAGCTCGCATATAAACAGCCCAGGAGTGTGTATCATTATTCATAAGATATGTAGAAAGCAATGATAAATCAAAGCAAGGGATTATAAATATGTATGTCAACCAATGGAGATCAGATAATAAGGCTTTAACACATGTCCAGTGCAATTCTCACTTGGCCAATGCAGGAAATTAGGGGTTGTAAATAAAATGCTGAATATGATTTTGGCACTTTTTATGTCAGCTTTTGCTGATTTTGTAAAAAAACACTGTACACTCTAATAATGTTGGTTTAGACATTTTTGAATCCACATCTAAACATAAAGGGGACCAATCTACATATATGAAAAAACATATATCTGTTGAGCTACTTTTAGTGTCACCACAAAGGAAGCCTACTTTCTAAGCCGTACATTATGAATATTGATTTAGGAGAGTTGAGATATCGTAATGAAAGAGAGTATGATTCTAGTTGGAGCAGATTCTCATGTTTATGTATCAGAAATATCAAATGGAAATGTGAACCACCAGAAATCAAAGATAGAGAGTATGTTTGCTTGAAAAAAATTGTATATTTTGAAGATTGACGGCTCTTACAGGACACGGACGACCACGGATAGCAGTTCCGCTGCTTTACAGGCTGCATATTTGTATTCAGATTTCCCTTCGAGCAAGAGAAATAAGTATCTATGAACGTGACTAATAATACAGGAAATGTATTCATAAAGATCTGCGAAAACATAAATTGTATACATTAAAAATGATTGGCAGTGGCATCGGTTTCATTTTAGCGAGAAGGAGAAGTGGTCTGCTCTTGTGAAATTGCCTCAGAACAGGTAGGGCCAGGCTATTGATATTTATAACATGGAGATGACAGAGGAGTGCCATTATGAGCTACCTCTAAAGGGCAAGAGAGAAGACTGACTGAAATGCATCATGGGATGGGAAAAAAGCAAAGCACAGGTTTCAATTTCATCAAGATATTTCTGATATGTGAAACTGGCAAATGAGAACATGGTTATTATTACTCCACAAAAACGTAAAATTATTTACGTGTTGTTGTTTTTTTCATATTCATTTATTTCTACTCATATGTTTCTGTGGGAGCCCATTTCTAAACTGGAATATGGTTCAACTATTGATTGACAAGTTTAAATAAACATTATGTGATGTTTCATAAGCAATGAATGTTGTCAAGATACTAACATTTCCAACACAATTTTGAGTCAACTTGATACCCAATATAGTTTTTGACACCTCAGTGATAAACTATAATAATACTATAATGTCATTTTCAACACAAAATAATAGCTTTTTTACTTATACTAGTTTGGCTGTAGATAAATAAATAGTTAATTGTGTCCTGTTTATGTGATTTTTCAGTATCAATATGTTTTAGGATCAATTATGTGGATATGGATTTGTTAACAACTCTGCAATGAATATACTAATATTAATTGTAAAAATAACTACTAGCCACATATTGATACCCACTCAGACAGCCCTGGTTACATTATAATTCACAAAGTCTTTTCCTCCAGTCATCTGAGGTCTACAGTCAGTCCTAAAGAGCTCTGAAAGAGTCTAACCCGGCTCTTTCTCAGTGCGCGTGTCACTTACGGTTTGGTCAGCGCTTTGCTCCCATGATGCCGTGCCCTCTGGTTTCTACGACAGAGTGCATCATCAACAACCACACAGCACACAAACTCTTCGCCATGCCACTTTGCATTAACTGCAAAAAACATGACCTAAAAATCTCCCACAACATTACTGTCACACACGCACATCCACGCACACACTTTTGGACAAGGAAAAAAATACCTACGATTTAAAATGGTACCTTTTACGTCTATTTTACTACGATTTAGGTGATCTGTCAACCTAAATATAAGCAATAAGTTTAGCTTCGGGTGTTAGAGGAAAGTGTAAAGGCTGAGTGTTGTCAGGCCAAAGAAATACCACATAGACACTAGAGGTCAAATGTCGTCCAGTGGACACTGTAGTGATGTCAGCAATGGTTTGTTACAGATAAACTTTATTGACAAGAATGCTGACTGTAGGCAAGAAATATCTTGTGGTTGTTTAGAAAGCAGTTTTGAACATTGTGGCCACTCCAGAAACAACTTCACTTTGCTTGCATTGACAAGGAGACATATGAAGCAAATCCAACTTTAATGAGCTTTTAACCTGGTTTCAACAGTGTTTCCTCATCATTCATTTACTCAAAGTTGTTATTTGATTGATTCTTGCTTTTTGATAATCCTCTATTGTCCTGCAACTGAGGCTCAAGTGCGCTGAAAAGTCCTGTTTTAACCTAACAGGACTTTTTTGAGCATCCCCAGTACCTAGTTCTGATTATTTGGAAATTTAAGAATAATAATTCATTAATTTTCTACCACTTGTTCCTGTTTGGGGTCGCGGGTGGCTGGAGCCTATCCCAGTGACTTTGGGCCTTAGGCGGGGTACACCCTGGACAGTGGCCAACTTGTTGCAGGGCTGACACAGAGACACAGACATGAACAGACAACCATTCACTCTCACATTCATTCTCTATGGGTAATTAGAGTTACCAATTACCTTACACATGCATGTCTTTGGACGGTTAAAATAAAAACAAAACAAAAGCTGTGTGTTACTGTGAAATGTCACTATGAAGGCATATCAGTTCTGCAGTTTTGAACAGGTAGTCACCGGACCAATTTTTAAGCAGTTTTAGATCAATATTGTGGTTTACAACGAACAAAATATAAAATGATGATCTACTTATGTACCTGAAAACAGCATAATATGTTGTCTTGGTGATGTCTCAGAGTTCATAAATAAACATGTACCCTTTATTATTTGGACTTCACAACCGTTTTAGTAGTTACACCACTGTTTACTTAATTGTATAGTCAGTGTATTTATCTTCTCAATAAATCCTTAATAAACACTGTCAACTTTCAAAATGTCAAAACCACAGATGATCTCTCAAATCTAAAAATCAACCCCCTTCGAGCTTCGCCACGGGAGTTTCACATCACTGAGGAGACAGACTGACACATAAAACAAAATTATGACTCTTCCAAGTTAGCGACACTATTTGAAGTGCCGCCATCTTGGTTTGTTTTGCTGTTTTTCTTCATTTGACCCAAAAAGGAAGAAAGGATAAGGGGGTTCACGCATTAATATTGAAAGGAATAGTGACAACCAACCTACTACAAAACAGCAAGAATCATTATATTTTTAAGTCAACTGTAAAGATGACAAGTGATGAGAGAAAAGAGGGGGAAAAAAAATCAAACCTATTTCAACATTGTTTTCTCTTGAGTAACATTATGACCCACTTTCATTCTTTTTATGTGTATTATTTATCTTTCAGAAGCACAATAGGCTTTTTCATGCAGAGAAAGGGAACGCGCTGACAGGCAAATCCGCACCTTTCACTGAAAAAATAAACAAATATATTCCTTTATTTGTTAATGATCAAGTTGTTTACTGTGTTTATTTGATGGTATTGCGCGCTGACATGTTGTTGACGTTGTGGGTTTTTCTGTAGTTATTTCAACATTCATTATCGGGATGGGGCTCTGTCTGCACGTGTGAGGGAGAGGGAGAAAGTACATGTCAAACTATGGCGTTTCATCTGCGGCTTAAAAAGACACTCCTGCCTGCTCCTTCCTGACAGCTGTATTCATAGGCACACACATACACAGAAGGAAAATTGAGGTGACGGCAATTCCAAATGCTGCTTTTTATGGAGCTATACACGCATCAGGACATGTAATAGGACTATAAATAGATACATATGTCGTCCTTCTATGGGCCTGCGCTGGGTTACGCTGTGCACTTTTGACAATGTCCAGTGAGTCAGAAGGCTGAGACAGAAAACAGTTGCTTTGAGCTTTAATGGCTGTAAAAAATGTATTCAGTAGCCTACAATTATTAAACCACTACTACTAAGTACTACAATGATTTACAATTTTGATTGCAAAAGGCTTGTGAATGTGAATTTCTTTGTACATTTTATCCAAATGAATCTAAAGTGATCCTTGTCCTGAGAATATTTACAGACTTAAATAGTTTTCTCAACAAAAACAATAAATGTGGGGCACTGTTTGACAACCTTAAATGACCCAAACCTTCAAACACTTAAACCCCACTGTAGGTTGTTACATCGTTCTTAATGAGAAATGTTGGATAAAAAATAAGGCAAATTTGGTATTAAGGCAATTATCTTCTTTGAGGCATAAACTTGTCTGATTGTTGACCAAAAGGTTATCACGCCTGGTTATGTTCCATTAATGTCTTTGTACATCAAAAAAGGACCTTCAAGCCATCTTCTCGCAAGTATTTACAAAAACCTCCCAGTGATCTGACGCTGCTGTGGTTGAATTGGAAAAGGCCATAATTCTTTCTTCCTCCTGATAGCAGTGTAGCCTCATGGTCTGTGTGTGCAGTGGAGGAGATAAAATCTGAATGATTTAGTGTATGTAAAAGATTAGACGCCGCGTCGAGTGTACTGGGAGCCTTCTGATGAATTCATGTGTTGATCTGTGAGTGTCTATGTGTCAGGCAGATGAATCATTGATGCTGTGTGTTGTACGCTTGTGTGAGCTCGCCTTGTCAATCACTGCTGTCTGACAGAGAGCGAGCCCATGTGACTGGCCCTGAACCATCACACTTATGTACACTCTTTATTTATTCACATGGACCAGTACAAACCAACATGGAGCAGTGGGGAACTTCAAGGTTAATGCATGCAATAAGAGACATAGTCCAAAATAGATTTGAGTTTGGAACACAACTTGGATGCTAGATTTGACAAATGCACATGAAATAGATGTTCACTAGTTTGGGGAATTTTAACAAATTACTACTAATGATTAATTCATATTAAACAACCAGCTATTGCCCATAGGAATGCTTTATGTTGGTGGCAGTCCAGCATTGTATTTTTTTGTTTACTGTGATTAATTTTAGTCACTTTTACACCAATATTATTTACCTTATTGACTATATTTTGACATTTTGTAATTGCTCATTATTTTGTGCAATAATACATCCTTTTAGAATTGTAAGGTGCAGTGTATTGTTTCATGCCCTTATTTTTAACCTTTAGTTTAGTGTTAGCTCTATATTTTATTTGAAGGGACCGCATACAGAGACATTAAGCTCACAAAAAAGAAAATTATAGCTAAATAACTAGTCCCAGATTTACGGAAATAAATTAGACAATAACAAGCTGAAATCTTTTAAAAAATAAGAACAATCCACTTCCCACTGTCTGCCTCAAACACACACACACACACACACACATACACACACACACGCACACACACACACACACACACACACACACACGCACTATGATAACTATGATAACAATCAGCAAATGTGTAGGAGGCTTTAATTTCACACTTATGTTTACAACTTCTCAGGTGTCACTTCCTGAGTCCTCGTTCATCAGTGCATTGAGCCTTTAATATTGTCACTATTAGCCTTGTAACCATGGTCTCTTTATAACCAGTACATGTAAGAAACAAGTGGAGATCCCATTTCAGCTGATAACATAAAGTCTGCTTTGTAAGTCAGTGTCTACATTTCCCTTTGATGTGGCACGCCCTTCTCCTTTCTGCTCTGACCTTGTTTGAATAATGCGGTTATAGTGATGTGATGTGAGGAACTTTGAAAGTGTCTCATCTGTTTTTGTTGTGTGTGTGTTTTTGTGTGTGCCTTTCAGAGCCCCCACACCCCATCGCCCCTCCGCAGCTCCTGGGAGTAGGCCCCACCTACCTCCTCATTCAACTCAACGCCAACTCCATATTCGGAGACGGGCCAATTATACTGAAAGAAGTGAGTGTTTAATTCGAGGCTTTGTGAGCGAATTGTGAGTAACAGTGGGAGTAACTGTGTCCGATGCACAGGTGGAGTATCGGATGACTTCGGGCACCTGGACAGAGACCCACGCGGTGAACTCCCCCAATTATAAACTATGGCATCTCGATCCGGACACAGAGTATGAGATCAGGGTGCTGCTGACTCGGCCCGGAGAGGGAGGCACAGGCAAAGCGGGACCACCACTCATCACCAGAACTAAATGTGCAGGTTTGTCATCAAGAGTATTTCAGTAGCCTTGTAAACCAAAGAATAACATTATATTGTGCTTATGTGCACGTTCATGTTGCCTTATATATTCTCTCCTTAATCATATTTGTGGAGACCAAATGCCAAACGCCACAATTACAGCGTCATACTAACAAACTGATCCAAGCAAGATGGCCGAAATGTCTTACCAAAGAACTAGGGCTGCACAATTTGTGAAAAATATCTAATTGTTCTGACCAGTGCCATTAGATTTGTGATTATGTTCGATTAATAGGATTCTGCATCGATGAGAATTGACAAAAATACTGAAATAGGCCATGTTTTTAAGAACATGTTTATATACATCTAAACTACTGGGTTAGCAGCTTTTTATGCAGAATATAACATGAATATTTGGAGAGAAAATTATGTTTCTTAGAAGAAAAAAATATGCAGCCTTTGTGATTTGATTTGACAGAATCCAATAAGCGATTTCGATTCAAATTGGATTATTTGTGCAGCCCTACAAAGAAAACCAATGACATTATGCTGTGCCGGCAACAGCGATAAATCCACCTATTCATTATTGGGAGTATCCAAAGGTTGTAGGTTCGACTTCCTCACTCGCCTTTTGTTGCTCTCTTCAGACTTGATACAGCTTTATACAGCATATATTTTATAACCTTGTAGCCTTTATTATAATGAAATTGCAAATTAGATGAGCTTAAATAGTGAGTTTGAATGCTTTAGATTCTTTGCTTTTAAAATGTATACAACACTTTTGAAATAGCTCAAGGACATCAAAACAGAAAAGTATAGTAAGTAAAATGTAGAGGTTAAAGGTTTTTAATACAGTACGCTGACACATTTAAAGTTGTTTTGCAGGGTTAAAGGTCAAGGTTTCTTCTTTTTCAACTCAAATGAACAACTTCAACAATCAAATTGTGAATAAGAATCTTATAATTGCTCTGAATGTCTGCGCTCTAGATAAATTCACTCAAGCCTGGATTGGGCACTTTTTTACTGATACTTCTTCCACCCCTGAGTACATTTTGTGAACTTCAGAGATCATATCACCGTTTCATCTTGTCTGGCTAATATATTTTAGGTGTTGTAATATTTGTACTCTGATGCTGTGAAAGTGGAGGCCGGGGAATTGAAAAAAAAAATCTCTTGGTTTGTTCACTGAGCTGAAAAACAGTTGATTAAAAACACTATAGCCTCCCTTACCCCTTTCTACCTTTTCGCACACACTTTATTTCTCATATCTCTGAGCTCACTCTTATGCATTGTTCATGTTCATTCCCCCACCCTTTTCCCCCCAATATCTTTTTCTTTCTTTTCTTTCTCTGTGGATCAATAGACGCAGGGCAGAAACGCTGTCTGACATTTGTAGAAATAAACGAGTGAAATATAAACACGCTCAGCCCGAGGAGAGAGAGGGATGGTGCAGAACAATAAGAAAGCTGAGGAGGATTGGCAAGAAATAGGTCTCTGCTTGAGATGAAAACTCATAAGATTGACTGATGTGTGCCAACCTTTGTGCGTCCCTGTGTGTTTAGATGTGTGTGTGTGTGTGTGTGTGTGTGTGTTTCATTGATAGATAGGAAGTCAGTCTTGTTCTGGAGACTAGTGTATCTAATAGTTTCCTGTGTAACAGGAAAAGGAAATTAATCTTCCCCTCTTGTTCATTCATAAATACTTTGTTGTGTCTGTTGACACAATATTGTGAATGTGATACCAGCAAATTGATGTGGAAGAGAAATTGGAGTATTATTGAATATTATTGAACAGGCATGCATGGTGGCAGAGTGGTTAGCCTTTACACTAGAGAAGGCAGTTGTGTCCATTTACTACAATGTCCCAATACCAGTAATATCTGGTAAATGCAAGTGTTTGGAAGTATGCATTTGAGTTTTTTCAAGTATATTGTACAAAAGTATGATATTATCTATCCTCAAGTTTTAACAACGGTGACAAACATTTTTTGGTTAAAAAAATAAATAAATACATTTATAAAATGCGTTAACAAACTTTAAAGGAAGCAGTCATCATCAACAACATTGTTACACAATAAAAAACATTTCTAATTTGATTTTAGTACAATGAAAAGAACTCTGTAACAATGCCATCTCTACAATGATGAATAAAAAAATGTTCAGACATAAATTGTAAATTTGAACAAAAATAATAGTACTTTTATTTCCAATTTAAGAATGGTACTGTGATTGTTCTTGTATCTAGTTGATTCTAGTTTTAGAATTGATTACATCTGGGAATCAATACTTTGACAACTATACATTGAACATCATACAGGAAAAGACCACATGATAAATCAATACAACTCCCTTAAAATCTCTTTTATTCTCAGTTCAGTTAAAGTCATTTGTTAAACAAATGAGGCGATCCTGGCAGTTGGTGGACACGCTCCTTGCCGCATGCCCTATTACCATTTTGAAGCTCATAACTTAGTCCAGAGGCAGAGAAAGTATTTATTTTTCTTTACTGTTTGCCCTAGTTTTGTCCCAGCGATTAATATGTTTTTACACGTGTATAACATTATGCAGAGAGTTTACACATTCAGGGTTTAAAACAATTTCCAATATTATTCCTATTTTGCGCAGTGCTCTATATATCAATTTATGCAGAAGTAATTAATGTGGTTTTAGATAGTTCCGATATCCTTCCTACTCTATTATATTGTGTAAGTGATATCTCCCTGCCCTCCTTTATCTCCTGTGTCGACAGACGCTCACAGCCACACAAACAGTTTGTTGAGGGACAGAGAAAGGCACACAGAGGGGGAAATGTTATTTAAATGGTAATGATTCCTTTGCCTTTTCTGTTTGCCAAGATTTGTCTCCTCCTGCCACCTGTAGTTTTGAGCTGGAATATTTAGCCCGGTGTAATGATGACATGCAAATGCACAGACACTCTGGGATGTGTGCACAGTGAAGGAGCAGGGACAGAGCCAGGCCTGTGACCACACACATCACAGCTTCATTAAGAACCAATACAGCTAATAAGAGACTGAGGAGGCATAACACACTGTGCAGTTACCCATAACAGGCCTATTTACAACTGTATGGATTTACACTGCACGCAAAGAACCACTTTGACTGAACAAGATCTAATGCATCTATATTGTTGATAGATGATAGATTAACTATTTGCTAAATTATGAATTTGTAAAAGCAAACAAGACCAGGATCAACAGGATTAAGGCACAATACTTATAGGTGTTAGCTCATTGTGGAGTGGTTAAAAAGGCTGCACATGTATGGTTGCTACACCTGCTGTGTCATGGGTTCGATTCCTGGCCCCGACTGTTTGGTGAATTTGCTCTACCCTCTCTGCCCATTCCACGCTACAGCTGGCCCGTCAAATAAAGGCAGGAAACTATTTAGACAAAAACTTACACTTACGTAAAATACACATTGTAGCCTATACTAATGCAAAGTGGTTTGCACAACCCAGATGGAGCAGTTAAAATTTTGTAAAAAAAAAAACAACAACAAAAAAAGTAGTGGTTAATATCAAAGTAAACTTAACTTACATTTAGCATTATTTGTGCACTGTAAGAAAGGGATAATCTTTTACAGATGACATAGATTTGAATAATATTGAATAATATTGTAGAATGAATTTCTGTTTAACTTTTTATACATATGACAGTATAGTCTGAAAACTACAGTGATTTTCTTTCCATTTAATTTTGAAATTACATTTTGTGTTTCATATCCATCTGGACTTGTTCTGTGCCTCCTTTTCTCCCGCTCTTCAGTTTTTCCTCTGCTGTGATTTATTGCTCTTGTCTGAAGGGTGAAAAATAATCAACTTGAAGTGAACAGAGAGGCAGCAGCAGTGGGAGAATAAGAAGGTGAAGTAGACACAAGTAGCTTTTAATCCAAATCCTGAATTTTCTGCTCCAAACCTCTGGGTCACGGCAGGTTAGAGGCACAGAGTAGAGCCACTACAGCCGCACTTACACACCACTGCCGCAGTTCAGACAGGCTCTGCATTTCACATATGTTGCACAAAGTCAGCATCAGATGGATTAAAATAAAACGAAAAAGAGAAAAATCCCCTCTTTCGGACACACACTGGAAGTAGAGTGATACCAGAAATGACTTGGGAGATTCAAGTCACAGTATCAACACAAAGGAATGTTTCTATCAGATCGATTCTGGCTCCATTTTCTTTTATAACTGGATGTGGGTAATATCCATAATGTCAAGGTAGTACAAACAGATAATGGAATAGAGGATATTTGAATAATATCATCAATTACATTCCCACTGGTAAGAAACCTTATAAGTGATATTTCTGCTGTTCATTACCTCAACCTCCAGCAAGACATGCACATTTTAGTACAATTCTGATGAACTGCAAATATATCTGAATATATAAATATGAAATGAAAAAATATGAAGACTTTTTTCAAAATCACTTGTTTATTTATTTTTAACCAGAAAGTCCTTTTTTTCAAGGGAATCTTGGCCAAGAGGCAGCTAAATTCAACTCATTTACAACATACAAACGAACATTATAAAATAACATGAAGCACAGGTTATAAAAAAAACAATTATTATGGCTGTCTCTAATTATTTCATTTTAAAGAGAGTTAGGAAAACCAACTTCGTCAATTTCCAGTCCTTCTGCAGCAAAAGGAGCCAAGCCAACAAATGCCTTTGAAATTTGAAATGGTGAATGCACAAAACAACTGTGCTATGTTTCCCCTTTTTAAGGACTAATTTCACTTGCTGTTTCAGTCAATATCAAGTAAATGGTCAAAGAAAATCTTAAAATTTGCACTTTTATTTCACTATTCAGGCAAAGACAGTAAATTGGAGTTGAGTGAGTCTTGCCCATGACAGTGAAGGGATTAGCGGGAACTAATTGGACAGATTAACTTGGATTATGCCACAGATCCTCACTACCTTTCTGCCAGTGCCAACCTGCTTCACTTCTTCTCCTTTCTCCTGTCTTTCATGTACAATGTAATCCTTCCTCTGCCCTCCCCTTATGCCAAACAACTGGACATTTAGAGCTTTGAGACTCTAGACCTTTTTATATTCAATTTACTTTCATTTTCTTTTGTTTAACCTCCTTTTAATTCCCACCTCTGGATTGGGGTGATACGGCGCTGGCTGTCCTGGCTGTTATTGTTTCTGTTTATTGGTTTATTGTTGATGTTTTCAAAGCTGCGCCTGTGGAGAACAAAGGCTGTTTAGTTCGAACGTGAATCCCGCCGTTTGTGTGTCTCTGGTGGAGGAGGAGAGGGGGACAAGGCGGCCTCTGTGGTTCACCGTTGGATGCGCTCCCGCTAGCTTTTGGCCCGGCTCCAAACTAGTTATCGCCTGTCCTGTTCCTCTGCCTCCCTCGTTTACTTTTTCTCATTCTCTCTTCTATTTTGTTTCTCTCTTTCTTTCCTTCTCTCTCATTCTCTCCTTTCTCTGTCTATCCTCTCTTTACTCTCACTCCATTTCCTCCCTTCTCTTTGTCCCTCTCCTCTTTCCATCTTTTTTACCACTTTCTTTCAGCTTTCAGCTCTCCTTCTCTCTCGCTTTCTCGCTCTACACCCTGTCTCTTTACTTACTTTACCCTTTTTTCTCCTAGTCTTTTATGCCCTTCTCTCATTCTCTTTTCTCTCTTCTTTCTCTCTCTCTCTCTCTCTCTCTCTCTCTCTCTTCATCTTACTCTCGTCTTCTCACTCTACACTCTCTCTATGCCTCTCTTTCTCTCCTCTTTCCTTCTCTTCCTCTCAACTCTCACTGTCTCACTCATCTCTCTCTCTCTCTCTCTCTCTCTCTCTCTCTCTCTCTCTCTCTCTCTCTCTCTCTCTCTCTCTCTTTGTTCCACCTCCCCCATCCCTCTTCCTTTCTCTCCTCTTCACTCTTTTTACACTCTTCCTTTCTCTCTCTCCCCACCTTGTCTCTCTCTCTCTCCCTCTCTCTTTCTCGCTTCCCTTTCTGTCTACCTTCTCTCTTCATCTTACTCTCCTGTCTTCTCACTCCACTCTTTCCCTATGCCTCGCTTTCCTTCTCTCCCTCTCTCAACTCACGTTTTCAACTCCCTCTCGCTCTTCCTCTCCCCATCTCTCGATGGACACTCTCTGGAGTTTTCATACAGCAAGATGGTGGGGGAGATGGAGGACTTTGAGACCGTGTGGTCAGTGGGAGGGGTTTTATGCTACATTAGGGCGGTGCAGTCGGTCCTGAATATGCAGCCTGTGTAATGTCTGATGATGAGACTATCTGTGGTATTATGGTTTCTGTATAATAAATGTAATGTTAAAAGTTAAAAAAAAAAAATCTCCCCTACTCCCTCTCCCTGTCTTTCATGCTCTCCTCTTTCTAGCTCTTTATTCATTGTTCTCTGTCTTTCTCGCTTCCCACTCTCTTTTTCCTCTCTTTCTGTACACAGGGCTTTGTTTTGAACACAGTTCTACTGATTTTCTCCATTCCCCAGTTTGCTCCCTCTCTCTCGCTCTCTCTCTCTCTACCTCAGCAGTGGCCTGTGATAATGCCAGTTTTGAACAGGCTCAATGTGATCCTGATTGTGCGCTCAGATGCGATGGGTCTGAGGTGGCCCGGGACACTTGAGAGATCCTTTCCCAAAACAAAAGTGGAGCGAAATGTGTCCAGGATGGCTTTAAAAGACCTCCTACAATGAGGTGCTTTTCAAACAGAAGAACTGCACTAGAATACTGTATAAAAGGGTACATGGCAGTCACAGTGACACTTTATATTCATTGTTTTATTCATAAGGGAATATTAACCCACTCCAAGAGATAAGCTGTAAATGAAGTATTGTAAATTAGCATAGGTAGTAGGTGTTATTCAGCTGCAAAATTGTCACTGCTATATAAAAAATGCAAAGTTCAGTAACGATTTTAAACATTCCATTACCTATATTTTTGCGCAATGTAAATATGCTATTCTGACAGCGTTAGTTTAAGCAAATTAGAAAAAAAATGAAATGCATTGAAATTAGTAAATTTAAAGTTACTTAAAGTAGAACTAAGTAACAATTTTACCTTATTCAACGTCTTTCTAATCTGTGTGGTGGCTGCAAATGTATTTTCGGGATCTAAATATTTTTTTCAAATATTTCGATCTATTTTATATGGCCGCCCCGCAGGACAAAAATCTCCCAACTTCTTAAGAGTAAAGAGGCTAAGGATGGTATGACAGCTTCTTCGCTGTCATATGCACACCCTTTTAAACATAATTGCACATAATAGTTGTTTACATCATAATCATTATATGCAATTATATACAATTATATATTTAGACCAAGTGCATGTGGTCACCAGCTGCAGTGTTACTAAAGACAGAATAAACTTTATAAACCTGGGCATTTTTCATCCTCACTGTTTTTTCGTTGCCACCTCATTCACCACCATATTGTCTCCTCTCTCCACTTTCACAGTAAATAGACAGCGATAAGCAGCAATGCATTATGGGTCATGGGGGAAATGGCTTTCTATAATGCAGGTGTATTGGTGTGTGAGTGATCGGGGGGTGGCCATATATTTACTTTTAATTCCATGTTGAAAACCATCCCAGTGTGAAGCACCGTTAGGCATCGAGAAACCCCTGGAATCAATACAATTTATTACCCCGGCCTAACTGTGCGCGCGCTGGCCCTAATAGGCGAGTTTATGGGGAGGACCGCGAGTATCGATCCCACATCAGGAGACAGGCGGGAAGGAAGAGATAGACAGAGGGAGGCAGCGCTGGATCTCACTGCATTTAAATGTCAACCAAGCAATAACAGGACACAGAGGAAAAATGAAGAGTCTTGACCTCTAAGCTCATGCACACACGCCTAAGTCCTGTATGCTTGGCCCGTAATTACCTGACCCTTGCGCCTGCCATCTTTGTCCATTTTCTTTCCCATCAACAACTGCCCTGTTATTAGTGAGGTGCTTATATTTGCAAATACCAAAGTACAAAGTGTATTTTAGCAGTCAAAGGTTAATTTACTGTGGACTGACTGTGACTTCCTAAAGGTGACGTGTATATTGTGATTGATAATTCAACAAATCCATGTCCTTAATAACAAATTTTAATCCAAATTCTGAGTTTAATTTATTGATTATGAAAGCTAGACTGTCAACAGACTGTACAGGGACATGTGATATTACATGAAATTTTGTGCTGGGGTTACACTTTTGTTTTCATTGCAATCCTTAGATGTATTTAAAGTCATCTGCTTCCTCTGAGAGTTCAGTCTTTACTGTAAGTGGTTGAATTCGCCTGTCAATCATTCATAGCATGACAGTGACAGACCAATAGGACGAGTGGGTAGGGAAAGTAGACAGTGGTGCTTGATCACAATCTCCAAATTGACGAAACACCTTGGAAAAATTAAACAATAAATAAACACAACATTTTTATTAAGGACAAACTTTTAGTCAAGCAGTAATTGTTTCTTCCATTGATATTTTTGGGGTTCTAAGTAACAATTATTGTGCAATCATTTGACATCATTACACTCCCCACACTTGCAACAGTTCTGCATGTTATTCTTCTTCCCCATATGCAC
The DNA here is from genome assembly GCA_019453435.1 of Rhinogobius similis. Classification (NCBI taxonomy): domain Eukaryota; kingdom Metazoa; phylum Chordata; class Actinopteri; order Gobiiformes; family Gobiidae; genus Rhinogobius; species Rhinogobius similis. The sequence goes on along the minus strand of CM033620.1, from coordinate 30,444,044 downwards.
CAATATTACATAGTGGATATTTTAAACTACTCCTCACTACATTTCAAACTAAAAATACTTGCTAGTGAGCCTTAAAAATACGAGTTAGACTTGCATTTGCCCTTGACAGAGCCGTCTTATTATTAGAAGTTTTATTAAGACTCGCACGCACATCCACACACACAAACGCACGCACGCACACACAAACACTCACTCTCTTCCTCCCTGATTTAATCTTGATTCTGTCACAACCTGGAGCCCGTGTGTGCGCCGTGGCCGGGGTAATAACTGCCTGCGCGTGAGTGACACATAGATAATGGCTTGTCAGAAGAAGCGACAAGTTTGTGTCCTTGTGTTGTCTTCTCCCCTTCTGAGAGTCAGGCCTAAGGAAAAACATAGTCCATGGTAGAGGATGGGGGAGAGGATATCGTCTTTTTAGGTGAACTGTTTTTTTTATATTATTATTATTATTAAACTTCAGGGAGGACACACGGAGAAGAGGAGAGTCAACAAGTGATGTGATGAGACGACTAGTGTCACGGCAAATGGCTGCCTTTCAATTTTATATACAGCCCAAAGATGGGTTTTAATTATAGTTAGCTGTGTTTTGTTGAGCGTTCCAAAACAATAGCAAGAATTTTGAGGGTAGAATAATGACTGCATGGTTGAATTTTTTGTAGCTTATTGTTTATTGATACAGCTAGACCAATTTAAGTATGAAAAGTTGTCTTCTGGCCTTGATTTCCAAGTTCATTGCCAATTAGATCCTGGTTTAGTCCTGGTCTTGTCCTAGTTAGTTTTGTTTTGTTTTTGTCTTTATATGTTGTAGCTCTGGGTAAGCTATGTTCAAGTTAAACCTAATTAAGTTCAGGTTTAGTTTAGTGTTGTTTAGTCTGTTTTTATTAGATACTAGTTTATTACACTGCAAGTACAGTTGTTTTGTCCACTTTTAATCAAATGTAGAATATATTAGAGCTTTTGACAACCTAAAATATATAATAATCCTTTCTTGCCTTGTTCAATGTACATTTCTTTACTCTTAGCCCACAATGGCCTCATCTTACAGCAACAAAGCAAAGCCCTTTTCTTAGTTTCTGTCTGTCTGCAGGAGTCATAGCTCATATCTATCAAGGTTCAGAAATATTGAATAAAAGCTTTCTTCAGTTGGCAGATGGTCTTGATAGATGAGTTGCCACAGGAGCTAAAGGCTTCACTGTTTGGTGTGAGGTGGTCAGACAGTGCTGGGTGGAGGCTGGGGATTCTGAAGAAGGTAAACATACTTGACATGTCATTCTGAGGGGAAATTTAGTTCGAGGATATGAGCTGCAGGGAAGACTTGGCTCATTGCTGTGTACAGAAGAAAACTATCATAACTTCCAAATTTGTCCTATATTATCAGTATTGTCCTGGGATCATCTTGGATTAAGCATATTTTAATCAAACTGTAAACCCCAGCCCAAATTCTGGTTTAGTATTTGTACACCTATGATTGTTGAGGTACATTTCCTTATTAACATGAAGGTTGCTGGTTCAATTCCTGTCCTTGGCAAGACATTTCAACCACCACCAATGTATGAAAGTGTGATTTCTGGAGGAGCAATAGGCACTCATTGTCAGTTTTCGTCATGACAGCTGTGGCTACATACTACATGTAACTGGAGGGGGATCAAAAAATGGCACCAAATGTGATTGTGTACAAGAGCTGATGAATTTTATTTTAACCAAGCTTTTTCCTGGTTCCTTATTCTGTTGTGGCTTTTAGGGCTGCACGATTTAGGACCAATGTACAAACCAGTATTGTGATTGTGTGATTAGATTTGCAATTATGTGTCAGTAATGGGATCCTGTTCAACGTTCGTATTTCATGAATTGAGAAATATAAGAATCATGTGTTTCAGAACACGTTTACTACAGATTTTTATGCAGAATAAGACAAATTATGATATGGTATGCAGCCATTGCTAATCCAACATGCAGTTTTGATTCTATTGCGTTAGTGTAGCCCCACTGGCTTTGTTCTGTCGCTGGTTTAGTCTTGGTTTAGTCAGGATGTACTCCTGATTTACTACGGCCCATTTGCAAAAACCCTGTTGAACGCGTGTGTAAATGTAGGGGGATCTTGGGGCATATCGATCTGGTTAAATGAGCCAGTTAAGGTAATTAAAGCCCCTGGCTGAAAGCAGAGGGGGAAGATTATATTGACAATAACAGTCCTCAATCCACATAGGATAGAAATCAGAGGCGTCCCTTGCAGGAGTTATTGCATTTTACAAATGGCTTAATGGCATCAAGGAGCTGGAATACAGGCTCGTAAAATAGTGTTGTTGTACTTAGGGACAGTGCTGACTCAGCGAGGTGTGTTGGTCCTTCTGGCAATACAAAGCACATTTATGCCATAGTCAGTTCATTTATTGAAGAAATCAGCTAATGGTGCTACGCCTTCAGGTTTCAAACAATACACAATATCAGCAACTGAAAAATCTATACTGCAAAAAACTTTATGCAGCTTTTATTATGTAAAAAATAAAGTGTACCTCAAAATGAAAATATGGAACTGAACCATTTGAACCAATCACCAAGCAAATATTCATTGCACAACTTAACATTCAGTAGTGACTCACATTTAGTTGTTTCTCCTCTTTGATGCAGAACCCATGCGGACCCCAAAGCGGTTGAAGATTGCTGAAACCCGGTCTCGTCTGATCGCTGTCGACTGGGAGTCTTTGGGCTACAACATTACGCGCTGTCACACCTTCAACGTCACCATCTGCTACCACTACATGACTGCCAACAACCGCAGCAAGGCCGACTGCCTGGACATGGACCCCAAGGGTGAGGGCACCGACTCGTCCCTGTGATGCTTCTCTCTACACTTTCTATCTCATCCAAAATGTTTATTTCTTTACTATTTCAGCGCCAAGACACGTAGTTGGAAACCTGCCTCCCTACACCAACGTGAGCCTGAAGATGATTTTGACCAACCCAGAGGGACGCAAGGAAAGCGATGAGACTATCATTCAAACAGATGAGGATGGTATGTATTTTACAATTGAACACACACCACATATTTTCCTCAATGCTGTGAGTGACAAGCCAATTTTAGCCAACCACAAAATGCAGTATTTGAAAGAATAACATGGAAAATAAAAACAACACAGGTATTTGTATTGATCATCACTTTTTGTGATTTGTTTTTTGTTTCAAATTGACTAAAACAAATCATAACTGGTGATTTATATAGCCAGTTTTCCAGTGTAAATCTACAAGTGACAAGTTGTCAAAAGTAAATTGTTTTGCGCTTCTTACACCTTACATTGAGATATGATTTGTTCTTGTAACTTTTGTTTTGATTATTTGAAAATAACTGACTTTTGACTTTTACTTGAGTAACATTATTTTAAAGTAACGTTACAAATTTTGGTTGATCTATCCACCTCTGGTTATTTTACGAGCAACAATTGATTGCACATCTCTTCATAAACAGTCCCTGGACCAGTCCCCAGTCAGTCTTTAAAAGCCACTCCATTTGAGGACAGGATTCTTCTGATGTGGAAAGAACCAACCGAGCCCAATGGCATCATCATACAATATGAGGTATAGTTTAGTATAGTTTTGTATTTAGAACAAAATCCAGTTTAAGATTATCACAGTACTAACCCTGCATTTTATTTCTCTCTGTTCCTGCACAGCTTACCTACAGTGGACTGCGATCATTTGACCCATCAGTTCCTCTTCAGCGCCCGGGCATAACAGTGTCTCTGCCCTCTAATGCGACACATCACCTGTTTTCCCAACTCCACCCTGGAGTCACCTACCAGCTGTCAATCAGGGCATCCACCTCTAAAGGGTTTGGACCAGCAACCACACTCAATGTCACCACCAATATATCAGGTACGACCTCAAATAATGTATAACCTTTTCTTCCTCAAAAAATGAATTCTCCTTAAATATGTGTTATCTTTCTACAGCTCCTACTTTAGAGGAATATGACGGTTCAGAGGCATTTTTGAATGAAACGGCAACAACTATTACAGTGTTGCTCAAGCCAGCCCAAGCCAAAGGAGCGCCAATAAGGTAGATACACGTCAGCATTCATTTTTCTGCCACATTTTCTCTTGTAGTTTTTATTCACACTCACCTAAACAGGTAATCAAAGCAATAAAAAAGATTATTAGACTCAACAGTACCCATTAATTATGTGGGTGTGAGTGAGTGAGGCAAGCATGAACCTTGAAGTCAATGTACAGTAATTAAAATATTATAGTCTCACAACACACTTTATTTTGCTCACTATTTTCCACTTCTGTTGTTTCTGTGCCAATTCTGTAATTAATTTGCTTTTACAGTGCATACCAGATTGTGGTTGAGGAAGTGAACCCACAGCGCTCGCGTCGGCAAGCTTCTTCAGACTGCCATGAGGTAAATAACATACACTTAAATGCACAATACTGTATTTATAGATCTAACTTTGAATATATCTACAAATGTGGGTCACTCTAAATGTTGATGTTTTCTCAGGTGCCAGTTTCCTACCACAGTGCGTCGACCAGTGGGTCTCCGTACTACTACGCTGCCCAGCTGTCACCCAGTAACCTGCCCGAGCCCCTTCCATTTACTGTGGGAGATAACAAGACCTACCAGGCAAGTTTATTATGACATCACAGATCATGTCTAGCGAAAAGTGGGTGGCATGAGTCGGGGGTTGTAAAATGATCAAAATATAATTGGAAGAATAATGACACTGCTTTTTATCCTATTTTAAACTTGAAAATTGTATTATTTGGTGAAATAAAGTAAATTAATACATTAAAAACAATCAAAAAATAATAAATAAAGAACAATAAATTCAGTTAAACAATATCAAACCTGTTTTTTCAAGTTTAAATTACTGGCGTCAGTCTAATTCTGCTGTAAGGGCCCCTGGTCATTTGCATAGTTATGTTGGGGATCGCAACCTGAAAGGTTTGGGAACCCATGGCTTAGAGAGCAATTCAAAATATAGTTTGTTTAAAACTATTGCCTGGAAATGTATATCAACAGACAAATGAACCATTATTACCGTAACTAAATGAAACGCCTAAAACAAAATGTAACAATATTCATTCAACTGGAAAATACAGGAGGCATTGTTTTGCAAAAGTGATTAAAATGCGTTTACATATTTGCCATGTTTACCAATTAACACGTTTTTTAAAAAAAGCACTGTTATTAATCTTTTGCGAATCCTCATACATTTTTCTTTTTACTTCAGGGTTTCTGGAATCCTCCTTTGGCTCCAAGAAAGAACTACAACATTTACCTTCAAGCCGTGAGCAGCACTGAAAGGGTAATGAAACATGAATTAACAAGACTAATTTTACATAAATACATATAACCTTCCAGACACATTTGGATTAATCAAACATTAAAGTTAATCAATTCATAATTTAAATGCGTCTTTTCTGTTTCAGGAGACAAAAACACAGTGTCTGAGGCTTGCTACTAAAGGTGAGTAAACAAATTATCTTTGGTCAATTGACATTTGACAGGGAGCGCTTTGCTAATTACTCATAAAAGGAAAACATTTTAGTTGCAGCAGTCGTCATTAGCACAATTAGCTTAATGCCGCCAATTTATTCTCTCTGTCCTCTGTCTATCAATGAAGCTGCCCACAAACTGTCAATATGCAAATTTATTTTCTTTTTTAATTATTCAGATATAACTAATTTAAGTTATTTGTAGTCAGTACAGTCAATTCACAGTGAAAACCAACCACTCTGCCACTTTGTAGTCAAATCTCTAGCTTCTAGATATGTAAGTTTTTGGGCAAACCACAGTTTATTGTACACATCTTCTCAGTAGGATAGAGGGATACAAGAAAGAGCATCAGGTGAAAAAACAAATAAAAAATAAAAATGATAATAAGTAAAGTAAAGGGATGTATCACATTCTAACAGCAGATGTTTTGCTCTGGCACCTCCTGAAGGCAAATCAAAGTATGATATTGATGTAATAACTATTAGTGAATACAGTTGTTTGCGTAGAACCAACAGAGCATCTAAATGTCATGTTTCCGCCGGTTGCCATATGCTGAGAGATTATCAAACCGGTTTAGATGGTGTGGCTTTAATCCCACCAGGATAGTACACAAACAGCGTCGCATAGACACTGAGGCAGAGGTGCCTGGCAAACACACTGTTTTCAGGAAAGATTTTCAGAAACGCAACGGAGGGATCAGAGGTGAGCCGAGCGCAGTAAGAACATGGATAAACAGAAAAATACATTAACACGAGTGTAGTGGAGTTGTCAGCCATTTCAGCAGCTGGCAGTTGGGAACTTGTTGGGTTATTGTTATTGTCAAAAGACATGGATTAATTCAATAATATTAGAGCAAAAATTTGTGGACTTCGTCATGTTCTAATCCTCAAAAAAGTTAGGTTAAATATACAATATGATTCAATTTGAAACGATCTTAATGGTCTACAATGAATGTGAGAGTAAGTAGTTGTAGTAGCTGTCGAGTTGGGTGGGGGGCCCTTTTAGAAAGTGTAAAAAGCCTTTATTAAATCATGCCAGAAAATTTCTTTAAAAAACACCAATGCCTAATGGGTCTTCATCATAAACCTTACATGACATCTAAACTAAAAGATGTGTAAAAAGTTATAGAAAACCCGATAAACAACAGAACACTGCATCTGCACTCACATTTATCACTGATACAGACTTTGGGATCCCACACAGTTGAACTCAGTACCTTTCTCTCCTTAGACTACATATTTCTGAGTCCAGGTTTTGACAATATAAAGTGTTGTGCGGCAGTTGTAGTGTCCTTAATCTCTAACGGCCGTTAGCAAAAAAACTAGTTGGCTCTGCAGTCAGAGAAAGGAGAAACTACTTTTAGCTTTAATTTTGCTGTATAAACAAAAACTTCACAAACAAAAATTTGGCCCAAAAACCAAATAAACACATTTCATCAATTCTGCTGCCCATAATTCTACCACTCAAGTCGGAATGTTGAGGAGCATTTTTCAAATAACAGAAAGTCGGTACATAACCTCAATGAGATGTATTTAAAGGATTCTGGTGTTATTATGATTCTGTTACTTTGTATGCACTAATGGACAAAGTGCTCTTAAGTCTGTCCCGTTCTTCACGTCCCCTTGGCATGTTGCGCACTCTCCCTCCCTCCTACGCCCCCCTCCAGTACAGGACGGTCCCATTAGGTCATCCAGGCCATTGTATCTTGTCATTGGCGCCCGGGGGCTAGTGGCTTGTGATTGTTAGTCAACTGACCCGAATGCTTTTTACATTAAGAGCTTCCGCCGGCATTATGAGGTCAAATCCAAACCCTTTCACAAATTGTTTTTCTCCTTTTGCTGTGACGACTATTGTGCCCTGCGTCCCATGTGGGTTTGACTGACCTGACAGTGAAGAACAGCAAGACAATAGTTAAAACCTGACACTAAATGATAAAAGTGAGTGACTTTGGTGGGGTTTTTCCATTCTGTTGATCTATCACAGCGCACAGATATTTTTGTGACCTACCAAGTGCCCTTTAAATGAATAATAAACTCGTAAAGGGCTACATTTGTTATTTCATCCATGTTCTTCAGTCTGATGTGAATTAGTGCAGCAGGTCAGACCTTGGATATTGTTTTGGTAACACAAAGGGAAGGCTGTCTCATACATTTTAAGTGTTTTTTATTTTTTTTCAAAAGTAGAATAAACTAGTAGAGGTTGTTAGCAATGGCTGGTAAGAATGTGTGTTATTGTTAGCTAGATTTATTCTGTCATCAACCTTGGTGTGAAAACAAAATGCAGTAACAAAAGCAGCCATCTAATCTATTTTGTAGAGATTCTTCTGTTTGAAAGACCTTTTGTCTGATCAAAAGTTGCTTCTCAGTCAAATGTGTTGGTGGACAGTCTGCTGCATTACCAAATTTCCAAACATCTAATTCTGGACGAAGATATGTATTTAATATATTTGTTCCACTAGCTTTTATAACTCATTGGCACATTACATTCACATTTTAGGGATTTAGAAGTGTTTTTTTTTCTTTCTTTTTTTTTCTCTTTAGTAGTAAAGCAATATTTGAACGTCAATACTCAGTCAATCAGCTCAGCATTCAGCTCTTTCTTCTGAGTTTGTGATGAATTAAATATAGCTTTTTGTTTTCTTTACAAAGTTGTCCATTGACTGATGGATTTCACATTCAAAAACATGTAAATTAATAATTAGATAACCAGAAACGAGTGACGTTGCCTATTGTTTTTGCAGAAATATCAACAACCCATTAATGCAGAGCACGAAAATAAAAAGTGGGAAGAAATCCATGTTCATTGACCTCTGCTGTATTTCCAATGCAAATCCTTCATTTATATCTTTTAATACTCAAATATATATTCAAATCTGTCACCTATGGTTGTTATCTGGTTTTTCGACAGGGGCTGTAACCCTCTAGGGCATAATGACATTGCATAATAATATTTCCCTGTTATGTTTTATAGCCGTGTTAAATTGTAAATATCTCAGCAGATAAAGACTGATTTGTTGACATTTTATATTAGGAGAATGGATTGCTATTCCATAGATGTATTGCTCTACATCTAGTTGTTGCTTAGGTCTTGTTGGATTATTAGGATTATAATAATGCTTGCTAATGTTCTTATGCCAGCGCATGAACTATGATCGCTAAGTAGAGATTAGGAGCAAAAAAACAGATGCTCTTTTTCTTTTATATGCCCACAACCTCACCATTAGACTTTCCACTTTGCACAAAGAAGCTCTCGCGCATAGAGTTGGTAAATTATATCCCAAAACAGACCAAATCAGACGAGTTTGCTCAATCCTCAGAAGTCATCATGCGGCGAAATGAGTTTGAGCTCAAGTAATATTCAACAACACTGCGGCAGAGACGTTCCGGACAGCTCCAGTCAAATCACATTTCAGCAGCGATTCCCCTTTGAGACCGGTGGAGTGGTGCCAGGGATGAACCGAAAAACAATATGAAAACTCACAGTCGATTGAACCGTTGAAGGAGTCCTATTACAAATGTTTGTGTGGTTACAGCTCGAAGACATCTAATTGATTTACTACGTGCCGCTCCACTGAGAAAGCCCAATTAAATCAGAAAGGGAAGACTGGGAGTGTGTGGGAATGATTACTTTTGTTCTGCTATTGACCCAGCGTAAGAGACTGGAATAAGCATTTGATATCTGTCTGCCTGTCTTTAGAATATAATGATGGTTTTATACTGGTACTAAGCAGTATCTGTTTGTGTGTCAAATAGTGTTCCGTCTTGGAACTCTGAGTTTTATGAGACAACAGAAAATCAAGATCATCGTGAAGTTTTACTCTATTTTTTGCTCTAGCACAGTATTTTAACTTAGCTTAACTGATTTAGTTTGATCATTGGATCCAAACATGTATCTGAACAGGGCTCTGGCGTTGTAATGTATCATTTGGAACATTTCTCATTAGTTGACACAGTTTTCAGGCTGTAAATTAACTTTGTTTTCCTACTAATACCACTGACCTGTTCAGTTCTGGAAAAAGATAATTCACGTTTTGAGTTCTGTTTTGCAAATTTTGATTGGAGAAGTGTGTCAAAGCAATGAAAAAAAAAGTAAAATGATCAATGTAGTGTAAATAAAGCTTCAGGCGGTCTAGTTTAGAGTGATAGTTTTCAGATCAGAAAAATGAAACATGCAAGACTCAGAAAATTTGCTTTGACATTTCAGTAAAGCAAATGGATTTGTTTTGATTTGTTTTGCAATGTCATGGCATCTTAGTAAACTGGCGTTCTATCTGCTTACACCATGACTAATCAATAGATAGCCTTTTGTACAGTGTTTTGTACAAACTTCCATCTGTGCTGCAAAAACAAATTTCTTCGCACTTACTTGCCTAAATCATACAAATTCTCACTTTAAAAAAAAATTAAAAATCAAGTTCACGTTCACAAATGTTTCATGCCTTTAGTTTCACTTTTTAATGTTATGATAACATAGTTCCTTAAGTCGGCTGAACACCATGGCCGAGTTTAGGCTCCAAGTTATAAGACATCAAAAATAAATTCTCAAAGGATACCAAAAGATAACAAAATGTATATAACCCTTAATATCTGGATATGTTTGCGTGGTCTTGGTAATGACAGTGATTATATTTCAAGATCTATCATTACTCCAGGCATATTATATATAAGCTTTTCTAATGAAGCTTGTCAGAGCTTGCGCGATAATTACATTATAAATGCATATTACGCTGACGTATGTGTCAGCCTCTGTCTGTGTGGCCTTACCTCACTCTGCTCTTAATCACATCATTAGAGTCTCCTTTTTAAATACCGCCTGTTTCCTTATCACCTGTACCACTTGAGTGTTGTCAGGGCATTTTGTTGAGAAAGCATTTGAAAAAAAAACCAAAGCTGTGAAGTGGCATCATTGTGCAGCCTGAAGTCACAGAAGGATTTGTAAATAGTCAAACTGTGCCAACATTCAGCATTATTTAGGTAACAGGCTTACATTCAATATGAAGTCTATAAAACTAGAGCACCGCGTTGGACCGGAGGTCTTATATGTATGTATATGTATATATATATATATACATATATATGCCCATTGAATCACCAGATTGTAGCGTCAGTTGATTGACTTTGACTTGCAAGTACATATCTTCCATCTTATTGGATGGGTTGAAGTACTAAAAAGTTAAATTGTCCATTTCTATTGTGTTGCTTCTAGGTGCTACAGAGGAGCCAGAAGTAATCCCAGACCCTGAAAAACGAGCCGACCGTGTGGTGAAAATAGCAGGAATAAGCGCTGGAGTACTCGTCTTCATCCTGTTAGTGCTGGTGGCCATCCTCCTGGTCAAGAAGAGGTGAGAGACAGCATCTTTTACCTTGACATAATGTTAAAACAATAATGTTGAAATATTTACAGCAGCACAAGTGTGCACTTACAGCAGAGCAACACACACGGATATAAAGTTTGAGTTTAAACTTAAAATCCATTGTTGTGTGGCAGTGCGGTACTCACTTTAGTGTAACACCATCTTCCATCCATCCACCATTAATGTTGATCTCCCCTTGGAAACAATTATATGTTCTACACTACAATATTACATACTAGCCCGAGTAGATTCTGAATTATGTGCGTTTAAAACTATTGATTGTTGTAGTAAATATATCAAAAATATGTGTGCATAACATGTTTACTCAAATTGAATTAGTCCAAAACAGTATAAATGTAAAAGGTCTACCTAGAACGCAAGCTATTGTAGGTTCGCTCTCATAGATAGTAATTCTTAGGTTCAGGGCTCCTCCATGTGGCGATACTGTATCATAACAGCTTTCACAATTCCCTGCATTATTCTTTAGATGTTCTGTCTTAGTAATTATGTTTACCTTTAAACATCATTGAGAATTTAAAGACATAACTCTATATGTATGTATTGCAAATAAACTTGCAAAATGAACCATATTTTAATTATATTAGCTTTTTCTTGATAAAGTCAGTGTGTTTACTATTAGCACTGCCGTTCTGACATGTTTCTGGGAACTTTGGTCTAATCACATCAAAGAAAGAACATAACTCTCTAAGAGAAGTGTAATTTCCCACAAACATTTCATCTGGCCCCAGGCTTTAGGAAAACCCAGGCTTTGCTCTCATTAGGAGTAATCAGGATGAGACTTGGCAAATCCAAAATAATTATAAAGTGAACTTAGTAATGAACTAAAGGGTGTTCTATTTTACACTCCACTGTAATTACTTCATGAGGTTTAGATGTTTGAGTGTGAAAGAGTAATTATGTTACAAGATATGACTTACATGATGGGGGCTTAAATTCTATACTATCTCTCTGTTGTCAGGCTCATGACTAAATCTTGAACTGGTCACAGGAACCACAAGTCACACTTAGTAGTCTCAAGACTGTTTAAATGTAGACTGCACCAGCAAGGGCATCCAGAGTGAAAAAGAAAAAAATATATAACGAAATAAATATTAACACTGGTCTCTGTAGCAGACAGGACATTCACAGTAAAATACCAATGTGAATCAGTATAATACAATTATTGTATGATGGAATTAGCTTAATTTCATAATTAGGAATAATATTTGTGTATTACTCACAATATAAGAAGGTGATAAAAGATGTCATTAAAAAACCCAAAATACACAGTAATTTTGCCATTATTGAGCAGTGTCTTCAAGTATTTGTGGCAGTGATATTTCACATAAGAGGAGTTCATAGTAGTTTCTGGGGAGATCAATCATCATTATCCCATTGATCCTTTTTCAGCTTTGAACAATACTGCATCTTTAAAATAGTGGGACATGATGACACTGTGGTGGCATAACGCAAGCTCTATAGCGAAACCCAGGTGTTACAGAGTCACAGGCTGCAGGTGAATACAGGGACACGTTTTAGACACCACCAGTCAGCCAGGGCTGCTATTAGTGCATGAATAGACATCGAAATACTGCATGTGGAAGAAATATCAACTTTTAATTTGAGCAATAGTTTGAAAAACAGAGCCCCTAGTTTGTATTTCAAACCGTGCATGAACCTTAGGTTATAGTGGAAGCCTTCAAAGTGGTTTTATTTCTGTTTCTGTCGATGTTGGTTGGAACAGGACAGCAGGTTTTGTCCTTATTTGCATATTCATGACCCTTGTGTCTCATTCTTTGCTTTCTGATTGGCTCACAACCCCAGGAGGACCTACTATTCATACTCTTATTACCTGTAAGTAAACTACTAACCAACGGTCAGCTGCTGTTACCTTATTGGGCGACTTAGTGGCTTAGTTGTTGTTATTATTTTTTAAAGATGCAGTATACTTTTTTCAAGAAAAACACATTTTCAGCTGATCAACCAGTCAAAGCCATCTTCATTGACGCCTTGCTAGGATAGAGGTCAATTCACTTTAGACTGTTTAGGACCATGATAAAACTATATTACTAAGTGTTAACTCGTTATACATTTGACCCCATAATGCTGGTAATATGTTGTATGAACTTGAAAGTGAATGGACCTCTCCCTGGCGCCCTCTACATGCTCCAAAGTTGCTCTGAAGCTAACTCCAGTGTTGGCTGTATAAACCTGAGGTGTTATTTGAAAAAAGGATGCTGCACTTGTGAAATGTAGCTCTTTGTGTGCATGTAGTCATGTGACCATCCATCGCCCATCACCTCACAGGTATCATGGTCCTGACCTGCTCAGCGCTTCTCTGCCGAGGGCCTTACTTCTGTTGAACAAACAGCTTCTTTGGGTTCAGTAGTTTTTAACAAAGGTCTTTGGATTTTTTGGGATATTCTGCTTTTGAGTTTTGCTTCATGTTTCTTGCTGGTTGGTCCAAAAAGGATACTTTGGTAAATTCAATATTTCACAAAACATTCTATAAAACTTGCAAAGCATATATAACATTAATGTTGATTTGAATAGCAGTAATGTCATAATGTTGGTTATGAATTAAAGAATGCAATTCATAATTCCCATTTTGACATACAGAATTCTTTACAACATGTATCTTACAGAACAGGTTTTAGCCCTGCAACAAGTTGACCATTGTCCAGGGTGTACCCCGCCTAATGCCCAAAGTCACTGGGATAGGCTCCAGTCACCCGCGACCCCTAACGGGAACAAGCAGTAGAAAATGAATGAATGAATGAATCTTACAGAAGATCACTTCGGGAATTTATGAAAAAGTACACTTATCTTTTTAATCATTTAGCTTAACATGTTCTACTTCTCGTCTGAGTGAATGCATACTGACTTATGCATCGTAGAGGTGGAATTGGTGTGTTTTGGGAGTCTGGAGGTAAAACACTGAATAAAAACAGCATGCCTTATGTGTGTTCATCGGGAAGAAGTCCGAGCTGTTCATAGTATCAGTTTGACAACAAAAAGTAGAGTACTGTGGCCAAGTTTAGGTGGTGTGCATTGCGTTAAACTAACAAGTGGTTTTATAAATAAAGAGTATAACATTAATCTTTTGGAAGCAATAAAAAGACTGAATTTATCTTTTTTTGGTGAGAATCCAAGATACCGTTTAGATACACTAGAATCAAAGCAATCCACTTTATAGATCTATTCAAAAAGCCACATGCTTGAACACAAGACTAGTCTATGCTGTGTTTTAGCCTCACACGGTTAGAGATTTTGTTTGTTTATAGCCATATTCTTAAAACATACACATTTAAAACAACATCAGACTTCAGCACAGTACTGTTGTTGTACTCAGGCTACAACATTGCAGGTTGTGTCCAGTGTCATTGCTCTCCAGTGTTGTTCAAACTGATGTGTATCTACGGCTTTGGGTACAGACACTCCTGCACGCTCTGTCATGCTTGACGTATTAATCCCTTTGCAGTGATGGCCCTAGGATTTGATGGATCGTACACGATGAGAGAGGACATTTAAACAGCGATACTTTGATGCTTGCTTTCGAAGACATGATTTTTCTTCACTGGGCAGCTGTCTGATGCTAGAAAAACAAGTCAACATGACAAATAAGAAAGTTAAAAATAAAATATTAGGCTTTGATGAAAGAATAAAAAAAAGTATGTTAAAAGTACAAGGGTGGTCTTTTTAAATTTTGTTTGTAGCTTGTAGCATTCAGTCACAAAGGATCACTTTACTCCTGTATTAATAAGTCACCAAGCGGGTAGTGTTCTTTATGCTCTTCGTCATAAAGAACATAAGAAACCATATAAGATGAAGATACCAAAATGAAGTAGTTTATTTGGTGGTGGCTTACCATAGTTTAAATTCATGCTTACCTTTAGTTAAGCTCTCCCCATTGCTTCTCATATGTTTTAATACTTTTTCCTGGGTTACAAGAGATAATTCTGTCCTAATAATGGTCCTTTCTAAGTCTGGTATAAACTGCCATTACCGTGAAAAGCTTCTCCTCTACTCTCCTTGCTTGGTATTTTTCCTGGCTTGAAAGTTTCTATAATGGCTTGCAATCCTCAGCCTTACTTAAAACTACTTCGTAAGACATTTGTCAGTGGATTTGCTAACATTCAAAGAGATATACACTTGTTAAATAAACTTGTTTTTACTATGTCTCTGCTCCAAACAGGAAACTGGCGAAAAAACGCAAAGACGCCATCGGGACGACGCGGCAGGAAATGACGCACATGGTGAACGCGATGGACCGTAGCTATGCCGACCAGAGCACGCTCCACGGAGACGACCCCATGGCTGTGACTTTTATGGACAGCCACAACTACAACAACAGATGTAGGTTTAAAAATTTCAGTAGTAATTAAGTACTTAAGTGATAGTTACTTGGAAAAAATGATGCTACTGTCTATGGTGCTAACAAACGAACCAAGAACTGTTCATTCACGTCTAGTATTGATTAGGAGAAAATAATATGCTGCTTGGGATTTCACAATGTCAAATTTTAATGTTAGATAAGTTTAACGAGAGAATAAACATACTGAATTTACAATTGTTGGCACCCTGAATAAAGAAAAAAAAAAAAAATTAAAAAGTGTTTAACAGTGGTGAAATAAATTACACTTAAAGGCCCTGTACCTGATTTTACTGTTTTGAAACATGAAAACAGAACTAGTTGATGTTAAAGTCTTTACATCAGTCACATGTACCGCTCACTTTCCTAATGCAGTCCCAGTCTCCTAAATATTCACCTCCATGAGTTTAGAAGCCCTTTTCACCAGTCTCAGAGCCCAGCGCATCACAGACATTTGCGCTAAAGCTAACAACATTCGCATGCTAACGGTGCACTTCCTGCTTCTCGTAGAATAAAACGCTCTATAAATAGATGCAGAGTAAAAGTTGTGGTCTCATTTTCACCCAACTTAGATGCTTTTATAATATATCCGGGCTGGAGCAACACAGATTTGATTTTATTACATAAAATGGAGAAAATTGACTAGTTCTGTTTTAACAGTAAAAATCAGGTACAGCCCCTTTAACATTACATACGTAGTAACTTCATGTTTTATAATTCTACTTTTAAAAATCAGACCCACAGCGTTCACAGGTTCTTTCAGTTTTCTTAAATTTCATTAAACGTGTGTATAATTGTAAAGCACACCTCCTCACAGTGTTTCCTCCTACAGTGCCCAACGACCCCCTGGTTCCCACAGCGGTGTTAGGTGAGATGTTTAGCATGGATGGAGCTTCCACAGTAACAGTGTCCCATAGAGTCCACCCCTTCATCTCCACATTCCCCCCTGTGCTTAGGCCTGTCCCACTGTCTCATTGTCTCAGTAGTTATATTGCCCGGTTTGTCCTTAATTGGTGATGACTGTTGCACTTTAAATGTCAAACACAGTCAAAGTCTTCATTATTACATCCCACTGAGTCCGGGCTCTGGCCTTCACCTCTGTCTGACCAGTGGTGTCGAGCCCTGCAGGCATCTGGGTGTCTTGCAAAGCAACCATCATATTTCAAACACTTCAAATGAATTATGTGATTAAAGTAGCAAAAACAGATGAACCACATGTGACCCTCTGTAATATCTGCTTCATTTGTTTGTGGTTATGTTTTTTTATATATATTTAATCAGTACTTACACCGACCAATTCAGGATTTCAGGTGTAACTTTTAGGATCACTTTTATGGTCTTTATCTCACTGACTTATCTCTAAACGTTTGATGAAATTATTCATAAATGGTTCATACAATTTTAGAAATAATTGCTTTTATGAAATTATCATTATATTGCAAGTTTATGCTTTTTTATTTTATTCTAAATGATGCTAGCCAAGTAACACAGACTCTATCACCCCACCACTGTACGCTGTAAACTTGCCAGGCTCATGTCATCCCCCATATTTCATGTTCCCAGTCGATCACTATTGATATTCACAGTAATTACCTTCCCACTCCCTCTGAGGCCTCATTATTCCACAGCCTGGCGTTGTTTTAAGCCATGCCATTGCCTCTCTCCAAAAACGACACACGTAGCACTTAAGAGGAGACTGATAATTTGTCAGTTGGAAAAAAAATTGCTTTAGCAAATTACAAAACGCTTTGACTTCCAAATGACGGGCACATCTTACAGCCTGGAGACCTTGGCAGAAATGTACTGTTTTTCTGCTTGAAGTCTGCTTTAGTATCTTCCATCTTATTCCTTTAGGCTTGTTTGTCGCCCTGGTTTGGTGCTACTGCTATGTGAAATGTGAACGCGGTGCCAAGTCAGATATTTTCCCAACTTTGGATGTGTTTATCTTTAGTTTAGGCTTGTGTTGACAGTGCCGCTGAGATGCAAAGCTCTATCGTACCCTAAAGGCCCTCACAATGCACGGAGCCACCAAACTGTGCTAATTAACTAGGCTGTGTTTTGTAATGCGGAGTGAAGGCTGCAGCTAAAGTCTGTCTCAGCCAATCATATCACAGGGCTTCGAGGAGTTCCAGGAAGTAGCAAATTCATATTCAGTGTCGGGTCAACTTTGCTGTTAATTGGCCTGACGAGGCTAACAGTCCGTAATGAGCTAACATGTCCGCAGAGCATAACCGGGGTTAGATAGAAGAATCACTGTCACTTAACTAATAGTGCTGAAGTGAAACTGGGTGGTTAGCAAAAGTGTTATAGCAGAGCAGGGATTCTCAACCCGAACTGACCTCTGATTTACGACTTTTGTTCAAAATGAGAACCCTTGGTTATTATAATTATCAATATTTATTGTCCAGCTGATCAGGACAAAGTGTATTAAGTGTATTAAGTTGAGCATAGTGTGTTCTTGCAACCCATTTGAGGATCAATGCTTTATTAACTATAAAAATACCATCCATGGGTTTCAGCAGAATATATATATATATATATATATATAATAAATTTAAATTGTACTTTTTTTGCAATGCCCCGTGTAGTAGAGAGTTTAAAGTACTGCTGTTGAACAGCTATTTAAATCACCCTATCTGAACCTCTTCTCTCACATGTATCACGGTCATACTCATCTGTTTTTGACATCTTGTGATTTACATATTTTTATTTACCTAAATCATGATCATGTGCCCTTTTAATACATCTGTAAAATAGACTGTGATCTAATCATTCCATTTTCCATCTATTTACTCTTTCTTTTAGTCTTTAATTGCACTTACCTTTTTGCTCTCTTCCTTTTCTGCTGCTTTGACTTGTAGTTCCAATAACTGGTGAGTAGAGCCCATATCAACAAATTGTCAAATTAAGAAAAACAAAGCTCTTAAATTGGACAAGTCCAAGTTAACATAAATCACAAATATAAGAAAAGACTGGCTTGTGAATAAGTGAACAGCTAATGCTATATTTTGCTGCTTTGCTTTCAGATGAGAACCACACAGCATCAGCAGCGGAGAATAGCAGGCTCCTGGATGTTCCGCGATACCACTGCGAGGGCACAGAGTCGCCCTATCAGACGGGTCAGCTACACCCCGCCATCAGGGTGGCCGACCTGCTGCAGCACATCAACCTCATGAAGACCTCTGACAGCTACGGCTTCAAGGAGGAGTACGAGGTAGGAACAGTACTGTAGCTGTGAGTGCGCGTGATTTAGTTTGGACAGTTTGGAGGACTGAAATTTGTATTCACACATCTTGGAATCAAAACTCAGGTCTCCATGAGATAAATCCCTCAATATTAGATAGATTGTTTTGTTTTTTTACATTTTATTTTTATTTGGAAAGAGCATGTTATTATAATAGTATGCAACCACATTTCACATGGAGACAATATAGCACATTTTCCTTTACATTCAAGTGGTCTTATTAGTTTTCTTTTTCTAAGATTTTAGTTTTTTACAATGAGTCAAAAGAGGACAGGAGCCAGAATTCTGTATTCATTGATCTTTATTTTGGTTGACACACATCTAAAATAAAATAAAAGTCCACAAAGGTTGAACTTGATCTTATGTATTGATGGTGACACTTCGCCTGTCACAATAACAAATTTTATGTATAATATAATGCTACACGATAAATTATTGAGGCCCAAAAAATATTGTTCCATTGATTATACAGTATATATTCACTGATAAGTCGATGTAGTAATCATCGTGACAGGCCTAGGTGACACACGGTCCATTATTTATACATAATTCAAACACAAAGCAGTTGGACAGTAAAGGCATCAAAGCTTGTAATTATTATATTCTCCCACAGCTATCAGTGCTCACAGACATTGTGCCCTGAACCAAGGCCCTTCAGCCACATCACCCGTATGAACGTTATTTGAATGAACGATTAAAATAGAGGCATGTCCCTGTCACAATCTTGAATAACTGATATATGCTAAAGTTATCAGTGCCTGGACACAAACCAAAGCCTCAATGTGTCCTTAATAAAATGTTGCATTTTCCACCTTATTAACAACAGTGTTACCGCTCTCACACTTTTATCGTCTCAACTTTTGCCTTGTAATCATAATTTTGTCATTTCTCTCTACTGTTGGTGATGCAGAGTTTCTTTGAGGGCCAGTCCGCCACCTGGGATGTGGCCAAGAAAGAGCAGAACCGCACCAAGAACCGCTACGGCAATATTATAGCCTGTAAGTGTCACTTCCACATTTATAGACATCAGTTTTACACAGTTTGTGTAATTTTGTCAGGCCAGTTTACTACAGATAGTCAATATGAAAAACATTACTGAAGAATAATAGTGATGTATGCATTGTAGCATTGCACATCCCTTTTGAACATTTTTGAATCCTCTTGCTCTGGCCTGTTAAACCCTCACTGTTTTTCCTTCTTCACAGATGACCACTCTAGGGTTATCCTCCAGCCCATAGAAGATGACCCTTCCTCCGACTACATCAACGCCAACTACATCGATGTAAGTGGAAACGCATCGAATGCTACTATTGGCTCCCAACGAAACCAGAGAAACCACACTCCCTCGCTCGTATGTCCGGCCTCTATACCTTTATTGCGTCACGTAGTCATTCATTCATCTCAACAATCAAAGACCATGGAATGCATCAATTTCATCTCCACCACTTCATATGTCTGCATTTATGTGCTGTCGGCTTGGAGTTTTACATGTTTATTTATGTTGAAAACCCATATGTTTGGTGGTCATCCATTTGACAGTTTTGTATGCGGAATGTCATTATTTTTTGTAAATTAGACCACCATTATGCAGTTTGGAACATTTATATCAGTCTGCCTTACACCAGCATTTATTGAGTTTATGATGGTGGAAGCATTTGTGAATTTGTAGTAAAAAGTACTAGTTCAAATCTTGCTGAAGCTGAGAGTCTGAGGGCCATAAAAACTGCATTTGGCTGCATTTGCCCCCCAGGTAATAGTTTGGACCTGCTTGACTAAGACTATTTACCTTATTCCGGAAGTTGTCGTGGGCGCCACCATCTTTTTTCTATTGTATTAGTTTACATGGGCAGACGAGATCAACAGAAAATAAGTTCTACATGGACTAAAAAGCCGTTTTCAGGCGTCCCAGGAAACCAGTGCATTGCTGACTTGTTGTTGCACATATACATTTAACATTTTATACAAATCAAACTACTTTATATAATGTTCTAGAGACTTTTCCCTTTTCCCCCTCCCATTTGCGTGAACAGGGTTTTTATCAAACCAGAAGTGCGCTTATTACAGGAGTGCGGATCTGTTGCAAAAAGAGGCAAAAGTGGGCTGGGCGGATAGGCATCAATAGGCATTCTGAATTTGAAAATTACAGCATAATTGGATCGTTAATACATTTTAATATTTAATCATGAGAAAAAATGTATATTAAAATTTGGTTTTCATTTTTCTAAACATGACACTGACCAGTTTTTTTGCGATTCTTAAGTCTGGTTGAGAAAAATATAAGGTTAAACACTCACAAACTGAATTAACAATACTAAGTAATTAAAACTTTTTATTTTGGCTGGGAAATCCCATTGAATTGCTTTCATGTCCCAATACAGTCCAATAAATCAAGCAGTTTAAAAAGATATACTCTAAATATTTGCTAAAATGATATAGTTTAGTTGTCATAATCACCATCAGGCTTTTCCATTTCATCTTGACATCTCAACACAAACCATCTGCATGTCTTTCACGTTGTGATATTTCATATTTCTGCTTATTTCCCTGCTTTCAAAGTTTTTTTTACCATCACTTTATCTGTTGCTTGCTTCAGAAAATCATTTCAAGTTAGAATTAGAACATTTAAACATTTAATCCACTTCTTGATGTTTATGTTCAAATATAATACTACATTTATTTTACCAAATTACTTAAGCAAGATATGATTTTAAACAGTTTTGAAAAGTCTGAAAAGTTCTACTCCTTCTACTACAATTTATATAGAAGTACATCATTTTACTCATAAAACTAAAAGGTAACATGTATGTAGTAGATTTCCCCTTAATCTCTCTCATCCATAACAATAGATAAGAAAAACATCAAGAAGTGTCCAATCTGCTTTATCTAATTTAAAGTAACTTTATTTTTGCATGTGCTGTTTAATCTTCCATTATATCAATACAACTTTTTTTTCCTTTTTCTGATTGACTCTCACTGACATGGTTGTGCTTTCTTTCCTTCTTTACACACGTTCTTTCTGCCTGTGCCTTGGCCTGTAGATTTGGCTGTACAGGGATGTAAGTATCACTCTTTTCGCCTTTGAGCACACACAGCACTACATCCCTCCCATGCACCTGTCCATCTGTCTGTCTGTCACTGTTGAGGCCTTGGCTGCATGAAATGAAACAACTGCTGCTTTCTTCTGGGCCACTTTATTATATATATATTTATATATAAATAACAGTGATATTAAACAGTGCTATTATTTAAACATGGAATACATCAAATGTCCCATCAAATGATACCAAAATGAGTAATTTTGACGATAAGTTGATAGAGTAATTATCGTGACAGGCCTAGGTGACACAGGGGCCATTATTTATACATAATTCAAACAAAAAGCAGTTGGACAGTAAAGGCATCAAAGCTTGTAATTGGGTCTAACTGGCTTTAACATTAAAATCTGTATAATGTGGAATATAAGGGAGGGTAGGAAAATACCCTATTTCCCCAGACTTTTACTCTTTTTGAGCACTTAAAACCATGCCCATAAAACTGTGATAGACAAAAAGCTCAAACAAACAATGAAAGTAACAACTGATTAAGAATTGCGTTTTTGCCGCTGCTGCAGAAAAGCAATTTTTCTTGTTGTTATTTTACAACAAAGTCAGTGTTTTACCGGTATTTGCCTTACTTTTTTTTTTTCACAAACATTTCAGAATGTTCATTTATGTATTAGTATTTTTTGTATAGACTGTTTCTTCATTTTTCATCTTATTGTATTTTAGGGTTATCAGAGACCAAGCCACTATATTGCCACTCAGGGTAAGAGAATAAAGAAGATGTCTTTTTATTATTTTATTCAAATAATAACTTTACTAACTGATGGATTTTTCATACAGGTCCAGTTCATGAGACAGTTTATGACTTCTGGAGGATGGTGTGGCAGGAACAGTCTGCCTGCATCGTCATGGTAACCAATCTGGTGGAGGTCGGCAGGGTATGAGTTGACTTTTTTCTATTTTTCATAATCGAATAATACATTAAAATGTTCCTTTTTTCCCTGCATGCTTACGTATGCTTTTATTTTACACAGGTCAAGTGCTACAAGTACTGGCCAGATGATGCAGAGGTCTATGGAGATTTCAAAGTGACGTTTGTGGAAGTCGAGCCTCTTGCTGAGTATGTTGTTCGCACATTTACTCTGGAGAGGGTAAGAAAATTGTCGTATACTTAAGACCATAATGTATCTGATCAGTAGAATATCGTAGGGCTTTTAAATTAAAGTTATTCTTGGGTTTTTCTAGCGTGGTTTCAATGAGGTTCGCGAAGTCAAGCAGTTCCACTTCACCGGCTGGCCTGATCACGGCGTCCCATACCACGCCACGGGACTACTTTCCTTCATCCGCAGAGTCAAGATGTCTAATCCTCCCTCTGCAGGGCCCATTGTTGTCCACTGCAGGTATGGAACACTTTTTACACATACAGTACCTTGAGGAGGTCATCGATTGATTAAAGGTCATTATTTTTCATGTTTTTTTCCAGTGCTGGGGCCGGGCGTACAGGCTGTTTCATCGTGATCGACATAATGCTGGACATGGCGGAGCGAGAAGGAGTGGTGGACATCTACAACTGTGTCAAAGCCCTGCGCTCTCGGAGGATCAACATGGTACAGACTGAGGTGACTGCATTACCCATCCTCCATCCTCATCCACATCCAACGTGTTTACGAGTGTTTACCAGGAGAAGCACACTGACGATGTGCACCTGGCCGTCACCCATGGCATAGTGCGGGTGCTTGGAGTGTCATCAGAAATGTGGAAATCAGGGCTGCACAATTCATCTAAATTGAATTGAAACTGCAATTTTAATGAATACAGTTATCAAATCGCAAGGGCTGCAAGTTTTGCCATAATTTCCTCCACAAACATCAGAATATCCGGTATTATTCTTTAGATCTGTACAAACATGTCACGAAATACATGCCATTCTTTTATTAGTTTGTGAGTTAGACTTGGCTTTTTGTCAGTTCGCCTGGATGCTTTAAAAATGTGAACTCTGAAAAGAATCCTATCATTTAAACATAAATCTAATTGCAATAGCGATAGTGGTCAAAAATATATATTTTTTTCAAAAATTGTGCAGCCCTAGTGGAAATCTGTTGGAATTGATGGTGGTTTGTGTGTTTAGCACCAGAGGGCAGTATTGCTTGGGTACAAAAAAGCATGAAGAAAAACAGGAAGCGTAATAGTTAGAAGTGTTTGGTTTGGCAAGACTATTTGTTTTGAAATGCATTTTTATTAATCTATCCTTTGAATCTTTAACGGACTGTGCAAATTTACCATTTTGGTAGCAAGTCTACTATTTACTTCATATGCATGCAACTAAGTTTAGTTGGGTATTACTGTAAGAATAACACATTTTAGCGTTGGTAATCCATAAGAGCATATGATTGTATGTACTAAAACTGTGTGAATGTTTGATGCCAGTCATGACTTCATCTCATCCTCCATCCTTCACTCACGGTGTTTACGTGCTGTCATGATCACACCTGTGTAATCAGTGAAACACCTCAAGCAGTTCCTTCTTTATAAGAATCAATATACTGTTTATAGTTCCCTATGATACAATAGAGTATGTTTGATTGTGTGTTCAGGAGCAGTACATATTTATCCATGATGCTATACTAGAGGCCTGTCTGTGTGGAGAGACCGCCATACCAGTGTGCGAGTTCAAAGCAGCATTTTATGAGCTCATTCGCATCGACTCCCAAACAAACTCCTCACATCTAAAGGATGAGTTTCAGGTAAGTGGAACATATTTTACTTTTCATTAAGTTTGGGGCATAATCAAGGGGAAATTAAGACCCCACAATCAAACTTACAACAGTAGCCCTTTGGTTCTGAAGATATTTCTTCACAAATCTACTTACAAAATCACTGTATTATAATATATTGTATTGTGCTAACAAAACTTTAATCTTCCAGACCTTAAACTCGGTGACTCCACAGCCACAACCTGAAGACTGCAGCATTGCTTTGTTGCCTAGAAACCAAGACAAGAACCGGTTTATGGATGGCCTCCCTCCAGACCGATGCCTGCCTTTCCTGATTACTATAGACGGAGAGAGCAGCAACTACATCAATGCCGCTCTGATGGATGTAAGTCATACTTAGCTACAGTGCACAACTTATTTTCACTTATTTTCAATACATTCAGAAAATATGGAGTGGAGAGACAAAGCCTTCGTAGAAAAGCATGTTGCTTTCAACACAGAGTACATTACATGTCCTAAAATGCATTATGGCATACACTGAAGTAAAAGAGATGACATGTTTAGAAGTTTAGACGTTACAAACAACATGCACTCACACTCCACACGGACTCCCCTCCCTGTTTGTGTGATGCTGTGTTTGTGGTTCAAGCAGAAGGCTAGAGACAAATCCAGGTTCTGAAAAGACCGCTAGCTTCTCTGGCCACCAAACTTCTGGTTTTGTTTTTACGCTGACAAATGTCATTGACTCAAAAAATTAAAGGAAAGGTAAGGTGTCAGTGTGGTATAGGTCGCCAAAACAACAGGATTTTCAATAAACGAAGAGGGGGGCAGATCTTTTCTAATGGTTTCATTAACTACTGTAATGCATGTTGTAAAATAATTTTAAACTTTTTAATCTCCAACAACAAGATGAGAAATGTAAGGGGTTCCTCCAGTTTGAGGAGTATCTTTCTATCTAAGGCTTAGTTAAACTTACTTTTGGCCTCTCTCTAAACAAGCTGTCAGAAGAGTTCCAGGTAATGGGATTTCACTTCGAATTTCCAATACTGGATTTGTTTCATGGCTTCAGTGTTTTATGCTTCCAGGTTCATTTGTACAAATGTCATCCCCTCTGTACCTCTGTGCCTTTGACCTCAGCAATGACCCTTGATTTAAAGTAGCTCCGCTCCCATCTGGCTGCCCTTGCTCATTTAGTGACCAGCTTTCTGTTCAGGATTTAGTAAGAAAGGGCTGATTCATGTTTTGTTACTCCCATCCACAATCACCTGAACATAAAGCTGACCGGCCCATGCAAATTGACCCTGTGTCTGTGGTGTAGAGCTTCACAGAAATGGCAATACTGTTATTCATTTTTGATGTGTGTGATACATTTAGTGTAAAATATCAAACTAAAAAACTCTAGTTGTATTTGTTGTGCAGCTCTACACATGCTCATATTCCCAGTGTATCTGTCATTGTGTCGCATGTTCCTGAAAGCTCACTGCATGATCATGTCCCACCCTGTCCCATGTACGTGTGAGAATGGGAAATAAAAAATAAAAAAAACTGTTTCACAAAGTATTATGGAATTATCAATCAATTTTCTTTTTCTGCCAAAAAATACAAATATTGTGTTAATATCTTTTGCAGAGCTACAGACAACCTGCAGCCTTCATTGTTACACAGCATCCTTTGCCCAACACTGTCAAAGACTTCTGGCGTCTAGTCTATGACTATGGATGCACCAGTCTTGTCATGTTGAATGAGATTGACTTGGCACAGGTAAATGCAACTACAATTGTACACTTTCTCAAAATACTTTTAATTTTGTACTAATTCCAAGTGTTTGTCCTCAGGGATGTCCTCAGTACTGGCCAGAGGAGGGCATGCTGCGCTACGGCCCTGTCCAAGTAGAATGTATGTCCTGCTCCATGGATTGCGACGTTATTAGCCGGCTCTTCAGAGTTTGCAACCTCACCAGGGTGAGTATAGCTATTTTTAAACTCAAACTCTGAAAACAGCAAGATGCTGACAGTTTATTATTTTGCATTCTGTATTTTTGCATTCTTAGCCTCAGGAAGGTTATCTGATGGTCCGTCAGTTCCAGTATCTGGGGTGGGCAGGGCACAGGGAAGTCCCCGCCTCCAAGCGCTCTTTCCTCAAATTGATTCTGCAAGTGGACCAGTGGCAGCGCGAGGGAGAGGAGGGAGAGGGGAGGACCATAGTGCACTGTCTGTGAGTGCAATTTTACAAATTTTCTTCACATTGTAGAATATTTTTTTCATATTTTATACTTTGTAGGAAGTTTGCCATTGGTTCAGGATCCTGTCAACTCTCGGTGTTAAAGAAGTGCTATGAAAAGTTAATTTCTATCTTTACAAGCTAGGCTGCCAACTATGCACTACAAGCCACGTTGTCCTATTGAATTACACTTTTATATTTTTATTTATATAGAATGAACCATAAATTGCTGTTTGTGTACAAGCTAAAGAGTCTGACCACTCATTATAAATCAGATCTTTATACATAAAACCCAACAGCCCACAGCAGTCATTTCCCGTGTGCCAACCGCCACTCTGTACTTTATTATATCATTTATATTCTATAGAAAAATATGACCAACAGGGCTGACTCATGGGTCAATCACCATGGTTCAATGTTAACCATGGTCTTGTGTTTGCTTTTGCAGAAATGGCGGTGGACGAAGTGGGGTTTTCTGTGCCTGCAGCATTGTATGTGAAATGGCCAAGAGACAGAGCGTGGTCGATGTGTTTCACGCAGTCAAGACCTTGAGAAACAGCAAGCCCAACATGGTGGACACTCCAGTCAGTTCAATACTTATTTATTCATTTATTTATTTGTTTGTTTGTTTATGTCCATGTCATTTTAAAAAACGCTGGACTTTCATTTGACACATGAACGCAATCATCAACCAAAGATAATATTTCGTTTTCTGTATTAACCTGTTAAATATGTATTTGTTCATAGGAGCAGTATCGCTTCTGCTACGACCTGGCGCTTGAATTCATCGAGTCATCTTCGTAAAACCAGATGAGACAGAGGAGAGACAACAGAACATCTAAACACCTTCTTTAAGTTTGGTCCCAGCTCCCTCCATCAGCAGCCATTCTGTAGCCTAAAAAGCAGAACATTTGCACCCCTACAAATGGAAAAAGGGAAAAGCTTGGACATGGATCTAATAGCATGCCAGACAAGGGAGAAGAGGATATACTTATCATTGTACAGCTTTTTTCAGTGCCAGTGGGTCCATGTATGTTCTGGGGCCCATTCAAGATGTTTGCCTCTTTCTTCAAAACTGTAGACTTTGAGTTGCAATATCCAGTTTGGACTGTAGATGTCTCACTTGGCCATGAGGAGCATCTTGAGTACAAGTTAAGATTCCCACATCATGAGAGTTGGGCATTGCTTCTTGATGATATTTGCAGCTTGTACATTGTTACAGGTACAATCTTATATAATGTTGTGATTTGAATAGTAATATTTTTTCTATCTGCCATCCATTGTGTAGCTTTTATTTTTGTATCATTTCATTGTAGAATATATCACAGACATGTCAACAGCCACTCTAAACCCATTAATGTACTTGGTTTTATACAGTAACATACTGTAAAGACTGACAGTTAAGTAAAAGAAGTTTACATTATATATCAGACATTTGTTTAATTTTTTAATCCGAATCAATGAAGTGACAAAATGTAGTACAACTCTAGATATTCACTAAACGTGCATTTTTACAAGAGAAGCCGACTTGTTGGCTTTGTGTTAATTTTCTGTAACCTTTTTGACCTGCAGATTCAAACGATATGTTTTTAGTGAAATAGCATAAATGAACAGTCTACTGGTTAGAGCATTTGAATTATGTATACCATATGTGATATTTGCTTAATCATGTTTATTTTAGGGCTGGGCCCAATGCACTTTCAATTCCTCCAATTCAAAAAATGGTACTTTTACAATTTGTAGTCAATCTTCTTTAAAAGAGAATTGGTTTGTTGACGTTTTGACTGAAATTATGGGAAGGTAGGAGTAGTTTTTTCCATTTATGTTTTGAGCTGAATTGGAAGTGTCCCAGGCCTGTTTTGTTTTGTGCACTGGCGACCAACACTTTTCTCTTTTTGTTGAATTTTCATTTTGTAGTTGATGTTTATTCATATGCCAAAGACTTTGTGTAAATATGTCTATACAGTTTAAGCACATTGTTTGTATTTATTGTTTACTTTCATTGCTTTTAAGAACAATCTTTTTTTTAATGTTTACTCTTAATAGCACCGATTCTCAGTGTCCTGTTGGTCCAGAACAGTGTACTAAAAAACAACACCAGCTAGGTTTGGGAAAAGAGCTTCGCCATCAAAGCTGTATATTAAAGCATTAGACATAGATTTTCAGTATTTAGGTGGACTTCAGTACTATTGTCCTGTTTTCCCTTATCAAGTCAATGTGATGTTATTGTGGTTTTCTTTGTAAAAAAAAATGCCATTGCTGTTTGTGGTCAGTAGTTGCCTCAGACAGTCTTAATCAGTGCATTTCTGTGCACATATTTTGGATAAAAGCACCTACCCCTAGTGTTGGGGCAGGCTTTTTATTGTAATCTCCTGCTTTGCATTTTCCCGACACATGCATCTGCTTTGTGGGTGAAGCTAGCAGGTCTGACCCAACAAGTTTATTGTGCCTAATCATTTGTTGATGCAAGCATTTTAACTGCATTGCTGCCAGGGTGCCGTCTGAGCGTGTTCTTGTCCACCATCACAGTTTGAATAGAATTTTTTAAAGTATGTTTTTCTTCACAAACACCCCAGTTCACATCTTTACTGAGGTTTCACGAGCTTATACCACACACTATGTGCTTATGTTGTGGACAAAATGTTTTAAGAAAAAAATGGTGTAAATAAAATACAATAATAGAATGGGCCTGCGGTCATTTGTTAAAAGTGATATCAATGTAAATAGATTATCACAAAGGCTCTATTGGAAAGATAGGACTGATGGTTGGCAGATCATCAGTTCTGCTGTAAATACAAAGGTCAAAGATTGTACTCCAGGAATATTCAGAAAGTATTGTTTAGACAAATTCTTAATTTTGCGAACTTTTTTGTTCTGCATAATTTTTGGTCTGACCCAAAGACAGCTATACATTTACAAAGCTTACTACTGAGTTGAAATGAGCCCTGAACAAGTCAACAGCATGCAAAGAGTGAACATGTTAAAAGCTCCACTGTACCATCTTCAAATCTGAAGCCTCAAAAAGTCACAAATGAGGATCTGAGCCCAGATGGAGTTACTGATCTATAAGCCTCATAATATTATTATCTGTAATGTTTGGCTTCTTTGCTGTAATAAAGACCACTTCTTTAACGACAAAAGTGTCCTAGTGATTCTTGCTCACTATCACTCTCACTATTTTATTTCATCTATTTACCCATCTGCAGAAGCACTATTTACTGCCTTGTAGTATCACTCCACTCCCCGGTGTTAGCCCAGATTAGCATTGATAAACTAGCAATACACCGATGAGCAATACACTGAAATGCTGAAGTTTGGTCGCAGTATATCACGTTTTTGCTTGTTTTAGCTAGAGAATAGTTATTTAAGATATTCTCATTTAACATTAGTTCAATAAGCATCTTATAAACTAGTTAGCTAGTTTGAGCATTAAAGTATACTTAGAATAATACATTTCTATGAGTTTCAAATTTAAGTTCATGTTAAACTTTTTTCCCTTAGAAGTCCCTGTAAGAGTTAGGGTCCACTGAAGTGTCCCAGGTGAGCGCACACTGCTCAGGAAGCTGCTTGAATAAACAAGTTTAACACACTCTTAAACCCAGGTTGTTATCTTGAAAAAGTTTAATTTGCATAATTATTTACACTTTATGGATATATCGCAGAAGAGGCAAATTTAACAAACCACACTGAAAAGCAGTAAAATAAACAAATCAGAATGTCTCAAAACAATCTCTTAAACTTGCATTTAGAAAAGAAAGATTACAGTTCCCTTAAAATATGAAAATGAAATTATCTTAAATTAAATGTACTCAAACAGATCTGTAGATGCTGTATTATTGAACAGCATTAAAACACTAAATAATACATTCAGTTCACTATCCTGCATGCTATCTGAAGGTCTTGTAAAATAATTTTGACAAAAATTGACATTGGTCAACAGCGGAAAATAGTTTAATTTAAATTAGGCATATATTGTATATTTATATATGTATATTTCTGTACAAATACTGAATATTTGGCATTATATTTATCCTCTTTATTTATATCTAACAATTCAAAATATTTTAAGCTAACCACAAACCTTATTAGGCTATCAAATTTTTTTTTAATCACTTTCCAAAACCTGTAATAGGCCCTTTGTATCTCTACCCACAGTCACAATAAAAGACAGTGCTTCATCAAAAAGCAAACAGACTGTGAATGCTCTCTCCTCTCACAAACCAGTCCAATAATGCTTTTATACAGGACTTATGATGGGTCTAATTAAATGTAAGGAGATGTCAGCACCTAAATGTGTGTGAAGTGGCTGATTTTATTTGCAACAAGTAAGCACATTCTGAATTAATGCTCAGGTGTAGTTTGTTGCTTTTACCATAACCCAATGAATAAATAGTGGACTGCAAGTCATATGGATTTTTGAAAAGATTAATAGTGTATGTCTTTTAAGGAGTTGCGCCTACATCCATCAATACTTTCTGACAGGTTTCATCCATTATTCAGGATATATTAATTGTTTTATTTCTGAAGCAAAACCTTTAGTGGGGAAGCAATGTTTTTATAACAATTTTCATGGTCATTATCTTTCTCCTGCAGCCCATGAAAAATATGACATTGATGATTTATAAGAAAAGAGAGCAAGCAATAGAAAGACATCTTTGCAGTGCAACTGTTTTGAACGGTCACATCTGGCCTTCTGTCTCTGTATGAGAGTGCTAGATGTGTGACATGTACATCTCATGTTTTTGGTGTGTTGCTGATTGTCTGTAGAAAACAAAAAAACATACCAAACTACGAGGAATGAAATAGATTGATTCAGCACCCAAACAGCTTTCAGCTGAGGTTTTAGGTTAATGTTACAATGTTGATGTTGTGTAAAGCATGAATTGTGTACTGGACTTGTGAACTGGAGCAGGTGCAAGTGATTTCCTTTTATGTGTCGTGTAGCTGTGAAATAAGAGCGATTCGTTTGTTCCTATGTGATTTCACTGCTCTTAGAATGAATGAGATCTGCACCTGGGGCTTGCAGGTTTTGCAGCCCTTGAGTTCTGCTGCATAGTGCACAGGCTGTGTGATGTTTTCCTCTGTGTTCACTAAAGCATTTGACTGTCTGTGAGGTAATCAGCTGTGAGTCAGTAAGTGAGCTTCTGGATTTATACTGGATGAAGTACTATTGCACTGTTTTAGCTGGTTGAGATATCAGGCAGATGATGGTGGAGGGGAATGACACCTAGTCCCTTCAAAGCCACGATTAGTTCTATGCAATATATATGATTTTGCAGCCTTTATTTTAAAGTCCCACACTGTGCTTAATTCCTCCTATTTTCACAAATGTTGACCATTTTCATGGCTTTTCACATTTTAGTAAATCATAATTATTGTATTAATTAATGACAATGTGTTAATGTAATGATCTAATTATGCAAACTGTTTTTATAGCATCTCTGCTTTCAGTTTCACAGAGAACACATTCCCAGCATCCGCTATCAACATGATACTAACAAGAGCTTCAGAACTGAAATGATCCAAACAGCTCCAATAAAGGTACATGGTTTTTCTTCCACAAACACCTAACTTCAGTTGCTTTAGTAAATTAAAATTTAAAAAGGTTATTTTGCCTGTTCAGAAGGAAACTACCTCCCCTAACCAAATTACAGGTCTGTTTTGATTGCAAACTCAAAAAAGCTGATTTAGCATAGTGTGGGATCTTAAAAATAATCCTAAACCATTTTCTTGACTTGTGTAGAAGTAAATGAATCTCCTAAAATTAGAACTGTTTTGTGCTGTGTTGAAGCAGCAGTCTGTCCCAGCTCCGGATCCAGCCCTTATTTCACTAGATTACTTTAATGATAAACTTGCACATACCACCAGCCAAAACACACGTCTGTATAAACTCTTGTATGAATGGCATTGTAAGGCACCTGAGGATTGGTCATGTATATTATAGTTGCCATTCTTATAAGCTCCTCAAATAATTTTAGCTATTGTGACATTAAAAAGTTGAGACAATGATTAACAATGAAACACTGGACATGAGAGTGGTGATCAAGCTGTCGATTCTACTAGTAGTGACCCAAAGCCGGTTTATGTTATTCTTGCACAAATCAACCGAGCCAGATGTGAATCGGCTGCAGAAAGGAGCCACATACTTGTAGATGTTGCAAACATTGTTGCAGACAATGGTGATGATGGAGTCACAGTATGTAGTCTGGGAAGTAGTTATACATTTGCATTACTTGTGTTAGGAGGAAGAACAGTAACCTTGTGTAGCCCTGGACACACTGAGTCGTTTTGATCTTCTTTTGAAATGAGAAAAGAGCAGGTATGTGGAATGCTTAAACTTGCACGTGGAATATCTGTCCTTTGAAAAGTGATGTGAAATAAACTCATACGTCATATCTTTTCTTGGGTCTTGATTAACAGTACAGAATAGATTACATTTCCTCTCATGGGAGATCTGTGCGAGGGTTATGTTTAAAAAAAAAAAAAAAAGAAAAAAAAAAGATTTGTTTTGCTGAAATGTCAAAATCAGCTAAAATCTCGTTTAAAACCTTCTTTCTGAACACGTATGAGGGCAAAAGCATTGCAAAGATGGTCTTTTCTAAAGTCACATTTTACCACAGGTCTCAGGGGGACTGTGGGCACCATAAGGAATAAATCTCTATTAAAAAGTCCTTGAGTATGTGTGCGTGCACATAGGACAGGGTTAAGGACAACAGTTTTAGAGTAAAAAGCAGCACCATTTACTATAGTAACTGTATTCTGTTAAAGTGTCTGTTGCACCTGTCATTTCCAGACCACACATAAACATAAACTTGTAACTAAAAGTTGGTTTTACAAATGTCCAACACAGGCAGGACTATCACTAACTCAAGCAGAACTGTGTGACTCTGTGCAGTTTGTCCTGTTGGATGGTCACTTTTCAAATAAAGGAGTCTGTGAGAAGTCTGAGCAATGTCCTAAACAAATTAAATACAATACTGTTGAAACAGAACAGTTTTCTGAAATAGTACAAATTTGTATGTGTTTTCCACATCATTCCTTGCAATTTAACTGCAACAATATCACATGAGCATCATCAACTACATTTCCCTTGGAAATACAAACATGAATATTATAAGGTGCAAATTGCATTATTCAATGAAGTCACCTTGTTCGAGCAGAGGAACATTGTCTATTGATAATTCATATTTGTTCTGCAGTGGAAATGTATCCAGCAATTGACACATCTCTGCAAAACGGAGCCCAAAGATGATGGCAACATACACAAGACTGAGTCAATGTCCATATGAGATGGATGAAAAAAGCAACAGCAGAGGCAGAGGGACCCTGACACAGAACTGTCAAAACTTTAAAAACTTTTCAAATCCTGACACGCACACATCTTAAGTTAAGTTAAGACTTTTGAGACCATTATGATATGTCCCGCTGAGTGACATATGATATTGGTCATTCTGAGTCCCACTTGTAATTTAAGAACGCACATTTTTTCTGCATAAGTGGAGTGATTAAGGATATGAATGAATAGCAGCTAATTTTTTATCAGATTTGAGCTCAAGTCAGCTCTAGGTGTTGTCCTTTGTTATTATAATGGCATATTTGCAAGCTAGTTTTTGCAAGATAGCCCTGTGATGAGTTGGCCCCTGTCCAGGATAAGGCTCAAAGTCACTGGGACAGGCTCTGGTCACCCGTGACCCCTAATGGGAATAAGTGGTAGAAAATGAATGAATTAATGTTTTTTAAATATCTGTAATAACCTTTTAAAACTTAAACTAAACTAAAATCAGATTGGCCAACAACAGTAGTTATTAATTGAAGTTTGGGATGAAAATAAATGATCCAATAGAGAGGGACTCTGTCCCCTGGCAGTGCTGGAAAAAATAAATACAAGCACATTCCCTTCATGTGCCTCCAGTAAGTGGAGCAGCTTGATGATGGTGGATGATGTGGGTGACTGGTGTTGGTGGAGATGGAGGAGCTTCTCAGTCCAGGTCCTTTAGAGCCTGGTCTGAGCTTCTGGGATGTAGATCTCAATACTGTCTGCACGCTCAGTGGCGGAGTTCTGTCTGAAAGAAGCTGCTCGTTTGGCTGCCATCAGGCGTCTGCGTGCCTCCTGTCGCTGACGATCCTCCAGGTCCAGAGATCTCTCTCGAGTGATACCACCACGGCCCTTTGCAGACCGCTTTGGCAGAGGTGGAGGCCACTTTGTTTCCTAAATATGGATAAAGTGCACTCAGTTTCGGGTTAAACATGCTTTGTCTAACATTTCTAACATTTACAGTAATGGGAGTGCTGCAGTACTTTTCTTGCTGGTAAAGTAAAATCAACAGAATAAAACTGTTTGTAAACAAGTAAACTTGGATTAGTGGGAAAATATAATAGAAGTTGTTCACCTTCTTTTCAGGGCTCTC
Source organism: Rhinogobius similis (assembly GCA_019453435.1). NCBI lineage: Eukaryota > Metazoa > Chordata > Actinopteri > Gobiiformes > Gobiidae > Rhinogobius > Rhinogobius similis. The sequence goes on along the minus strand of CM033620.1, from coordinate 30,409,196 downwards.
GACCAACTGCCAGGCATTGCTTTTGATCTGCTGTAACTCATCAAATTTGGCAGTGACATCATCGATAGAGAGCTGCAGGAGGTCCCAAAATCCAGCCAGGTCCTGAGAGGTGGGTCTGGGCATTGCACTGGGGTCCTTGGAGAGGCAGTGACAGTTAGTAATTTAATTCTGTCACACAAGCTCAACTATAAGGTGTGCTGATACTGGCTTGAGAAGTAAATACAGTTATTATTCCCAGTGGTTTGATAACGTGTTGTTTGTAGAGGACAGCACATCATGTATGAGATCCAGGCTCCCTACTTGAGTTTTGGGAATGCCCCTCCTTCAACCGACACCTTAACATGGTGGAGTGATTTGATGACTGTGTCTGGGGTGTGAGAAGTGTGGGAGTCCCTGCTTAGACTGCTGACCCCATGGAAGCGGAAGATTGGTCGCTGGGAATATTTTAAAATTGTACAAAATCACACAGTGTATGCCTGCCTTACACCTTTGATGATCCAACCCACTACCTACAGCTGCAACACAATCATTTGAACCAAATTCAGGAAGCTTTATCTACCATCAAACTTGTATTTAAACACCAACAAAGCCAAATCATTTTGATGAGGAAGAACAAATCACTCCAATTCACATCACAACTTCCAATAAGACTAACTGATTTTCTGAATACTAAAAATCCTATTATTTTCCCTTATTACGATATTTTGTTTATGTATTAATATTTGCATTTTCATCAACATTCATTCATTCATTCATTCATTCATTCATTTTCTACCGCTTATTCCCGTTAGGGGTCTCGGGTGACTGGAGCCTATCCCAGTGACTTTGGGCCTTAGGCGGGGTACACCCTGGACAGTGGCCAACTCGTCGCAGGGCTGACACAGAGAGACAGAGACAAGGACAGACAACCATTCACTCTCACATTCATACACTATGGACAATTTAGAGTTCTCAATTAACCTACACAGTCATGTCTTTGGACGGTGGGAGGAAGCCGGAGAACCCGGAGAGAACCCACGGTAACACGGGGAGGACATGCAGACTCCACCCAGAGAGATCATGTGATGTTGGTCTGGTCCGGGATTCGAACCCACGATCTCCTTGCTGGGAGGCAGAAGCTCTAGCCACTCTGTCACCGTGCACTCCATTTTCATCAACATGTGTAAAAAAATTATGATTTTTCCACGTTTGTGATTCTCAATCCTTTTGTCCTATGAGTTAACTCATTTAGGCATGTCTGAAAGACATTTAACAACTGTCACTTCCTGTGTGAATTGAATTCATCACGCTGTCTTTAGGGACAGATTATATGTGTAGAGCAAAATTTAAGGCATAGTGATCAACTTGGGAAAATACTAAAGAAATATAAAGATGTATGATAGAGCATACTCTTAAAGCCCTTGCCTTTCTCATGAACACTGCAATGAAGCAAGCGCCTGTCGCCTGTGCTGCAGAGGCTGTGAATATTGCACTTAATAAAAGTTTTCCTTTTCCACTGGACATGGTGTTGTAGGAAAACAGTAAAATGGTAATGCATTCCATTATTCAAATATGCCATCGCATACAAATGGCTTCCTGTGTGCATTAATAGATAGTCTTTACACTAGGGCTGCATCTTATTTATATTCCCATTGGGTTTGGTGCAGGGTCAGTAGTGGAACAATCAATTTTTGAGATCTATTGAAAAGAAGCAACCACGGTCAAGTCCAGAAATAGAAAACCTATTAGCAACTTACCCCTAAGCTGATTTTGTGTTTAAACCACATTAATGGCACATTGGTCCACTCACCAGATTCTGCTGACATAGCCAGTAAAACTGCTGAAACTTTTGAGACATCAGGAGCTGAGCACTTCCCACAGCACTTCGGATTTTTCCTAAAACTGATGGACACACACAGAAAAAGAGAAGAGCTGGTGTCAGTATTCACAGTCTGGCATGAGAAAACATGAGTGATGTCTTTACTCTCAAACGTTGCTGCCATTGTCACAACGTAGCACTTAATACTGTGACTGTTAGCTTGGCTGCGATGACCGTGGACTTCTGTCAGTTCTAACGTCATTTCATTTCACTTCATGAGTTCGCAAAAGTAAGGGTGTCGCAGACAGATAATGAAGTGCAAATTAAAAAAAAGATGGTTTGGAGAGATGCATTTATAATTTTAGTATTAAGGTTGTTAAAAGTACCTTTAAATAATGCTGCAGTAGAAAGAAAAAAGGACAGAATTAACACACAACACAGAAAAAGCTCTTTGTGAAACATTTACAAGAAGCAAGCAGTAGTTAATATCCCTGAGACACTCACTCTCCTCTGACAGGTCATGTTCCTCTGCCTCTCTCTCCATCTCTTTGCACCATCCTTCCAGCCGCTTGGTTTCATTGTGAAGAAGCTGCATAAACCAACTGCCATCCCTGCGGATCGGGGACACTCGACCCGTGTCAGTGCTCTCAAGGCTGGGTTGCATGAGCCAGGGCTCAGGCTGAGGGCTGGGCCTGTAGTCCTCTCTGTAACTGAACAGGCCCTGTGTGCGAACTGTGCGCACGGCGCCGTACTGTGTGGGCGTACTGGGTTCTGAGTGGCGCCCAAAGGCTCCTCCGAACTGCAGCCCTTTGTCCTCCATCGAGGGGAAACCCTCCAGCTCCAGATCTGCCTGCACTGCTGTGGTCACACTGTTGGAGCGCTTGATTCGCCCACGCCTAAAAGTTAGAGCACAATTTGAAGAACAAGCTATGCATCATCTAGGAGATAGTCCATCCTTATAAATCATTTCGTGTTACCGTTTATGGTCTTCCACCTGGATCCCAATGGAGTGGAACTGAGGGAGGCCTTTAGTCTCTGTCTCAGAATCTGTCACAGTTTCCACCTGAAATAAACACAGGTGTAAGGTTTGTGTTTTTCTTGATCTCTATGTAGGGTTTACCTGTATCCCAATTGATGACCGGGGTGTTTTGAGGTACTCCTCGGCCTTGGACACCAGCACTGCTTTATCGCATGTCTGGACTGAGCTGTGACTGCCCAGCGATGCATGCCTCTTGCCTGCTGCAGACTCCATGGCCATGGTGACCGCCTTGGTGCTATCTAGACTGTCTGTGGAGCTGTAAATGGGGCGGCCCAGGCTGTCGGTGGTCCAGAGAGCACCCCGGGGATGCCTGCCCTCCTGGTAGGCGTCTTGCGTGGACTCTGTACTGCTCTGGGCTGTCACAGAGATAATAGGCTTGGTGGTGGTGCGTGGGGGCACAGGAGGTGGAGTCTTCTTGTAACTGGGAGGATATGATACTGCTGGATAGCACAAGCGGGATGAGACGAGGACAACAAAGAACACAACAAGGTAGAGGATAAAAACAAAGTGTGAATGAAAAGATGTAGCTTTAAGCTGACAGCCGAGTGCTGCAGTTCACTCATATCAGAGCATTGCACCATAGGGCTGTGTAGAGGGAGCAGCAGCAGCGCTGTCAGGCGTGTATGCATGTGTGAAAAAAAGGAATTGACTGTCTGCCTGAAACATAAAATGTGCAATATAAATAAATAAACAAACTTAAACTTAACATGACGAACTGATGGTAATCCAGCCACATGGTCACACAGTTTGTTTTTGGATACATTGAATTACTAAGCACCCTGATAAAAGTGAATTGTATTTTAGATTTAAATACATGGAGGACTATCTCAACAGCCAGGGCATATAAGGGAAGAGTTCTATTTTAGTTTTTGATGATATAATCAAAACTGTACTTGACTTTTTTCCAACTGAAAATGGCTGTTGTTCAATGAGTGGATACTAAAATGAAAACACTCACAGTGACTCACTATAGTGAGTTACTATTTTTAAGGATTGTGTTACAGATAATCTCATTTAGAAGTCACTGTGTGTGCAGTACAGTAACTCTACTGTATGACTGGCAGTAATTCAACGTTAAGTATGATGTCAAGTATTTAGGTGAATTAGCAGCAGTAGTGCATTTTCTTTACACTCCTACATTCATGTGCCAGACAGTGTTTCCTTTCTTGGCAACTATTATTACAGCAGCGCTAATGAATGAACACCAGAGGGTGCTCAACATTCATTATTTAGTCACATTTCTCAACATTCTGGGAGTGAGAGTGCCACGGTTTCCTCTGGCTCTTCACAATGCAGGGGCCAAGTGCTACTTATGTTTAGGTGCAAAAATGTGCATGTGTTCAAATGCACAAAGTAGTTCAACGATCATTTTATAATAAAATAGCTAGCAGTACAAGAATTAGTAGTCCTTCATTGTTTTTATTATGTTTTGAAATTGTTCTCCCAACCGTAATTGGAGATCCAGTGTTGTACTGATGGATGCATGGAAGCAACTGAATAAACTGGCACTAGCATGAAGTGTATGGAGGACAGTGGTACCTGGAGGTGGATGTGCTCGGTCCACACTGCACGAAGATGGGAGACGAAACTGAATCCCTGTGAACAGCATGCAGTCCAGTTATACAGGAATCAAAAGACAACTTACTCACAAACAACTTTGGATGTTTTGACAGGTACATATGTCACCTTCTATTTTAGTTCACTTTTAGGGACAGAAAACACAGGCTGTAAAAGTGGTGCTGGTGGATTAGTGCAAATAAAAATATGTTGAGTATAATACAAAAAAGGAAATAAAATAATAATACAAAAAAGGAAGTAAATGAATTTGATGGCACACATTCATGTTCATTAACAATAAAGTATTTAACAACAAAGTGAAACAGCAAAAAAAAGAAAGAAAAAGAAAGTAGTAGTCGTGCTTTTGTGTGTTTTCTGTCCCAGTTTGCTTTTCATTAGTACCTGCACACAACTCAGAGTCTAGTCTGAGAAGTAAGATTTTTAATGTCACAAACATGAAACATGTAAAAAAACTCAAATTGGATATTTCACTTACAGTTTCCATTGTTTGAATTTAGATTTTCACAGCATTTTCCTCATTACCTGACCTCTGAGTTATATGCATGTATATTTAATAAAATCTGGATCATGACTGTAGTCAAAGCCGCTTTTGTTTTGATTATTTCTGTATGTTCTTTGTGGCCTGTGCCTGTCCTGGAGTATTTCTTGTGTGTCACGCTATTTGTTGCATCCTTTAACTGAAATATCTTAGAGCGGCAAAAAGGAAATGTCCAATCCAGGTCTTATTATGTATCCTAGTTTCCATGTTACCTATGGCAACAATGACTGCACATTAAAAAACATATCATAAAACATGCAATATTGTATGTGAACCAGAGACATACCTGCAAAAGGGTACCCAAAAAAAGAAAAAAAAACATGTTTTCGTGTAGGTCAAGTTGAGAACTAATGCATAGCCCCAACAGAAGTAAAGACAGTAATGTCCTATAAGCCACTTCCATTTGGGAAGCATTGGGGAACTATGCAACACACATGTACTGTTTACTTTGATTGATTTGTAGCAACATATTTGGGTCTTTATGATTTAATATGCTTGAGAAAACAATTCATTTAAAAAACCTTTACATTTTGCAAAGGATTTCAAAACAATTCTTGGACCCATTATTTACTCTTCATGAAAGATACTCATTCAAATTTCACACTATCAACAAAATGATTTCTCACTAAAATAGTATTTAATCAAGCATGGTGTAACTTACCCCACCAATTTACACAGAATATGTTGCATGTGCGGCTCTTCATTGGAACATGCATACAGTGAACAGACCAGATGGATGAATACAGGAATAGGACCGCACAACTAAAGCAATATATTTGTGTAAATGGGGGATCAGTGCCATGTATATCTGTGAAACATCAGCAGTTAAGAACAAAGACATACCATTCATTATTTTCAGACTTTCACTTGAACACTGCAAATAATGTGAAACTTACCTACAGGCAAAACGTCCTATACTGTACTGTAGGCAAAGCTGGCCTAAATAATGCAATGTTTAAAAATCTGATGGACTTCACTTTATCAGTGCTTTTTGTGCGATCACCGGTACAACTTGCAAATATTGTAAACGTTATTGTCATAAAACATCTTTGGTGCAGACGGTAGATATATACTCGAAGGATTTCTGAACATCAGAGTCACACCTTACAGCAGCTGCAGTGGCTGTTACTATTGGCGTTCACACTTTATCACATGAATGAAGAAGTCACTGCTGCACAATACACACTGCTTATTTTTGCAGTGTGAAATGATTTAGACAAAATGTTAAATGTAAAAAACCCAAATCGAAATTTGCAGAATGTAAGATGTGACTTTGTGTATTTTGCAGAGAATAAGCGACATTTGTTGTTCAACATTTGAAAACATTACGTGTCAAACCTTTAGTTCCAACTTAAATGAGTGAAACACAGTTCTATCCCTTTCCGGCCCGACTCGCTCCACTTGTGCCTTGGTTGTGTACTCAGGCTGGTGACATGTTTGTCCCACTGAGGTCAGGACCATTTGTGGCTTAATGGTGAGCAATGACTGACAAGCTGAATTAAATGAGCATGGGGGCTGGAGATGTAGTAAATGGACATGAGACATCTGGTGCTGTGGGTTCAAGAGAGTTGATTTGTTGTAGAAAAGTGCTCACTTGAATCAGAGCTCTATGATCCCCTAGCAGTATCACAGTTTTCTCCTTCAGGCTGAATAAACTAGGATTATATAACTGAATTATTTTGGGGGTTTTGACCATTTCACAATCTATGCAGCTAATAAATGTAACAAAATTCTGTCTGGTACCAAAGTTGGTGGTACAATGAGTTGGCTACACTTGAGATTACTATTGTAGAAAACAATGAATGTATAGTGTGTGCTTTTGCCCTGGCATTGTGCTGTTCTGAACCCTTGCACTGCTTAATGTAGCTGAACTCCTACATGTCATTTATAACGATAAATGAAAAGGGCTCTTGTGAATGGGCGGTTGGATGATTTGACAGAGGACATATGGACTTTGGAGTGTGTCTATGTCCAGCTGATTTAGCTGGAAGTTGGCATTTGAGTTTTTAACAACTCCACAGTAAAACAAGCAAGTTGCTTATTCATTTACATACATATATACATACAGTGGTGATGCTCCCATGGATGCAGGGTGGATTTACCTCTGTTTTGTGATAGAAAGGACCATTACAAATCAGTTCAATACTATGTCATATTAGCTGCTTATGTACACACACATATTACATGAACTATTTTCCATATAACTTGGTTCCATATCAACATACCCACTACGGCCATAAGGGGTCAGTAAAGCTTTGATGTATATCATTAGAAGCACCTTTCAGGTGGCTTTAGACATCTTTGTCTTTGTTTAGTGTTTGTTTGACAGTTTATATTTAAGGCTTTTGCTGAATTGATCTGTTGTGGTTTGGGGAAATTTCTGCCTACTGACTTAAATCCCTTGATTAATCTGAATTAAATGAATACAATGATTAAAGTAAGAAAATTATCAATGAATTTAAACAGAACTATAACTTTAAAACATAGTAAAAAAATAAACAAAAACAAATTAAGAAACATATGTTGTTGTTTTACTTGGTTGCCAAATTATGTATTTTCATCATACTTGAACAGGTTGTTTACCTCTGTTCAAATGCAGTAAAAGCACTGGCAGTGACCTAGAGTCGGAGAGAACTCAATATTTTGTTGCATTTTGATCTGTCTGTCTAGTACTGTTAACATTTAGAGTTCAACTTAGAAGCAGACAAACACATTTAAATATAGGGTACTTATGGCAAGCAAATAACATATTTCTTATTTTTACTAAGTGACAAACATTGACACAAAATGGACAAAATGCATGAACAACATAGAAAAAAAGGTATAATAAACTGGTTCCCTACCAGACCTACCGTACTCTCTACGCCCCCCTAAGCTACGGGCGCCTAAAATGACAAATACAAATAGAAAAGAAAAAAGAAACAAACAAAACAAAAGATGATAGCTTAGTACAAAGTATTGGATTTCAGATGCTCAGAATGTCAAGACAGTGCTTTACCCATGCTGTGTGCCTTGTGTTGTGTGCTCTCAGGGAGTCCTCACTGTAAAGCTATGAGCCCCATTTGGATTTCAAGTACAGTTGTATACTATCCTTGGGTCATTGCCCAAGTTATAAATTTACACCAATGTAAAGCCAACACAAAGAACCATCAAATACTTTAGTTTAATTTGTTCAAAAGAAGTATTAACCGTAAATGACAAAATAAGATTCACTAAACAATGCCATTTAAGATCCCTGAAAATTGGAATATGGCTGATGCAAAACAGTGAAATACATTAATTTCAAGATAAAGGCAGAGAAGAACATAATTTAAAACAATGTCTGGTTCTCCCAAAACTCGTGTATGTGACACAGTTGCTTCAAATCTCCAAACAGGAATAAACCACTACAATAAACATTTAGATTTGTACAGTATGATATGATTGCTTGGCGACAAAATAATTATTTAATCCCAGATAACATTTTTAGGATTGATAAAGTTGTAATTATTTGTATACTGTAGTTATAGAGTAATAGATAGTATATAAGTAAGATATTTTGCTCAAGAATTCTGCTACATTTAAATGGATGGGCTTGTTCTTTGGGCTAAAAAATAAAGCAACAATTAAATAAGATTAACATTACATTGTAATTTAAATACCATGTTGATAATATTTCACAATCCTTACCAGTATATATAATTGTTTAAAGATGTCATTTAAATCATAATTCTAAAAAGGTTGTGTGTAGTCTTTTTAGCATATTTTACTGCGGATTTCTTTTTTAAGACATCGGGATAGGAAGATAGTAATTTACATCTCCCTATAAAAAACAAAAAACTGCACTAAACGAAAATGATGCGTGGACATCCACCTGATCCCTTTCCTCTCAGTCAGATGGCTGCTCAACAGTGACTGGTCATTAGCTGCTGCCTGCACCTTCTTATAACACTTAACTAAAGTGAAGTATCTGTCAATACAAGTAAAACCATAAATGTACTCCTGCAGTGTTTGTTTCAAAATCAGAGTGCTAGTAGTCCAATTAAACGCCTCTGTTTGAAATGTGTACATTATCCAATTAGAACATGAATGCATCCATGTCATGACGTTTTAATGTCATGATGGTACTGCTTATCCATGCTGTCTTGTCAATAATAGTAATATTAACAAACATATTGCGGGTTTATAGGTTTAAAAACCTCACTACCAATATTTTCTACAAACACTACTTCATTCTCAGCCTTTAAACATGGTTATTATGAAGCCTTGACACAGAACAGATTTTGCATAGAATGTATGAATGAAGATTGGAGACATCATAACTGGCCACTCTTAAGCACCTTTAGATTAGTTTGCTTCCCCCAAACAATGGGAAACAAAGTGAAACAATAGAATAAGGAATACAACTGTAAACATTCATTTCAAAAATGAACAGTATTTTATATAATTAAAAAATCTGTAATCCACATACTATATTGTAATATACACTAAATGCAGTCACAGTCATATGCCCTGTACTAAATAATGATATGCTAATCCAACCTTGGGCTGGAAATAAAATTACAGTTTCTATTTGGATTTTTTTGGCGAGTATTTAAGGACAATAGGGACTAATTACATATTGCAGTCAGTTTATTTTTTTTTCCTTGAAAAAATAGGCAGTTATGAAACAGAAGTTTTAAAGAGTAGAGCTATGGTGCCTTCAGCCTGTGATGATTTTATCTGAAATACATTGTTATTGTTAAATTATCATCTTTTCAAAATGCCACATTCTCTAGTATTGTCTTGCTGTTACAGAGTGCAGTGATGGAGGTTCTCCACCTTCATGACCCTTTGAGTCAGGACAATGCACTTTCTCATGGACTGTGTACCATGGGTCATAGACTTTATATAGAAGTGGACAGTGTAGCCCTCTAGCCGGTGCGTTCCAAATAGGAAGTGAGCAGGGGCACAGCATGGTTACCATTCATTTCCTATTGAATCTGGCACCCATTTCTTTTTTGCTGCTGCTGTCCGGCGCTCCATTCTGGACTTTAAATGTTCGTTTCAGAATTCTCTTCATAGGCTTGGTGTTTTTTTCCCACTTGTTTTGCTATTGTCTTTGTAACTCTTGACATGAACAATAAAAACTGACCAATGCCTTTTTTCTCCGAGATCAGCTCACGTTAAGGGCAGGTTTGATTGACAGCTAGGGGCGTTGCTAAGCGCCCGACCAATAGAAACCAGTGGTGCATGCGAGAAGGGACGACTAACTTGTACAACCTTGCTCCTGATTGACACTGTGGTTGCTATGAAATGCACATTCACATTTCCAAATATGGAACTTGGCTCCACATTAGCCACTAAAACTTTTGACTGGCTCCAGCCAAACAGTGACACTACGTCCACTTCTATATATAGTCTATGGTCTTATTCTAAACTTTTGAGCCTAGCAAATTGGTTGAGGGCTAAGTTAGTGTTTATAATGGACACAAAAAATAAGAAATTGTCCATTGGCTGTTGTTGGGTCTTATTATGGATGAAGTTGTCACTAGTGAGGCGGTGTTACTGCACTGCACCTCTGGGGACACAAAGATCAGAGGTAGAAGCCTTCTCGGCCCTTGATTGTCTTATAGAAGGACCACCTGTTTCCCCCATCCTTCTGTAGTAAATATATATATATATATATACACATATATATATACACACTCATATATATATACATACATGTGTGTGTGTGTATATATATATATACACACATATATATATATATGACTAGGGAAAGGTGGCATTTAAAAAGCTGACCATATGGTGCATGGAACTTATGGCTTTTAAGAACCATAAGATGGCTCTTGAAAAATCAAAACAAATCCGTTGTTTAAGAACACTCAGAAAACAAGAAGAAGAAATAAAAAAAACACTTGTCATGTTTGTATACAACTATGCGGTAGGCAGACTATGAAGACTCAAAGTGCTTTTCTTAGCAGGGTCAGTTATTGTACATTGTCATTTAGAAAAGGGTTCTCACCAACCACTTTTCAGTTTATCTTCATTTTATTTGGCATTCACTAAAATTAAAAGTTAAAAAGAAAATTAACTCTTGTAAGCGCCTTTTTTTTTTCTTTTTTAACAAGGATAGAATACTTTTTTGTACAAATTAGTACATTATATACATATCCACAGATTGAACATGAGTGCAGTTTGTGCTGGAATGAATTGAAGCAGTACATTCATACAATGTGATTCATTTAAATCCTTATAGGTTTCTTCACCGCACTCTGCTAACTTAAATGTATCTAATTTCACGTAAACATTTGAACCACAGGTTTTGCCCAAATACAGTTGAGGGTTGTTGTTTTTTTTATAATATATAATGCTTTAATAGATTCACACTTGCATTTGTGTACGACTGTGTCATTTTCTACACTACAGCTTTGAACGCAAGTTTTACGTTTTAAAGGAAAAGACTACAAATATATATAAATAAATAAAGCAAAATAAATTAATTACTGTTTACTACAATTAAACTTTAATGATTGCCAAATTTATTAATGCTGTACTCATCTTAATGAACAGGTAAAAAAATATTATTTCTAAAATTATTCACAGTATTTTTCTGTCTCATCAGGTGCTTGAGAGAATTATTCAGCAAAAAGACAAAATGGTACATAGACAGTAGATTAATGGACTGAGAAAGCAGCAATGCTCTTATTAGCTCTGTTCTCATGAAGCATTGTTTAATGGCAGGCCTAATATTAAGTTCTTGATACACATTATTGCTCTAATTAACTGTTTTGATTGGGAATATAATTAGAGATGCACCAACTATTTTCTTTTTTTTTTAGTTCCATTGCTACCTTACTTCTTACTAGAGCAGAAACTGACTGTCCATATACTTTATCATAAAACTGTATTTTTCCTTGCATAACTATAGAATAAAACTATATCAATACGTTCAAATATTCTTGAATCGATAACAGATTCTGTTCATTTCCCTAGATCAGAGCCAATAACCGATAGCAGTATTGGGGCATCCTTAAATACAATATTTGGCACTTTGCTTGGTTGGCTATGGCTTTTAAAGCACTCTTGATCTGTGGGTCTTAGGTCTGAAAAATAGAAATTTGCAATTTTGCATTGTTAGGCACTAATATAACTTCCTTGCTTTCAACATCGTCAACACTGTAGCTACATTGTTTGACCTTTATCATTTAAACTGGAACTGTCACAGTCTATAGGTCCAGTAATACTACTGCCTATGCACTGGAATGAAAATGAGCTTCATTTTTCATGTGCAGGGTGTATAATTCTTTCGTCATACTTAAGTACATTTTAAAAGATCCTCGTGGTTTCCTTTAGAGCTACTTTAAGTTTGGTATCACACTAGGCGTTCTTATTGGCACTTGAGGATCAGTCAGATCTTTTATATCATCTGTCACTGTTTTTGTGTGTGGGTGTACAATGGCGGGCTGATTCCACTACCTGCAGCCCTGCTCTGCTGCGCTGATCCCTGACCCCCGCCATAATTATGGACCTGTAGTTGTGAATGAGAGCATTTTCAAAATCCTCCACAAAAAATATGCTGTTATTTATTCTCTTGAATGAAAGTCCGACGGAATAAAACTCATTTCAATAATTTTCCAAATTGTTAAGGGCACAATATCTCGATTTGAAAAGTAAATAATTATGCACATTTTACTTTCATCATAGTATGGTATTTGATTTAAATGTTTGTTTTTTTTGAGGGGGTTTCATCTTTTTTCGTCCAGCTACTCTCGTTAAGTAGAAAAGAAATGTGAATGTGAAAGGAATGTGAGCTAAATAGCTATCTCATAACTTTAGTTGTCTGAACTTCATTCTTAAATTGTCTTAATTGGGGACTTTGAGTTCACAAACTTGCAAGCGCCTGCTTTCGGAGAGGGGCTTTAGTGCAGCAAAACAGACCTGTATAAAGTGGAATCAGCGCGTGAGAACGATTAAAATGACATAGACAGATATGACATGGGCCCACTAGTGTATTTGCGACTCCATAACTCTAAACTGGCGCTTCTGTGACCACCTGTGTGACAAATAATGTCCTGTTGCTTGTTTGCCTTTTGCTTTTTGTTGATGTCCCAGGGAAAGTCCTCTATAGGAAGGGGACTTGCAGGACTTCCTGACCCCTCAGGGGTGCTTTCTGGAGTGCCCTCAATGATCTCAATCCGTGGAGGGTCCATGAAGTCCATAATATTAAAGGGTGTTGGCTCTGGTTGACACATAACTGACTTATCCTCCGTGTTTTGCCGAACAGCCCAGCTCGAGCCTGTTTGGATCCCTATGGACACACGGTCGTCTGTCTGAGTGGTGCTGTCGCTGCACGGCTCCCGGCACAGAGTCCACATATTGTAGCATTGAGTGAAGTTGAAAAAGTTGCTGTTAAAAGTCTTCAACTCCCCACACACGTCTCGTCGTAGCTCTGCCAACTCATAGCGCATTGCTGAGATTTCATCCTTCCATTGCATGTTGAAAGCTGCAACCATATTTGCAGACTCTTTGAACGCCTGAATGGCTTGAGGGACTGCGGGTTCAGATGTGGCTATAGGTGAAGCTCCTGGAACCCTGTATGAAGGCGGGGTCGCCGGTGGGACAGAAATGGCTGTTACAGTGGAGCTAGTGCTGTGCTGGCTGCGTGCAGCAGCTGTCTCTCTCTCCAGCCTCTCCAACTCCACATATGCAGATGAGCTGGCCCCATCGTCATCTTCTATCATGTCATCATTTAGTAAAGAGGTGGCATCCACAACATCATATCCCTCTGAAAAATAGATTGGATATGCAAAGAATATTCACAGTGAAAGGAACAGCTGGAGTGTGGCTGAATGGGAATCTTAATTAACAAACACATATCTATGGAAAACGTACAACATGTGAGAACCAATGCAAGAGTGGACTGCAACATGGACTGCTTCAGTCCTTCGCTTGTATTTTCACTCTTTTCAAACCGTACACATTGTGAATTGAAGTGATAAATTGGTGGTAAATTGGTAAAAATCTCACATACTGTAGGCTTTCACAATGTTTTACACTGCCTTCTCAGTCAACTCAAAGTTCATCAAACTTCTTTCCATCTTTTCACAGCACAGCACAATAAAGCATTTAGTTATACATGAGTTAACATAGTTATAGACATTAGTAGATAAGGAGTTTGTCTATAGGGAGGAGTTAGCAATATTGGTCATTACCTTGAAATTGAGCTTTTTGTGCAAAAGAAAAGATGTCAAGAGAAATTAGAATAATCACACTCGACTGGATTAAGAGGCAGATATGAACCCTATTGAACATGTCAGGTCCAAGATGGTGGATTAGACCATGCAGATAGAAAACCTGGTGAGGGTAAGGGTCACGGCCCTTGGACTCCACCAGGAAGAGGCTGCAATCCCACAGTCAAAGACAGCTGACACATTTACTGCCATGCTTTAGACTCATTACACAGCTCCCACAATGACTGGAGACAGTGGCAATGTCAAAAGAGCTATTTTGAAAATGTTAATTAAAAAAATATCTGTATAGATTTTTTGTTGTTGTATTTTAATTAATTGATTTATTTTTTGTTTAAAGATGTTTAGCTCCAATAAATATGCACAATGTCATCTAATTGTTAGTGAGTTCTCAAGTGCTTTGGTAGAATTACTGTAAAGAAATAATTCTACCAACTATGCTTAATACTAAGGTCTTATCTTGTATGTTTACTGAGAAGGCAGTGCAAAAACACACATAGATATATGTATGCGTGTCAACATTAAAATACCTGAAACAATCATCCAGTTGTTCTTTTCCCCTGGTTATCCTTCAGATGGATGGTCAAATGCAGAGGGATTTGCTGCTCGTCTGCCCTTCACCACACAGGGCCCTCCTAACCTCACATGAACTCATCCACTAGTGCCACATACTAATCGATAAATGCATAAAATTTAGCCCATTGTTTGGCCAATGCCAACACACATTCTGTGGTAAGTGGAATATCTCCAAATTTGGCAATTGATAAATTACCGTTTTACATTTAAAGAAAATATCCAAGTTAGCTAACTGCGTAGGAGCAAAGAGCTACTCGAAGAGTTCAGCAAATAAGACGGTGGGATTGAAGAGCACCCCTTTGTCCATAGTGCTTCAGAGATGGTTGACAGAAACCCCAATTGAAGATTACAAAAGTCCAAATTGAATAATGAAATAAATGTTACAAAAAGTACAGTTTACTCTCCACAAAAACAGAAAATGCCAAAAGATTCACAAAAATGTACAAAAATGTTTCAATAGGGTTCATAGCTTTACTCCTCCAAGCATGAAACAAATGCACTTAGTGAGGGTTTCTAATGTGTATGTTTGCACAAAGAGGCAGATTTGTTCTTGACCATATTTGACATGGTGCTTATCCTTTAATTATCCCCTTCTTTTATTTGCAGCTCAATGGCAATAAAAGGCTATGTCCTGTGATTACTCAAGTCACTTTGAAGCAATATAACACAGCATAATGTATTCCTTAAATGGGCAGCATCTTTGTGCAATCAACATTGTACATGTGTGCAATATTTGCTATGGGAACTTACCTTGCATTTACAAAATGTGTGTTTTTATCATATGTTTATTGTTTAAATGTATCCCCTCCCTAAGTAACTCACAATACATTTAACACCACAGTTTTACATGCTTAGGGTAGAGCCTGCTCAACTAAGGCATGCCATGTACTGGTTTAGTGGTTTTGTGTCTTGTCAGTGAGTGTGTAAATGAAGGGACCATCCCACCCTCAACTTAGATGCTCCGTAACAAGTGGCCAATCAGAAGCTCAAGTACTAAGTCATAGATCGTGCAAATTAACACATCAGGCAAATCAGAAGGGTGGGGGGGGTATGCAGAGGCAAACAGACACACACAGTGGTGGCTAAGGGAAAGGGTATCATTCAGCCTGGCATCCCTGAAGCTCAAGGGTTCCCACTGTACATATGTAGGTATGTTACAGTAGTGCGTATGTATAGGATGTATGGGAATATGTGGTCTAAAAACCCTTGCTCATTTGGGGGGATAATTTTACCTGTGGATCTGAGAGTTGAAGTGACAGTGGAGGATGTCATTGAAGGCAAGCAGTCGTCATCTTGGGAATAACCAGCCTGAATTGCACGGAGGTAACTGTGGCTTCGAGTGCGGAACGAACCGGGCAGGTCCAAGGCCTCCATAGCCTGGGATTCTACTTCACTAAAAACGGACTCGCAAACTGACTCAAACTGGCCATTGATCTCAGTCTCACTCACCTGAGAGACAAAAACAGGAATAGCAGTCCTTAATTTTTCCTCTTCCTTTCTCTTTCTCACTTTGATTCTTCCCCTTTGCACAGCAAATATGGAGCAGCGTTAGCATAAGGACATGCCACTGTCAATAAGGACCTTAAACTGAACGGATGAATGTCAGAATTAAATAAAAAGCAAATTACAGCACAGCAAGTTCAGTTCAGTGTGTGTTAAGCAACATTGCAGACATGTATAGCACAACATAAGCAAACAGGTAGTGTGTATTATTGATGCATCTTTTGCATGCTAAAAATATGACAATAGATAAATTACATCAATCTATTTGGAGTATCACTGATCATTACTTGTTGTCCAATGTTTTCCAGTCACTTAATAAAATTAATAAACATATATCAATAATCTTGACCCAGAATTCAAACTTGTGAATTGCTTTTCTTATTGACAAGTGTAATATGTTTATATGTCCTGCAGTTGGCACATTGTCTTTAAACTCACCTGGCTTACGCAGCTAGCCTGACTGAGGGTGCTGACCGCACGCATGTAGCTCTGGTTACGAGAGCGGAAAGGTGGGGGGTGAAAGGTGGTGGCAGGATCCAGTGTAACGCTATGGTGGGGCCGCATTTCTCTGGGTTGTAATTGGTAGCCCTGGCTGGACAAGGATAAGGGATGGGGGTGGACACGGGTGCACAGTTCAACAGCCACACAACAAAACAAAAATCAACAACAGGAGCATATTCATATTTCCAGTGATCTACCTCTTCATCAAGACAATGCAATTATATGGCAACTTTTGTCATAATATAAACTTAAACTGAGAACTGTATAGTTTGTGTAAAAACAATGACTGAATGAACGAAGGAATGAACACTAAAACTGGTATCCTCTCCACTTAACTGTTACAGCAGTTTGGATTATTTCTGTAAACAGCGAAGGGTAAAAACAGCAGCAGTTCAACAGCTGACAACAGAGAACATGTAGAGAGGTAGAGAGAATTTGCACATGAGAATTACATTTCTTCACACCCAAGTATATCATTATTTAGCTTCATTAAAGTTCCGAGTTATTAAAGTTATTTCTACAAATCTTTTAAACTAGTCTAACACATTCTACAATTTCTACAACAGGAACACTGTATAAACGGGACAAGTTTGCTTCAACAATGCTGTAATTAGTGAGGTGTAAATACCTCCCAGTTCTAAGTAACACACAAATATTGAAGTGGCTGAATAAAGAGGCCTATTTGTAACGCAGCAGAGCTCTGTCATAATATGAATGAATACTTAACCAAAAGCACTTAAGCGCGGGCTAGCAATGCAGCACTTAATAAGTTCACACCAGACAGAAACACTGTTTCCCAATAGAGAATGGAGTAATTGTCCCCAAAGTTGAATTTTCTATGAATCAGCTTCACACTGAATATGCAAGTATAGCAATACTTCACAGAGTATCCTTATCATCATGAAACTAACATTTGAGGTCCCTAATATACAATATCATATATTCTACCTAAAATATTTATCTATGTAGAGATAATATAAAGACAAAACTTGCTACAAAACCCTGTGGTTTAAACAACATTAATAGAAATAGATCCGAAACATGTCCCTCCTACCTGTGGGGGTCTAAATGAGGTCTGCTCATGGCTGATTTCAGGACCAGCGCGTCCGGTCGTATGGCGTTTTGTGGTGAAGTTGTGGGACTGGGCTCTGAATCTCCACTCTCATCATCAATCTCCCCCATGGCTTTGACATAGCTGCTACTGCGCATGCGGCGACACGGGATCTCCTCGTCCTTGTCTCCAGGGTAGGCACTCCACTCATCCTGGGGCACCTTCAGCGAAAACACAACAGTACTGCACATTATCCTATACTTAGCTTGTTATTTTACTATACAGATGAAAGTCTCGAAACTAATGGTCTGCATTCATATCCACTTTAAAATGTAAATGTCCAGCTATAATGTGACTAGCCACAAGCCATGTCACACTTTGCTTGGGATCCCATAATACGCTGACTGTAAATCATCATTACCGGCTCTAAATTAACTCTTTTTGTACTGCGTGTTTTTTTTTTTGTTTTTTTTTAATCCCCATCGCAGCAATAACTATTCTTCCTGTGATCCAGGCTACTAGTCACACTATGTGGCCCAAAAGTATTTTTTCCCATCGTACAGAGCTGTCCTTACTTCTCCCAATCACTGAGCTTGGCTAGATCTCTGCTGCAGTCATTGAGAAGTTCTTGAATAAAGCAGAGTGGCTTATTCCCCTTTTCACCTGGAGCTGTGGAGTAATGCTCTATGGTCTCTAAACACTCCTGCTGTCACTATCACACTTTGTCAGGTGTTTGAGGGTTTGTTTCATCTGAGCAGATAGGAGGCCCTTTTCATAAATATAATAATAATATAAGTTTTCAGGGGGATTGTGAAGGAAAAAAATGATGGATTCGAAATATATCACAAAAAAATACAATGAAAAGATTAATAATGTTTTATGTAAGCTAAGAACTTAATAGTTTTAACTGTAATATTGATTGTTTTTGTTTTTTACAGCACTTACGATCCATTGACAGTAATAAACAGCATACATCTACAAAAAGGGGTACAGTCCTACCCTTTCCCTTGAGGTAATAATCAAATGTGTTCGTCCGAGCCTTAAGGACTCACATTTACTAATTTGTAATGCACACATTTAACTGCTCCTGCATGAGTGGAACAAAATGTAACAATCATCTGGGCTTTAAGGAAATCAAACCTAAAGACAGTAATAAAAGCAAGCAGAGTTTTTCATCCCAAACGATTGTGCGGATCTGTGTTTAACACAGCCACCATTACTCAGTGGACCATGTCTTTCTCTTAATAACATTCCATTCATTTTTAGCTCATTTGTTGCTTTTCCGGAGAAAATTATTTAATTGTTGCCCTGAGGGCAGACAATTACATACTAATCTCTCACATAAAAATAAAGTAAAATATAACAATATTATGTACTGCTGCAATAACCTCAGCTTAAAGAGTAACCATAAGCCATAGCTGTCTATTTAAGTGTGATATTGTTTGTTGCACAAAGGTTGATGCACGTACCTGCAGGTAATGACAAGTGCGGGTTTTGAGGTCGGTGTGCATCATGGGCTTGTCCAGATTTAGGGATGATTTTCTGTAGTGCTCTTTAGCCTCTCTCACTGTTAACGTGGACCAGGAACTCCTCTTCATAAACTTGCCCTCAGGCGCCATAGCCATGCTTTCACAGGCCGAGCACTTGACATCATTATTACTCTTGGAGGTTTTGAGTGAGTGATCTCCAAAGTGATGGCTGTGCATGTGGTCGGGATAGCAATGATGCTCCCCGTGGTGCCGGGACATGACACTGGCGGGCCGGTAAGTGCTGTCGCTGTCTAAGTTATCGTCCGAACTCCACCATCCTCCTGAGCGGTGCCTGCGTTCTTTGCTCTTGCTCCTTTTGCTCCCGTGTTTGGAAGGATGATGGCCGTGATGGTGATAGCTCCCTGCTCCTCCTCCGCCACCTATACTGTCACCTCTTGTACCATTCATCTTAGATGATCCTTCAAGGGAGTGTGATTTTGTGAAGAGCTTTTGTACAGAATGAACAAGATGTCTGATTCGTCCAGGGCTCTCGCTGCGTTGCTCAGTGGTGCGCTGGTATTGCAATGTGTGGAAGCCATCGCGATGTAGTGGCAGTTGTTTCTCAAACTGGTCCAGCAGGTTGGCGGGAAGTCGATTGCTCTTGGTGCCCGGGTGGTGGGAGGAAGCGGCAGCTACAGCAGGGGAAGTGGCCGAGGCTGTGATCACTGCACAGTCGTCTCGCATCGCTGTGTCGTAGAACTGAGAGCTGTAGTGCATTCGAGGGAAGGTGCTGCTGGAGATGTGTTCGCTTGGGGCAGGTGGAGCCATCAGGACTGGGGACAGCATGCAGTCGGAGTGGATGGAGCTCCGCGGAGAGTAGCGCTGGTGGAAGTCCATGGGGCAGCTCTCCGTGGGGCTGAGCAGGTAGGACGTGTGACGCGACTCGGGGCCATGGTGTGCATGGACCTCGTGGACATGAGGGTCATAGTCCAAGCCGTGAGCTAAAGGGATCTGGTGCTGGGAGCGACTCCCCGATAAGCCCTTCATGTTCCGGCCCGGTGGGGGGCGTCTGCCTTCATGGAACTTTGGAGACAGGGACCAAGGGGAAAACTTCTGATCTGTTTCAAAAGACAAAAAAAAATACTCATGATTATATATATATATATATATATATATATATATATTCTATTCTGTAAATATAATGTCACACTCTCAGATGAGGCGCAGAAGTCTTTAACAGTAAGTAACAAAGTATCATGTTTTATGAGAAAAAAAACACGTGCTACACTGGAGCCACTGACAGGGACAGACACAGACTGTAGCACATTTCGCGCTCTGCTGAGAAGGTGATCGGCTGCAGCCTCCCATCTCTCCAGGACTCCGGATCAAGCAGATCGGCTCACAGCTGACCCTTCTCACCCTGGACTATTTGAGCCACTCCCTTCTGGCAGGAGGCTACGGCCCATTTGGACCAGAACCTCTCACCATAAGAACAGTTTCTTTCCTTCTGCTGTTGGACTCATGAACACTTTAATAATTCATGTCAACAACTTGGACTAGTTTTGCGCTATTTACTTTACTACTATAAATGTTGTGTATATATTGACCTCCAACAATTAGTGTCTAATTTTATTTTATTTAACTTGGTAACTCCTTATTTTTATGCATGCCTTATTTTATTTTATTTTATGATAGTTTATATTTTGTTATTATTATACATTGTTTCATGTTGCACTCACCGAAGCAAGTTCCAGTTTGTGAATTTTGTTCACTAACAATAGCAAAAAACTTTTTCTGATTCTGAAAACGCAGAACTCACAAAATGTTGACCATATATACTATACATCGAATCGAGAAAAATAATTGTTTTCATATCTCGTTAATTACTTTTTAAGTTTTCTGCAGTAGGAAAACCCCCGTCTGGAACACACTAGGCATCTTACATAACAACTGGAATTTCACACACTTTTCAAAGGAGCCAGAAATATAATGCACTGTTGTCATGGCAACCACTGCTAAAAATCCAGGAAATGTAATGGGATTTTCAAGGTTGCTTGGGGTGGAGCCTATGTACCCCCAAAAGGCGACACACAGAGTAGAGTGTGCACTATGATATTGACACCGGAAGCAGAAAGTCTCTTGAGATGAATAGAAAGAAATTAACATGGAAAGAACGCTTGCACAGTGATATTATTTCAACTGTATATTGTCTTTGAATTTGGCAAAATAAGACCAGAATTCCCTTTGGTCTTCTGATGCAAGACAGTTTTTTTAGTTGTACTGCTATTCAGTGTGTAGATTCTGGCAGATTTGTCAGCGTTACATGGAAAGTACACATTTGTTCGCAATCGCAAATGCCTTGATGGTTTTGGTGTTGAAGGGAATACGATGATTTTGCTGTTGCAGTGTAAGGAGGGTTCCTCAATGTAGATGAGTGTATTAGGGTGTAAAGTAATGCCTTCTATTTAGTCACAGTTAAACAGTTAAAGGCTTAGCTGTTTTAGGAATGTTTCCACATCTAGAGACACTCAGATACAACAGCTGTTATCTCGAGTGCTGTCTACTGTCAGTTAGATCCGTGTCTTTCTTTCTGTCACCACAGGATCTTGATTACACTTACCACTGTTGAGGTGATTAGCCTATAATCAGCCATTTAGAAACTCATCTTTTCATTTTGATAGACTTTATAAGCTATCAAATCTGTTGTGCGTAATTATTATTTAACAAATGGAACATGCTTTGGTAATAACATTATATTTCTCACTTTTAGCCCATTCTTTTTTAGTCTAGTAATTTTTAGTTGCAGAATCCAATCTAGTGTATCTTAACCTTATACATAATTGTGTATTATAAGGAGTAGAGTCCTGAAAAAGCTGCTTATTTGCTTATTCTCAGGGCTGTGAATCTGATGTTAGAGTGTCGCATGGCGTGCCAACTTGAAAAACACAGTATTTACAGTGTCGACTAACTCAAACTGATGTTGCCTAAAGCAGACGTAGCTGAAGGTGCTAGCTGACCTCTGTAGTAAGGATGAGAAGGCGATCAGGAGTGGGATACATAACAAGTTGCATTATGACATTGACAACACTTACAGTCCACAGAGGCTTGCACTACACACTACTGCAGCATCTCTTTACATTACATGGGCAGAGGACTTTATACTACGGAGGAAGTGAGGTGATACTGTGGCAGGGAAAGTTTGAAACAGATCTGGCAGTGTCATAGCCTTGAGTCTGTATGACCCATAGAGTTTCTCCACTCTATCTTGGACAATACCACCCACTCTCTGCTGGACAAGCACCTTTAGACAGTCTGGTCCACTAGAGCTGTTTAAAGTGTTTCCCTCTTGAATGTGTTGCCAGTTGGCTCATGTTGACTGGTAAGCATCTCAACTCCAGTTTGGAAAAGTACATATTGTTTTAAACACTGAAATGTTCTCTAGAGGTCTCTGATGCAGTTCAAGTCGCAGTGATTCTTCTTAATTTAAATGCATTAGATTTATAGAAACGTGTATAGAGGTTGTAAGGGCTGAGCACTGTTCAATTTAAAACAAGGTTTGAGACATACGTTGACATTCAGAGACACTACATGAGCTATATTTGCCTGTTGCTACATTAACACACATTACATTACTGTCTATGTAACATCAAATGTTCTATCACATCCAAATTGCACTGTGTATTGTCTAGGGTTGTACTCAAAATATAAATAATAGATTATTAAAATTGATATATGTTCTGTTAATGTACTGAATAAAGTATTAACAAGTAACAGAAACTGAACATTTTAAGTTATAATTAGGAAAGGGGGTGGGATTCAATAAGTATACTTCTTCCCACTCCTTTTTGAACATGTACACTTAAAGCTCTGTAGCCTCTGTACAGCCTCCTTTGACCTTTTACGATGAGGTTATTTGTGACATGACTTGTGACTTATGTTTGCATGTTTGAAATAAATTCAGTTTAATTAAATATTCTTGGCAATACGCATATTGATACAGAGATGCATATCCTGATACTTTTAAACAACATTTATTCATTATAAATTTCAGAGTTATTAACTTATTGACCTGCTGATACTGTATAAAGCCTGAATCTGCTGTGCTAAAAGGGTGAATTATTCATTGGACAGTTGTATTCTGATATTAAGGGCATTGTGAACATGACATTCCGATGCATTTTATTAGAAAACCTGCAGCCTATCCATATCACAGGCTCCTCTCAGCTGGATATACTATTCTCAGGGTCTGAACAAGAGGTGTCCACCGTGACATGAATATCCATTTTCAGGAAAAGTCATAACATGTAACTGTGTGTCTGCTGCAGACAGTTTCGTGTTATGGAGCTTTAGTGCTAATCTGCTAAACTAACCTCACACTGTGCCCATGTAGGTTGTAGTTTCTCTGATAAAAGTTTGGCTATGTGTTGCTAGTGCTTGCACATAGCTACACCACACTGGATGCGTTGCTGATGTAGCCCCATTTTTCACTTTCTACCTGCTTTAAAATAAACCCTTTCATGCACAAACAATACAGATGGCCACAGTTAAAGAGAAAATGACAAAGTAAAAACATGAGGATAGAAAGAGGATCAGGACACATATGGTATCAAGCTCCGAGTATCGGGATTCCTAATGTATCGTGAGACACAAGGCAATACCCAGCCCCAGTAATGCCAATTTTCATATAAAAGCATACAACACATTTATTTTATTATCTTAAAAGACCACTTCATTGCAGCTGGGAATTGCAAATTGTATAATTTCAACTGAAGAGTGCAATTTTTTTTTTTTTTTTTTTGTGCACTATGGGAATTTTCTGGTGGAAGGTATGCCACCTGCTTGTCTCCATGGTGATCTTATTGCTTTGTCTGGAATATTCCAGATTATGGGTTTAGATTTTAATTGCTGCAAAATGGCGCAGATCCTCCAGTCCAGGTCAAGCTACAGCTCAGATTTGAGAAGAGGTGTCACCCTCCTTGTATTCTAAGAGATAGACAAGTTTAATGCATTATGTGAAACATTCTAAACAAAGTAATAACATCACATCAGGTGGCTTACCCTCCAATTTTTTTTTTATTTAATTGCCAAACTGATCAATCAATTATTTTCATTTTGCAATGAAAAGGTGAATATCATGAACAGACTGGTTTTGTTTGATATGAATGAGTGTTCTCAAAATGCTAATGCTGTTCACGCTCGCGCTGTAAGTCCATGAAACATTAATGAGAGCCCCCACACACATACACCCATCCAGATCACAGCTTACACAACAGTTTCACTGCATGATCAACAGGCTATTTCCGCCCTTAACTGTGCCCCTGACAGCACCTCCCCAGATGCTACACACTGCCAGTCGAGA
The DNA here is from genome assembly GCA_019453435.1 of Rhinogobius similis. Lineage (NCBI taxonomy): Eukaryota > Metazoa > Chordata > Actinopteri > Gobiiformes > Gobiidae > Rhinogobius > Rhinogobius similis. The sequence continues at coordinate 30,384,572 of CM033620.1, read as the reverse complement.
GATTAGGATTGGCGCATTTGATAAGAACGGAGCGTAGAGAGGGGAAGGGAAAGCCTCGGAGAAACCACTGAGCTACTGGCTGCTACTGTGGCGCTATGCTACAGTCAGCGGCTGGCCAGCTTTTTCCCAAGACGGTTGTGTAACTTGGAATAAATGAGGCATCCTCCTCCACACTACTGAATGCCACAAGGAAGATGAGAGCAACAGGAAGCCAAACTGTAGCGGTGCTGAAATCTTTTGTCAAATTATTTATTGATTTTTGTGTAAGTATGCTGTGTTCCTTTGGTGACCTAAGCAACTTTTTTTCAAGAGTAATTTCAACTCCAGACAGTAGCATCCATTAAAACCAATAAATTAGCAACACAACTAATATGTCACTTTCGTCTTTGCAGTTTGCACTGAAATCTCTGACTTCTGAACAGGAAAACTAAATGATAATGATTGAATTTACTTTAACCTCAAGTTTCTCCAACATTATTGGGGCTATAGACAAAGAAATTATTGACAAAGCACGTAATCTCTCCTCTGTAAATCTGTAAAATAATGCTTCTAGGGAAAATAATATTTCTGCTACAATCCGAAACATTGTCAAATGAGCTAGAAAACCAATTTATATAACATATATTATCAAATATTAAATTAGTGCATTCATTTCCAGATACAGACTGACAGAATGGTAATGGCAAATCAACCAGTCATCGTGGTGGTGGATAAAGAGCAAAGGAAGGCCGTTGTGGTTGATGTGGCAAAACCAAGTGATGGCAACATCAGGAGAAAGGAACATGAGAAATACCAAGGGAGAAGAGAAGAGCTGGAGAAGGCCTGGAAAGGGGAAGGCCAAAGTGGTGCCCGTGGTGATCGGAGCACTTGGGGCAGTGACCCCCAAACTGGAGGAGGGACTACAGCAGATCCCTGGAGGAACATCAGACATCTCAGTCCAGAAAAGCACAGTGCTAGGAACAGCTAAGATACTGCGCCGAACCCTCAAGCTCCTTGGACTCTGGTAGAGGACCCGAGCTCAGAGATGGATGTGACCACCCGCGGAGGGTGAGAAGAGAATTTTTTTTACACACTTACTTGCATCTATATTGTATTGAATATGGGTATTGTTTATTTTATTTTATTTTATTTTTGACAACCCTAAACTGCAATAAAATGTCTTAAAAAGAGATTAAAGTTAATTCATTTTTGTGTGATTGAACCTGAACCACAACATTTATAGTCGTGTTTACGATATATACTTTAATGGTCCCAAAGGAAAGTTAAATTCAGCTGCAGAAACATTTTCACTGCACTCAGTCGCATGTGTATCTCAAAGGTCTCAATGCAGCGTAGCTGGAGGATTTGCCAGGTAGAGTCAGCCGATTGTGTGTCAGGGCCGAGGAAAGTAATAGGCATCAGGACAAAAGACTCTTCTGTTTTAGTGCATGTCTGACAGATTGCTTAAATACCGACAGTATATATAAAATATATTGAGATATCCATTTTCTCACTATCACCACCTAGAACAAAAAGAAGACTGCCTTTTATTACTGAACATGGATTTTGCACTTGTTAAAAATAAAGTTACCTATTGAAGATCTGCAAGGAAGAGCACAAATGATATTTGGTTGGTTGTAGCTGCAGTAGATGCTTGGTTAACCTTTGAATTCCACCCACTGCCGCCCACAGCTCCTGCTCTTCTCTGCAGCAGGCAGACACTGCAATGATGCCATACACTTTGGACATGGCCCTGGTCTGTTTCAGCGGAAGAAAGAGCCAAATAAGGAGCTCGTCGAGACCAACCTACTGAGCAGCAGGCTCCCACACCACAAAGTTAGCACAGAGGAAGCTATGAGACTATATATATATATATATATATATATATATACTACACACACGCACACACGCACACACGCACGCACGCACACACACACACACACACACAGTCATGGCCGAAAGTCTTCACACTCATGAAATTTTCCCAAAAAAGTATTGCAATTTCACATTTTTTGCTTTACACATGTTTATTATTTCCTTTGTGTGTATTGGAACATTTTTTTTAAAAATGAGAAAGAAAAGAGCTAATTTGACATAATTTCACGCACAACTCGTGACTGACACCCTTAACTTAAAGGAAAAATAATCTGCATTTTTCATATTGCTCTTAGCCTTTAAACATGCTCTTGAGTGCCTTAAATTTAGAGTTTAACGTTTTAAAACAAAAAAAAGTTATCAGCCACTATGAAATTACACTTACTGATTGCATCCAGCCAGCAGATGGCGCCAGCGCAGTATACAATCTAGTGAAGTTAACGCTGAAAAAAAAGTTTATGATGCGGATTGGCTGCAGCAATTATTATGTTTAGACAGCAGAAATGGTCAGAACGGGTTTAACAATGATTTAAGGACTTAAAACAGCAGAACATTCTTGGATAAGTAACATTATCCAAAAATACGTCCCGTATAGAAAGAGTTCACAGGACATGTGTTTGACGCTTGGAGGGGGGAGGATTTTCTGATACATTCCTCAAAAAAGCGTGAATGCAACTGAATGATACTCCAGGTTTGGGGCTGCCTATCCAGCAGAGCAGAGCTTCTTACATCGCGTCATTTTGTATTTATTACAAGATCATGAGAGTTATGGAACAAAATGTCAAGTTGAAGACCCAGAAACATGACACCAGAACTGAGCCAGAGGATCTGATTGGCTGTCCGTCAAGACTTAAATGTTTAGTCAAACTTTTTTTTTTTAGCCCCACTCCCATTTCTTGATGCATATTCAAGCTTGTTAAGATGCAAACCAACTGGTTTTAAACTTTTGATCTGGACTTCTCACCCTCCGTGTCTGGTCTCATCCCTTTCTAGGATCGGGTCCTCTACCAGAGTCCAAGGAGCTTGAGGGTTCTGGGCAGTATCTTAGCCGTTCCTAGCACTGTGCTTCTCTGGACTGAGATGACTGATGTTTTTCCAGGGATCTGCTGTTGCCCCTCCTCCAGTTTGGGGGTCATTGGTATTTGTACCCATATTCAATGTCTGCTACTGTTCCTTCTGGGAGTGAGACCCCTCAAGATGCTGATTAGACATCATGAATATTGCACAGATGTACCTTAGGCTAGCTACAATAAAAGAACAACCTAAATGTACAGTTTGTGACTGTGACTGTATATGTAATGTCCGACAATAACCTTTGGCTTTTTTTTTTTCCTTTTCATTCATGACATCAGTGTGCAGATTTCTACAGTGTCAGATGCCCCTCCACGTGTACCATAGGAATGGACAGTGTGGGTTACGTTTCTTGCCTTTAGGAACAAATGTGCTCACGTTTGAATCAACTTTCTGTCTGGTTTGTGAATGAACACTTTGCCCATGGACCATGACTGGCTCATGTTTGATGATTAGACTAATGCCACAAAATCTTTCCCTGCTGTTGGCTAACAATATTATATGCAAATGAGGAAAACAGAGGCTTAAAGCGGGCATCTTGACTCGCCTCATTCAAGCCTTGTATAAATGTTGACACATCTCTATGGTAACCGCTTGTGCACTGTGTTTAGCAATTGCATAATTCTCACTTTTACAGTTTGTGTTATCTTAAAATATAAAACAATCCTTGTTACAAGATGTTGATGCATCTGTTCATGTCCGTATAATGGCATATCATAATCTGGGTAAGTAAAGACTACAATTTAGGTGCTTACCATAAATTACTTGAAATACAGCAAAAGATGTTCTTGGAAATCAAATATACAGCACCAGTCTCCCTTGCTTGACTGGACAACTCTTTCCAGATGCCACCACTTGTCTGTGCATTGACATTGCCAGGGCCAAAAATATGCTTCAAACTAAAAGTAAACTTCAATCCAAAAGTATAATTTCTCTTCCTGGAGATTTGAACATAGATCTAAGCTGCTGCTTTTCCTCAAAAGAAGAATAAATATTCTAAGCTTGTTTCTGACTGAGCAATTGGCATATCAAATGTGTGTATATGCTGTAATTATCAGGTTTTAAATGCATCCTTATTATTATTATTATTATCTCTATTATTATTATTGGATTAAAATTGCCAATAAGAGCTATATAAAACAATATCCAGCCAACACCACATTCTGTTAGCGTGTGTTTTATTAATATAGTGTCTTTTCTAAAAGGAATAGTGTACCAGTAGCCCCTGGCAATGCAGCAAATTTAGGTTTTATGACCATTTTCAGATCATGGAACAAACAGGCATAATCCCTTGCATACTCAGCAGCAATTATGTACTAGTGATTTGCAATGTAAATATCCACATATACATTTTACTCTTAGTTTGTTTTATCCTAATAGCAGACAAATATGGCTGTAAAATGTATCAAATAGTATAGTCTATCTCGAGATGGACAAGCTGGTGACACCACCTGGCTAAGTTACAGGTCAGATCTGTGGAGAGGTAACCCCACTCATGGTAAGAATGCATTATTTGATTTCAAGTTATTGTTGAACAGTAAAAACACATGTAATTGAAAAATGCAAAAATAATATTTCAGACAAAGCAATGGCATCTCCACTGGGTCTGTAAAACATTTTGTTAACAGATGTAAATTTAATAATTTTAATATTTGAAAGAAATAAAATTAGACACTTAAAAAAGATTAACTGTAGTGCCTATTTCCATCTCAATATTTAGGTTAAAGTGCAGAAGAATTGAGAAGGGTGCGTCTGCGGCTAGGGCGTTCCTGATTTGAATCTAAAACGCCCCTTTGGGCGTTCCTGTGAGTTTTGCATCAACCAATCAGAGGGAAGCTAACCCAAACCCTAACCCTAACCCTAGGGTTTGAAAAGTTCGGTAAACCTGAAGTTCGCTAAATGTACCTTAAACCTTGTTTTGGAATATTTAGAACAATGGGAGTTCTTGCTTCCGATGGGGATGGTCGGAGGTGCTGCTGAGCTCGCTGGTTATGCTACGATCCTCGTGTCTCGAATGAGTTTTCAGTTTAGGTTTGTCAAACAGTCAAGGTAAGTACCGTCAGCTTGTCCCTGTTAGGAAAGAGCGTCTTCCCTGTGGAATTCGCTGGGGAGGGAGTGTGGGGAGGAAAGTGGTTAAAGCGTTGCTTGGGAGCACTCCGAGGTCGCAGGTGGGTCGCCGTTTTACGGTTGCCTTGCCGGGCTTACGGTTTCGGTGCATAAGAACCCGCCACAAGTACTTCTCTGAAGACTAGAGGGGAGATTAGCTAGTTTCGGGTAGGTAGTTAGAGGGGCATAGCTGCGGAATCGCCTGACTGTTTGTCTGTTTTCTGTTAGCTCATTAAGTTAGCTGGTAGCTAAATCGCTTCCTTGGGTTGCCATGGAGACCGATGACGAGGACACCGGTGCCTGGCAATCCCAATCAGGAAGCAATCGGAAAAGGAAAAATAGATTGAGTAATAGTGATTCACGGGAGTCTGAGGAGGGAAATAAAAGGATTGCCCCAAAGCAGCAGAGAGTGGAGAGTAGACAAGAGAATAAAGTGATTCTTAAATTAAAAGATGGCCAATCCCGATTCAACTCTTTCAACCCTGTTCGATTGGCTGAAATGCTAAAGAAGGAGTTGGGAGGTGTGGTTAATGCCCAGATTCTTGCAGATGGAAAGTTGTTACTTGAGTGTTCATCCGTGGTGCAGAGAAATAAAGCTGAAAGATTAACTTCAATTGGGGGTAAGGGGGTTGAGAGTGTTGCACTTGGTAGTAGGAATGGTTTGAAAGGTGTTGTGTATGGGGTCTCGCTGGAAATGACAATGACTGAATTAGTGAAAGAAGTAGAAGGTGCAAAGGTGGTTGAAGCCACCCGGATCCGTAGCTTTAGAGATGGTGTTAAGTCGGACTCGACTACTGTTATTCTCACTTTTCAGGGAGAGAGCCTCCCTGAAAGAATTTTCCTTGGGTGTCTTGCATTCAGAGTGCAGCCGTACAGGAGGCCGCCCCTTAGGTGTTTTAAGTGCCAACGTTATGGCCACATTGCGGCGGTCTGCCGCGGAGTTCGGAGGTGCGGGAAATGTGGGGACGATCATGAATTCGCAGAATGTAGGGTTCCTGTGCTGAAATGTGGTACTTGTGGTGGGGGGCATGTCACGGGGAGCCGTCAGTGTGAACAATACAAACAGGCTGCTAAAGTGCAGGAGTACAGGGATGCCAACAGAGGAGCTACTTATGCGGAGGCTGTTAAGCATGTTTCTAGGTGCAATAGGATGGAGGCGGGTGGTTGGAACAGAAGAGAAGAGCTTACCTCTAGTCAGGCGGAGGCTGTCGCAGAAGACTCTGTTCTAGTGAATAAAGTTAACTTCCTGGCGTTCATAACTAAGGTCCTAAGTGGAATGAAAAATACCAAAAACAACTCTGACATTGTCAGGATTGTGGCGGAATCCGCGGAGAGTATTCTAGGCATTGCCGATGTAGTGCCAGAAGATCTCCATACAATGGTCTTTTGCAAGGAGAAGCTAAACAGTGGAGGTGGTAGTAGTCGGAATGCAGACAAGTCTAGTTAGCATAATGGTGTTCGCTATCCTCCAATGGAACGCGAGGAGCCTTATAGCTAATGGGCAAGAGCTAAAGAATTGCATTGATAATTTTGACGAGAAGCCACAGCTTGTGTGCATTCAGGAAACATGGTTAAGAGCGGAATTGAAGTTTGTTATACCCGGGTATGTTGCTTTAAGGAAAGATCGGAATGGTGCTGGTGGGGGTTGTGCGACTTTTGTTTTACAAGGTGTTCAATATCGAGAGAGGAATGTTCAATCGGAGTTAGAGTGTGTAGTAGCTGAAGTTTGGAGCTCAACCGGATGTTTATCTGTAGTTAATTTTTACAACCCGTGCCAGGCTTTAGACGCAGAAAGGTTTGACCAAATAATGGAGCAAGTGCGACCTCCAGTGGTATGGGTAGGAGATTTTAATGCGCACAACCCCCTGTGGGGCAGTAAAAACAAGGACAAAAATGGAATTGTTGTGGAGGAAATGCTAGACAAATACAACCTGGTTGTTATTAATGATGGAAGACCAACACGATTTCAGGTAGGCAGTGGTAACTTTTCTAACTTGGATCTAGCCTTTGCTTCAGCTGAGCTTGCAAGAACAGGACTGTGGGATGTCCTGGTTGATAACTCTATGGGCAGTGATCATTTCCCAATATGGATTGAGTTTGGTGCAGACATGCAATTGGATGGATTTAATTGTAGAACAGGCCGGTTAGCTTGTCAACGTGCTGACTGGGATGTATTCTTGGAACACCTGTCTACGGGCATTGATGAAGTTGATGACCAGGGGAGCATTGAAGATTGGAGCAAGTCCTTTATTGATGTGGTTAAACGAGCAGCAGAAAAAGCTATTCCAATAAAAAAACCGAAAGAAAGGTACAAGATGGTTCCTTGGTGGAACCAGTCTTGTACTGATGCAGTGCGAGCGCGCAATAAGGTGTTTAAGCAATTGAGGAAAAGACCTATTGAGAGCCTTGTAATGGAGTATAAGAGGCTGAAAGCTGTGGCAAAGAGAACTATCAAAAAGGCAAAAAAAGAGAGCTGGCAGACTTTTTGTGGGACCCTGGGTGAGGAGACCCCGCTAAAGCGGGTATGGAGCATGATTCACCGGATGTCAGGAATCAATAGAAGTTTTTCTATCCCTGTCTTGGTAGGAGAGGGAGGAGAGGCAGTCACTGAGAAGGAAAAATCTGAAACTTTAGTGAAGTCTTTTCAGAAAGTCCATAGTGAGGCTAATGTTAGTATAGAAGGTCAACTTCGGAGGAAAGTCATGTTATATAATGAGGGATATAAGTTGTGTCGAAGTGATGATAATAGTGATGTGACGAATATTTTCTTTTCAATGAAGGAGCTGAAGCAAGCAATCAAGCGAGGAAGGCATACCACCCCAGGTAGAGATGGTTTGGGATATGAGATTTTTCAACATATGGATGACTGGACTTTGGGTGAGTTGTTAGCGTTGATTAACACAATATGGGAGGAGGGGACGCTCCCGGCTGAGTGGAAGCATGCTGTGGTTGTTCCCATTTTGAAGCCTGGTAAGGAGGCAGAAAACCCTGGACCCTACAGGCCTATTGCATTGACAGCAGTAGTTTGTAAAATCATGGAGAGAATGGTCACTGAGCGGTTGGTGTATAGGCTGGAGCAGTCTGGTTATTTCTCTCCTGCTCAAAATGGGTTCAGGCTAGGGCGAGGTACCATGGATTCAGTTCTGCTTCTTGATAGGGATGTGAGGAAGGCTCTTTTCAATAAAGAGGTTGTTGTTGCCATCTTTCTTGACATTGAAAAGGCGTATGACATGCTCTGGAAAGAAGGGCTGGTTATGAAGCTTTTTGATGCTGGAATTCGGGGGAGGATGCTTAATTGGATTAAAGATTTTTTAGGGTCACGGAGTATCCAAGTTAGGGTTGGAGGTACTTTGTCAAGCACAGTATTTGTAGATAATGGCACTCCTCAAGGTAGTGTAATAAGTCCTGTTCTATTTAACATTATGGTGAATGACATATTTAGCAGTATTGGGCATGGTTTTGAGAGGTCTCTCTTTGCAGATGATGGGGCAGTATGGAAGAGAGGGCGGAATGTGAAATATCTGTTTAAGCAGATGCAGGGTGCATTGGATCAGATACAGAGTTGGGCTACTAAGTGGGGCTTCCGTCTCTCTGTGCCTAAGTCAAAATTCATAGTTTTCGGTAGGAAGCGTAAGCTAGGAGAGTTTGAGCTGAGGTTGTATGGGCAACCATTAGAGAGGGTATCAATCTTCAAATTTCTCGGGGTGTGGTTTGACCAGAGGCTGACCTATAAAGAGCATATAAGCAATATGGTAAATAAATGCAATAAAGTTATTAACATCTTGAGATGTCTGGCGGGCTCCTCGTGGGGAGCAGGAAGGCAGGCCATGATGATGGTTTACAGGGCAATGATAAGATCTGTCTTAGACTATGGATGCATTGCTTATGGCTCAGCTGCAAAGTCTGTGTTACAGCAGCTCGATGTGGTGCAATCTAAGGCCCTGCGGATCTGTACTGGGGCATTTCGTTCTACATCCATCCCAGCGCTGTTGGTTGAGTCAGGGGAGACACCACTGAGGTTAAGGCGCATAAAATTGGCTCTTAATTATTGTGTTAAGTTAAAAGGGAATCGAACGACTCTCCCTTCAGTGTCATTGCTCAGTGAGTGCTGGGAATTTGCAGGGGAAGGAAGCAGACTGAATAGGAAGAATTTTTTGCAGTGTATACGCGGACCTTTTGAAGAACTTGGAATGGGGGGAGTTGAAGTGGCTCCCTCAGTGTGCTGGCCTTCAGTCCCTCTATGGATGTGCCCAGAGGCAGATGTTGACCTGGTGATTAAAAAAGCAATGAATGATGGATCAGCAGTCAATTATCCAGTTTTTGTTGAGAAGCATCTTTTTGAGAGGTGGAATAGCTTTGTCCAAGTTTATACTGATGGTTCAAGAGATCCAGAGACCAGAAGGGTGGGGTTTGGCATCTATGTTCCTCATTTACAGTTGAAACTAAGTCACAGGCTTCCTGATAGATTATCTGTATTCACAGCAGAACTTGCTGCTCTACTATGGGCATTACTGTGGGTGGAAACTTGTGGAGAAGAGAGAGTAGTGATTTGTTCAGACTCCATGTCTGCTTTGATGGTGTTGGAAGGGGGTGATGGTGCAGGAGCAAGGCCTGATGTGGTTTGTGAAATTTTCATGATACTGCACAGGTTAGAGCAAAATGGAATTAGTGTCGGTTTTGTTTGGGTCCCTGCACATGTGGGTGTCAGGGGCAATGAGGAGGCAGATGGAGTGGCTAAAGAGGCGCTTGGGCAACACTGTATTGGAGTAAGGCTGGCTATGGGGCAGTCTGAGGCTAGAAGCCTGGTTAATGAATTTATAGTGCGCAAATGGCAGGAGGAATGGGAATGTGAGTTAAAAGGGAGGCATTATTTCCAAATCCAAAAAAGTGTTAAAAAGGGGGTTGTGGCATGTGGGAACAACCGGAGAGACCAAGTTATTCTAACTAGATTGAGGCTTGGACACTGTGGGCTGGCGAATACCCTGGCTGCAATTGGGAAACATCAGGATGGCCTTTGTGCCCAGTGTAATAAACCAGAAACAGTTGCTCATGTGTTAATGGAGTGTAGGGAGTACTCTGAAGCCAGGAAAACATTATTTATTGGAGTATTAGGTCTTGGGATCCCGGCAGTATCTCTGAGAACTTTATTAAATCCTGATAAATGCCAGAGAGAAGTTGCTGCGTTAGTGCTGGGCTTTGTTTCTTCCACAGGGCTCCATCTAAGAATTTAGCAGTGGTATAACACGCAGTTCCTGTTTTTGGAGGGGGGCAGCAATACGCCGCTAGGTGTCTAGTCTGCCGGAAACGAAGAAGAAGAAGATGCTTCCGATGGGGGTGTTCCTGTACATTTCCTGTCATTTCCGGTGACGTCACATCCGGTGAGTCTATTCTGCGTTTGCGAGTTGATCGTTCTCCACACTTTATTGTTAATCCACGAATTATACAAAAACTATCTTACCCTCCTACACATAATTGAAAGTTTAATTGCTCCCTAAACAACCCGGAGCCTCATTTAGCTCACTTTGTTCAGTACTTCGTGGATTAAATCCCCCCCCTGCCCGCTAGCATCAACCGGAGCTAGCCTAGCCGACTAGCGCCATGGCTGGCCCATCCTCCGCCTCTTTCGCCCTTACCTGTTCAAGTTGTCATATGTTGAGTCAGAACCCCGCTTCCTTCACTGACGACAGGGAGAGTTGCGTGAAGTGTAGCGTAGTGGTAGCTTTGGAAGCCAGGGTTACAGAGTTAGAAGCGCGGATCCGCATTGTGGAGGAGCTAAAGTCTAGCTATAGCCAGGTCGTAGCATCAGGTTTACCGGACCGCGCCGCAGGTAGCAGTGTTAGCATGGTTAGCAGTGTTAGCGGTAGCAAGGCTAAGCCTCAGGATAAGACCAGCCCCCAGCGCCTCCCGGCGCGGCCGGGACCAGACCAGGAACAAGACAGGGATAGATTTGTGACAGTTCGGAGGGATCGATGCGCTAACGCCAGCCTTTAGTGCACCATAAGCTTCCGTCTGCAATAGGTTTGCCCCACTCGGCGATCTACGCCCGCCGAGCGTGACACTCTGGTGATTGGAAGTTCCATAGTCAGAGGCGTGAAGCTGCCAGCAGCCTCAGTTAGGTGTTATCCGGGGGCCAGAATGGGTGACATCGAAGGAAACCTTAGGCTTTTAAAACAGAGTAGTCAGAGGTTCCGTCGTATCGTGATTCACGGAGGTGGTAATGACACCGGCGGAGACAATCAGAAGTGCTCAAATTGCAGGTTGGAGCGGTGTGTGAATTGGCGAAGTCGATGTCAGACACCGTAATATTTTCTGGTCCCCTCCCCAATCGGGTCAATGCTGAAATGTACAGCCGCTTTTCAGCATTCAACTGCTGGTTGTCTAGTTGGTGCCCCCAAAACAACGTAGTCTTTGTTGACAATTGGAGTGCGTTCTGGGGAAAGCCGGGCTCATACGCGGGGATGGCATCCATCCGACTTCGGAGGGTACATCACTTTTAGTTCGAATTTGGCCGATAGCCTTAGTCGCCTAAAGTGGCGCTCTAAATATGAGTCCCGGGTGCAGAGTCTCTTCTCTGTCGCTAAGCTCTCGCCCGCTGTCACAGATCAAGTGTTCAGAGTCAAAGCAAATAGAGACTGTGCGTGTCCCTCGTGTAAATAACGCCAATAAGTCAGATCCAAATACAGATAATTTAGGTGTCAGACCAAATAACTTAATACAAATAATCCCTACACATGATACAAATAAACTAATAAATAAGCATGTAAAATGTGGATTGCTAAACATTAGGTCAATTTCCTCCAAATCACTTTTAGTTAATGAATTAATTAACGATTATAATATTGATCTTTTAGCTTTAACTGAAACTTGGCTTCAACAAGATGATTATGTCAGATTAAATGAGGCCACCCCACAGAGTCATGTTAACTTTCAAGCTGCCAGGAGCTCAGGCCGGGGAGGTGGGGTGGCAGTAATTTCACATTCTAGTTTACTCCTGAGTCCTAAAATTAACAAAATTAATAATGAGTCTTCCTCATTTGAAAGCCTTATCCTATCAATCACCTGCCCAAACTGGAGAAACCAAAAAGCTGTTCTGTTCATAATAATCTATCGACCTCCTGGTCCTTATTCATTGTTCTTAACAGAATTCTTTGACTTCCTATCAAATTTAGTATTAGACTGGGAAAATATCGTGGTGGTTGGGGATTTCAACATTCATGTGAATGAAAATAATTGCCTCAGTAATGCCTTTAGCGCTTTATTAGACAGCATTGGTTTCACTCAAAATGTAAATGAACCAACCCACAGTCACCAGCACACTCTGGACCTGGTTCTAACTTATGGAATAGAGATTAGTGACCTTAATGTCTTCCCCCAAAACCCAATAATGTCAGATCACTTCCTAATTACCTTTCAGTTTATTCTTAAGGACTATCCAGCTCCTCAGACTAAAACTATAATGAAAAGGACAATATCTGAAAAATCTATTTTAAAGTTCAGAGAAATAATAGAACCAATATTTAATATTATGTCATGTGATCCTGTCGTTAACAGCGCCAGTCCCAGTGCTATTGATAACTCTGTTGACTCAATGGTCAACTCTCTAAAATCTGCTCTTGATGTTGCAGCTCCACTTAAACAGAAAGTAATCAGGCCAAAACGAGCCTCCCCCTGGTACAATGAAGAACTACGTTCTCACAAACAAAGGGTAAGAAAACTAGAGAGATCCTTACGCCGCTCCCACACAGAAGAATCCCTGAAAGAATGGAAAACTTGCCTTCTGTCTTATAAGCAGGCTCTGTGTAAGGCTCAAACCAGATATTATTCAAATTTAATAGAAGTAAATAAAAATAACTCTAGATTTCTCTTCAGCACTGTAGCCAGGCTGACAAACTGTCACAACGCAGTAGAACCCTCAATACCAGTTACTCTAAGCTGCAATGACTTCCTTCTATTCTTTAACAGCAAAATCACAACTATTAGAGATAAACTAAATGCAATTACTCCCACTATTAGTACTGAGCAAGCCCAGACTGCAAAGCTAGTGTCCCATACAAATCCTTCAGTAATACTAGATAGGTTCACTGCTGTTGATCAGGCAGAGATAACTTCAGTCATTATGTCCTCCAAAACATCAACTTGTATTTTTAGACCCAATCCCAAGTAGACTCCTCAAAGAAATTCTCCCCTAATTATAAATCCCATTCTTAATATAATAAATACTTCAATAGAAAGCGGTGATGTCCCTCAGTCCTTCAAATATGCAGTGGTTAAAACACTTATGAAAAAGCCTAATCTAGACCCGACATACTGGCAAACTATAGACCTATTTCTAATCTGCCCTTTGTCTCTAAAATCCTTGAAAGAATTGTGATTAAACAGCTTTGTCGCCACCTGCAGGACAATAATTTATTTGAAGTTTTTCAGTCAGGGTTCCGTGCATACCACAGCACTGAAACTGCACTAGTTAAAGTCACAAATGATCTGTTATTAGCTGCTGATGATGGACAGGTCTCAATCCTGGTTCTGTTGGACCTCAGCGCAGCGTTTGACACCATCGACCACAACATTCTACTGCAGAGGTTAGAATGTGATGTAGGTGTCAGTGGAACCGCCCTTAGCTGGTTTAAATCCTATCTATCTGATAGGTACCAGTTTGTTAATGTAAACCAGAGATCTTCCCCATGTTCTAAAGTAACCTACGGTGTGCCGCAGGGTTCAGTACTCGGTCCAGTTCTGTTCACTCTTTATATGCTGCCCTTAGGTATGATCATCAGAAAGCATGGCATTAACTTCCACTGCTATGCAGATGACACTCAGCTGTATTTATCAATGAAACCTGATCAGACGCATCAAGTAGACAGACTTAGTGCCTGCGTGAAAGACATAAAAACTTGGATGACTCTTAATTATCTGCTCCTTAACCCTGAAAAAACCGAGGTCATTCTGCTGGGCCCTAAGCACCTGCGAGACTCCTTATCTGACCAGATAGTTTCTCTGGACAATATCACTGTAGCCCCCAGCTCTACTGTAAGAAACCTTGGGGTCCTATTTGACCAAGATCTCTCGTTCAAAGCTCATATAAATCAAGCCTGTAAAACAGCCTACTTTCATTTGCGTAACATAGCCAAAATTAGAAAAATCCTGCCCAGAGACGATGCCGAAAAACTCATCCATGCATTTGTCACATCCAGATTAGACTATTGTAACGCTCTGCTTACAGCGTGTCCTAAAAGCTCTATAAGAAGCTTTCAACTGGTTCAAAATGCAGCAGCAAGATTATTAACAGGTACTAGAAAAAGAGATCATATTTCACCAGTGTTGGAGTCTCTTCACTGGCTTCCTGTTGAGTTTAGAATCAAATTTAAAATCCTCCTCCTGACTTATAAAGCTTTAAACAATATGGCCCCATCCTACCTCAAAGATGCAATAGTAGCGTACCATCCAAACAGAGCTCTTCGTTCTCAAAATGCTGGACTATTGTTAGTCCCCAGAGTCTCTAAAAGCACAGTAGGAGGTCGAGCATTTAGCTACCAAGCTCCTATGTTATGGAACCAGCTCCTGTTCATGTAAAAGAGGCCGACACAGTCTCTACTTTTAAGACCAGGCTCAAAACGTTCCTCTTTGAAATAGCTTATGGTCAGGCCAGTTAGGAACAGAAATAAAAACCCACAGTTTTAGCTACGCTGCCCTTGGAGCAATTCTGCTGGGGGAAGTATGGCAGCTTGAACACTATCCTCTGGTTCTTCCTACTTTATCTATCAACAATATTTAATATTACTTCAACTGTAGTCTGTTCATTGCTGTTCACATGTTTCTCTTTCTCTCCACTTCCCCCGGGGAGTGGAGACTGTTTCAGACACTGCGGCGGCTGCTCCAGTGACGACCCCCCCACCCCCACCTGTCTGGACGATCTATGCGCCACCCGCCTGGACAGCTGGATTAGCCACACCTCGTCTGCCTGGACGAACTCCTTCTACTTTAGATGAACTGTTCCTCATCTCCTGCTGGAGGATCTCTCTACACTGGTGGACTGCTCCTCGTCCGCCTGGAGGAACTCTTTAAAGCCACCTCCCTCTTGAGTGGTTCTGGCTCCACAGTCCAAGTGGATGCGTCAGTCCTAGTTAATCTGCAGCCTGTCCGTCCGTGGGAGTAGGATCTCTCCTTCACTGTGGTTCTCCCCGAGGTTTCTACTTTTTCCCATGGGGTTTTGTAGTTTTTCCTCGCCGCGAAGGAGGGTCAAAGGACAGGGGCATTCTGGGACAGTTATCTGAACTGCTTTTACCTGTGGCCCATCGAGGCAACTGTTGTTGTGATTTTGGGCATTATAAAAATAAATTGATTTGATTTGATTTTGATTTGTACCAGAACGCCCCTTTTTGACCGCAGACGGACGATATTGGAAGAATCATGGTTACATTTTTGTGACATTTTAGCTATGCTTCTAGGAATGGTGAAAAGATGAATGATAGTTTGTTCTTGCTGGGCTGCCAACATGTTTGGGGGAGGCTTTCCACATGTGGGAAATGAGAGGTGCGCCACTTTCTTAATTAGACTGTTTTGTCACGTAGACGCACCGTCTGTCTGCCACGACTCAAGCTGACAGGGTAAGACACGGAGGTGAAGCGACACACAGGAGTTCTGCTACAGCCTGCATCAGACTGTTCCAACAGCCAGGAGATTGGGCTTTAATAATGCCTAACCAAATGTGATGGCCGTGAAATACTGAGGACAGGCTAGTGCTGGAGACGGATGAAACTATCCTGTAGAAATAGGTAACAATTATTACCTATTATTATTTATTATTCCACTATTATTATTATTATTATTATTATTATTCCATCTCATATAACGATGAGTATATATATATATATATATATATATATATATATATATATATATATATATATATATATAGTATATATAACTTTAAGCCCTAATACATGCGACGGAGATCACGTGTCGAGCCGCGTGTGCTCCGTGACCAAAAAAAATCTCGTGTGTGAGCGCTAAAACAAGTAAACTGGACCAAACATGTCATCAAACTGTTACAGAGAGAGCCCTTGTAAAGCCAGACCAACACCAGCTCCATCTGTCTCCATGAATGTGTAACTATACGTCTGTGAGTGTATGAAGGGCCCATTAAACCTATAGTTTGGTCATGTAGCCTAGATTTACCTGAAGCCACAGACTCAATATGAAATGTGTAGACTTTAATTAAGTCTAGACAGATCTAAATAATGTATTTAGATCTGTGAATTAATAAAAAGGATTTAATTTTCAGAAGAAAATGTGCAAAAAATACCTTAAAACAGACACGTAAACTATGACACTTGAAAAAGCGCGATGCGATAAATCGTGATTAATCACAGTTCCAAACTGTGATTAATCAGATTCTTTTTTTTATTTTTTATTGTTGACAGCACTAATCCATGTAAATGTCACAATCTGCAGCTTGGCCCCCTGTTTTGGTCCGTCTGTGTGTTTGTCTCCTGTTACGGCTGATGCACACTGACTCCAGTCCGGCTCCGGTTCGGGACCCGCGCGGGTCCCGCAAGACTTAGAAAGTGCTTAAAATCAATGCGTCCTGTCACACCGACCTCGGAGCTCTGCGGCCGCGGGTCCGGCAGCCGCACGGGTCTCCGGAAAGAATCCGCAAGAAGTCTATTTTTGCCGGACGCCGCAGCGGTCTGGTGCGGATTTCATGTCATTTGACGAGTGCTCTCGCGCGAAACCACGTGAATCTACGTGGCTTTCGTCAAAAACGGACCGCAGTGAACCGGAGCTGGTGTGACAGGCAATCTGCAAGAGACCCGTGACCGGACCGATATGACAAGTTCTCATTATATTCAAATTATGGCTTAGTTTGGTGGGAGGCACTTGTGGTAAATATTTAGCAGTTTTACATTTTTGAAGTACAGTTCCAGAAGAAATTTTGATAAATAAAAGTTTAAAATTACAGGTGTGTGTCATCAAAATGTGACCTACAGTTGAAAATAAATAGACAGTTAACACTATAAATGTTATGAAGATTGTCAAACAGATGACAAAATAGGCAAAATGTGTAGTAAAATCTTAAATACAATCATATTCAGTATATATTAGTTAAACATGTCTAACCTGTCAACTTTAAACGCACCACACAATCAGAAATTGGTACTGTATAGTTGCCAAATAAGGAGGGCTAAGGGCCCGACTGTGGTCTATATGTTTATCTGGGTGTGTGCCGTTGGTTTGTTCATAATTTTACGGTTGCAACTGTGCTTTGTATGCCATTTAAATAGTAATTTTGGAAAGTTTATAATTTGGGCTGGTTTTCATTGATCTTGGCGGGTTTTATGTGGACTTTGGGCGGGAAACTGTCAGTAAAATCTGGCAACACTGATTCCAGCCACTCCTTGCCAGTTTGATAGTTGCTACTTGTGGAAGTCAGTAACACTTCAGCTCCAGCTATTTTTGGATTTTGTGCTAATACTCACCTTTTTGACCACTACCTTCCTGCCTGCCTGTCTGCCTGCCACTGCCTGCCTGCCTGCCCGCCACGACCTGCCTGCCTGCCTGTTTGTCTGCCTGCCTGTCTGTTTGTCTGCCTGCCTGCCTGCCTGTCTGCCTGTTTGTTTGTCTGCCTGCCTGCCTGTCTGTTTGTCTGTCTGCCTGCCTGTCTGTTTGTCTGTCTGCCTGCCTGCCTGTCTGTTTGTCTGCCTGCCTGTTTGTCTGCCTGCCTGTCTGTCTGCCTGCCTGTCTGTTTGTCTGTCTTCCTGCCTGCCTGTCTGTTTGTCTGCCTGCCTGTCTGTCTGCCTGTCTGTTTGTCTGCCTGCTTGTCTGCCTGCCTGTCTGTTTGTCTGTCTGCCTGTCTGCCTGCCTGTCTGTTTGTCTGTCTGTTTGTCTGCCTGCTTGTCTGCCTGCCTGTCTGTCTGCTTGTCTGCCTGCCTGTCTGTCTGTTTGTCTGCCTGCCTGTCTGTTTGTCTGCCTGCTTGTCTGCCTGCCTGTCTGTTTGTTTGTCTGCCTGCCTGTCTGTTTGTCTGTCTGTTTGTCTGTCTGCCTGCCTGTCTGTTTGTCTGTCTGTCTGCCTGTCTGTTTGTCTGCCTGCCTGTCTGTTTGTCTGTCTGCCTGCCTGTCTGTTTGTCTGTCTGCCTGCCTGTCTGTTTGTCTGCCTGCCTGTCTGTTTGTCTGTCTGCCTGTCTGTTTGTCTGTCTGCCTGTCTGCCTGCCTGTCTGTTTGTCTGCCTGCCTGTCTGTTTGTCTGCCTGCCTGCCTGTCTGTTTGTCTGTCTACCTGTCTGCCTGCCTGTCTGTTTGTCTGTCTGCCTGCCTGCCTGTCTGTTTGTCTGTTTGTCTGTCTGCCTGCCTGTCTGTTTGTCTGCCTGCCTGTCTGTTTGTCTGTCTGCCTGCCTGTCTGTTTGTCTGTTTGTCTGTCTGCCTGCCTGTCTGCCTGCCTGTCTGTTTGTCTGCCTGTCTGTCTGTCTGCCTGTCTGTCTGTCTGTCTGTCTGCCTGCCACTACCTGCCTGCCAACGCACAACTTACCTGCTCCTTGAAATCCCTCCTGGTCAAATAAATCTGATTCTTTTTCACTGTGTCTACTTTTGGGTCGAATTACTAAATTGTGACAGTATATTTCCTTTGTGTGCATTGGAATTACACAAAAAACACAGAGAAAAAGCCAGAACTGATTAAATTTCACACAAAACTTAAAAACTGAGCCAGACAAAACCCTTAACTTAATATTTGGTTGCACGCCCTTTTGAAACAATAACTGAAAAAAATCGCTTTCTATAATCATCAATAGATTTCTTACACCTTAAATTTGCCATCTCATGTATTGAAAAAAAGAAGTTTATTATGCACCATATAAACAAGTTTCTCTGCTGTCTGAGCTGACACTATACACAATTTAGTAGCAGCATGTTATCACTTTAAGAGACGGCAGAAATTGACTTAAAACAGCAGAAGATTCTCTGTGACGTATAGTCTGAAAAAGCGTCATGGATTGAGGGAGTTCAGCGGGAAGTGGATATATACCTCAACTGGCATGAATGCAGCTTAATGCAACAGGTATGTTTTTGATGACAGAACATGGTTAAAAGCTCAAAAGGTTATTGTAGCAGAATATGTGTCCTTCAAGATCTCCGCTTGAAGATCCCTGATCTCGGATGCAAACCCAGCTTTCTGACACTGGGCCCTACATTGCGACCGAAAATCATTTGGTAATCATCAGATTTAATGATGCCTTGCACACAGTCAAAATGTTCTTTGTAAAGTCATTAAGCAATTGTCCATTCCTTTGTATTTGTTGTAATTGTGCAATACCAAGTACATCCTGTAAATAGACATGTATGTAAATAGGTTGTGTGGGATAATTTTAGAAGGTAAAAAAAATAAAATTAATTGTAATACTGGGGATTAGTAGATGTATGTTGTGAAACATACAGTGCTAATCTTATTCTCTAAATCCATTCATCCGAGAGAAATTTTGATCTGTTATTTGACATATTCTTCTCGTACAGATAAGGTTACTGGCCACAACAGCAAATCAGATATTGGAATCGACTGAAAAAAATAATATTGGACCATCCCTACTCTTTTTGTATTAGACTTATTGAGTTGTGTTGATTTTTAAATATATGTTCTTGCTGGCACCTTCTTGTTGTGCTGAGTTCTTGGCCGTACTGATGTTTAAACGTGGTTAACACTTGTACCTCTTAAAATTGTGACTAACAATGATCCAATGATGTCGGATATAGTTGATTGTGTTTGAATTTCCTGTTTATGTAAACACCTGAGAACAAAGGGGAACGCTCGGTACGGTCACAGTGGGTGTTACAGAGATGCCTAGACCAGGTCACAGCGATTGTCTCACACTCAACAATCAACCCCATAAAGGCCTGTTTCTGTGGCAACCGCATGTCTAGCACCACCAGGATAAAAGGCTGCTTCATGAAATCTACTGAAGGATTTACATGACAAATTAAGCTCTTTTATTAGAGCATAGAAACGAAGATTGGTTATAGAGCTACACTCACAGTCACATCTATATGAAAACGGGTGATGGATGAAAGGAGCCTAGTGTTTGCTGGACTACTGCTTATGTGTGGGAGGAGAATAACTCACCAGCAATTAATGTGACTGCAGAGATTTAAGCTACAAAGCCAGTAGGATTCATTTTCTCGATTGCTACATACTGCATTATACTTACTTGACTTGTGCCATAATCTTTCAGTAACAAAGATTTCAAAGCCAAAGTCATCTGGCAATTGTTTTTGGCTCAAGATGTTTCGACTCTCATCCGGAAGTCAGTCTCAATTCTGAATGTACTGGTCAACAGACTTTGAGGAAGTTTACTAGAAAACTTGCCCTGGACTTGTTAACAGTTTTGGGTCGTGCTGCTTTACTTTTCTCTTGTGCTTGTGACTGTCGGTGATGTTATCGTTTGTTGGACCACTCCTGGATGATTGGGGAATCGCATAGAGTTGTTGGCCATATTCTTACCTCTACACACCTGTGCAGTGTATGAATTATATTGGAAATTGCTCTTGAACATAAGCACTCGATCAATCATAACCATTTTACTATTGACCTAAGTGTGACTACAAGTAAAAGATCTGATTTTGAGCTGAAATCATTTACAAAGCACTGTAAAATCACAGTACTTTTAGGCTGTGTTCACACTTTTCAGAGTTTCATCTCATAGTCCTAATGTAGACTTGATTTAGCCCTGTTACAGTTCTGGTTTAGTCCTGATCCAGTCCAGATTTAATTCCGAGTTTAAGCCCCGGTTTAGTCTTGGTGTGTGAAAGTGTGAATGCAGCCTCAGGAATAATGAGCTGTTTGGATATTGTGCGGTACCACCTTAGCTACCCCTGTTCCCCTGAAAGAGCAGTGCTGCGTGGCTCCATCTGTCACTCACAACACTTCCGACTGTCAAGAGCTTCAGCTGAGGCCAACCTGTAACCACCAGGTCCCTGTGTTCATTACTGCTGCTGCGTTGGACTCACCACCACACTCACACCAGTCATCTTTGTCCTACAGACTGACATGAGAGGTGACAGCAACGTATAAAGGCCAAAGCACACAACAAGAGGGGCCCATCTGCTCCTAAACACACGCATATCAATGACAGCTTCACTGGACTTTCCTCACGGTGAAATCCTGAGGGACACATCCGCTCTTAAAGGTTACGTACACTCCAACAGGCTTCTGTCTGCTGATACTGAGCAAAACACAAAGAAGTGAGTAACAATCGCTTGTCTGTGTAGCACTGTTGACAGTGAATTACATTATTATGTGGTTTAACTAATCACCACAGGTATTGTTACTGTGTAATTACTGTAGTTATTTCAAGGTGATGCTACAGAGCTGGCTTGTTGCTGTATGTCCACATATGTACAAAAGCCAAGTATGTCGTTTTTTTGTTTTGTTTTTTTAAGAAACTAATTTTTGTCCTTTGTCAGTGCTACACAGTGTCACTGTCATGACTCATATCTTGAACTGCAGTATTATTACAGTATTTTATAGCTTTCAATCTAAACAAAGCTATGTTGTTATCATGGTCAGGTCACATTGAGTCAGTTAATTTATTTATTTATTTATTTTTTTTCAAAAACTTCAAGGAGAGGCATTGTGCTAAGATTTTTTGTTCTTCTTAAGCTTCTTTTTCTTTTCAGTTATTTTCATTCAGCATTAGTCAGCACTTATCAAACCACCTACCACTTAACCCCCCAATGTGAATGTGAAATATGCAAAAGATTTAATTCTGTCAACTGGACATAATTTTAAGAGTGAAAATGTTTTGCCACTCATCCAAGTAGCATCTTCATTTCATCTAACAGAGAACTGGACAGTCTCCCCCTTATACAGTATCTGTCTGAAAGGAGGAGCAAATACACTTCAACTAACATAAACAAGTTGTATACAGTCGCGAGTATCTGTTGTTAGTTAGGCTTATTAAAGTAGAACTAAGTAATATTATTACCTTATTAAACGTCGTTGTAAGTCCATGTGGTGGTTGTAAATGTATTTTCGGGGCATTTGAAGCCCCTACTGTCTCCCTCTGCTGTCTCTGAGCGGAGAACTAGCCTTGCAACATTCCTGACGCCAACCCAAAGACAACTTTCCTGAGAAACCATGGCTCTCTTTTTTTATATTTAGCGACATGAAATGTTTTTATTTGTGATTTAACTTCCTTGTTTCAATAAAAAGGAAGGGGTAAAAAGGTAATTTTACTGGGAGTGTACGTTCTCCAGAGACCTCCAGGGGGAGCTCTGTCGCCGAAGTTACTGAGTTCTGCTTTAAACTTCTCTGAGGTGTGAACTGTGACCCCTAATGCCCCTAATGGGTCATCTAACAGCCACTCTGATTAGCCTTATTGTTTTTCTTGTTTTGGTTTAGGCCTGAGGATGGAGGTGTAAATAGGTGATAAATTGTATCTTAGACCACAATATCTGTTCAAAGATTCTCCTTCCTGGCAAATATAGCCTATTTCACTTTTCTTAGAATGTTTGACCATATGACAGAAATCCATTTTCTTTTGCTGTAGAACCCACCAAGACTACTCAGGGTTTACACTGAAAAATGTGTTTTAGGTTTAATATTTAGGTTTTATTTTGTCACTAGTTAATACATTCTTATCTTGGATGACACAAAGCCTAAAACATGGCTCAGAATACTATTATTGTTTCTCGAATCTACTGTGAGGTAGATGCTGACAAAAAAAATCCTCTGCACATAATTAAAGCCCAATTTGTATTTAATGAGGGTTAATGAGGCTATAGAAGGATATGAATTATGTAGCTGCACACTCCAGCCCTCATCTTCTCTGTTTCTAAGTGAATTCAAAGTTTCCACCTGTGACTTACACACAGGATATAAAATAGAACAGAATAGGCCCTCAGGACCGTTTACTTTGACTGCACAAGACCTGGACATTAAGTGTCTAGCTCTGCCTGAAAGAGCAGACATCTGTGAAAATTCTCAATATGAAAGCGCTGGATATAAACATTGGACTGTTAATGTCTCAGAGCCTGAGATAAAGTGAGTCACAGCCTTACAGTGCAGTGCAGCCATTAAGTTCCCACACAAAACATCTGAAGAGACTTTTAAATATGTCCCAGTGATGACTAACATTCTGTATCCTGATCATAAAATGATTGTTTTTATTTTGTGTGAGGACATGGCAGTCAGTGAAACACATTTTATAAACATTAGACTTATTTCTGAAAATGGTTATGATAATGGCTATTACTTCTGCATGCTTGTATAGTTAATATTTTTGGCCCAGTGCAGAAATAGAACCTATTCAGATTCCTGAAATCTCACTTTTGTCATAAATCACTCCCAACTAGATATTTCTGTATTTTTAGCACACTGTCTACCATTTATATTAAAGATCAGGGCAAGCAGTCTCTCCACCAATGCCGGCACCGCTTGGTTAAGACAAATAAAATGGTGGTGAAAAATATTTCCAATTTTCTATCAAATGTATGAAAACGTATTTATAAAGTAATTCTAGAAACAAACATGTATTCATCTTTTAACAATGCATTGTCTGAAATTTTAGAGGACTAAACATTTCAATGAAGCACTGCATTGGAATGCACAGTTAGACTTGGAGTCAAAAAGTCTCAAATCATCACAAATATAATGTGTGTATGCACTATTTAGTGTATGTAATGGAGATCCTATTGTGCCAGTAAAGCTGTGGTGTTGCCTAATGCGTCTTATTTCTATGAAAAAGGTGACTTAACGATATTTTCATCATTCAGTGTCATCTAATGCTGTCTGTATGACAATTATAATCAAAGCATGTATTTGACAGAATACTGCTGTATGGTGGCTGTCAGTGAAAAAATGAGTTTCGTCTCATAGTTTGTCAAATTAGCTTTTATTACTCTAGATATGAGTGTAGTTTCAGTTGAAAAGACATGAAGCTGGGAGTGAAAAATTGGGACTTGAGTTGACATCCATCTGTCAACCTGACACGTTATAGTGACACAAAAGCATTTTGTGTTTTTTTACTTGTTTAATCTGCTAAACTAAAGTATTATGGGCAGTGATTGAACACATCCTGGCATTCTAAGGCCAACAACTCTCTTGGACTAAAATTATTTTACTCGATGAGCTGACCTGAACTGGCCCTTTATTAGGTTCAGATACTACATTAAGTTGACAATATTTTACAAGATCTCATGTTCAAATCCACTGTTTAGACGCCATCCACAGCGTGCAGCTGTAGACACTCCTGTGTCGCTTATTTGGTCATATCGTAATTATTCAAAAAGAAAATCCAAAAAGGCTGAACATAGAAATGTACAGATTATTGGGAACAAGCTCTATTAACTTGTAAGACTACATAAATACATTGGCATATGAACAATTGCCAGTTTACATCCCCCAATTTAATTTAACACTATATAATTTTGTAACATCATTTGGACCCACTCAAAGCTTCTAACTAATATTTCTACTAATTTCCCTGTGATTCATATATGCTACTTCTGAACTTCAGACTCCAAAGAGCAGCCCTGAGGGTATAGTCTTGATTTTCACTTTTCACATTAATGCATGTTGTAGGATCTGATGACTTCCACGCTGCATGCTGATAAAATATGTTTTGACATAAATATCTGACAAGTGCTGTAATCTCCTCCTCAGGTGCCACGGCATTTTCTTGTCTAATTACGACTGAAAAGTGTTCCATTTTGCTGCACGCTGACCTAAGCCAACCTTGTGGGATGTTTTATAATGAATAACAAGCTTATAATGCAAGTCAATTTAATTGGTTGTTTTCAGATTCTGGAACCAAATAAAATAGTATATGAATAGTAACATTGCTGTTCTCACTACAAGCCTGGAGGGCCAAGAACATAAGACTTTTTTAAGCTATGTTTTTGCGCCATTAAAGCTTGTGTACTCGACTTTATTTAAATTTACTTTCCCCCTATCAAGAACAGTGTAAAAGCAGCACTTATCAGAAATCGAATTGCTGTGCCTTGTCTGCATCAAATTATAAAACATTTAATCAATAGTGAGCACAGAAGAAAGAGCCGTGTACATCCCTATGGCAATTAACTCAAAACTAAATATCTTTCAAATGGTTAAAAGTGCTCAAAATGGTGCTTATAAACAGGAAACTGAAACCCATGACACTTTGGTGGTCCACCCTGCTTTGCATCATTGTCTGAAAAATATTTTCAAAGCTGTCCGCATGCCCCAAAAAAGTATGCATGTGAATACTAGCGATGCGCCAAAGAGTCTGTGAGAGCTGAGAACAATTTACAGTTTAAATACCTAAGTTAGAGTTAGAAAATTAGATAGTTTGACACGATTTTCTCATCATACAGCCTGGCCTTCCGTCTACATCTTAAACTCTTGGCCCCAAAATGTTTTGATATCATATGAACCTATTACTAAAATAAACAACAGGCCTCTATGCATTATTGATATGTCGGGTGGTGGCAGTGGAAATGGCGCTTTTAAATGGGGCCTGTGTTAAGGGTTTGTTTAGGGTTCAGTGGAGGTGTGTGTGTTGTCCATATTGATTTTACCGCAGGGGAAGTGATTTATCAGAATTACTGAAGGCTGCCGGACACTGTGTGCATAACTAAACAGGCAGTGCGGCTCTCATTTAATTAGGTGGGCGCTCGGTGTGTCTTTTGGACTGCAGATGTATTAGAGACTCATTCATAAATGTATTAGTCACTGATTTCTCTGCTGTCCTCCTGAGTCGTCCCATCACCGCCAAGCCACTCTCACTCCAGGGACAAGTGGGTTTGCTCTCAATGGTTCTCCACCAAAGTACCTGGCAGCGCACAGAAGCGTTATCTAGTATTACAGCACATTTGACATGCCTATGAATAATTAAGCTACATTAATTTAATGAAAAAAGTTGGACTCCTACATTGGATTGCTAGAACTACTTCAATTTTATTATTTTTTATCCTATTTTTAGACATACATTATCCTCCGTGGGAGCTATGGACCTAATGCTACGTTCCAGTTGTCGAATTTTCTAACTGAATTCACACTGGAACAGCCTTTGAACTCGGAATCCCTACTTAGAAACTCAGGCAACATTTTAAAGCGCCAACTTTATCTTTGTTAGAAAATTCAACATGACTGCGTCCTGCGTTTGGATAAAGTTTAATGTCCGACAGTTATATTATTGATTGTGTTAATTTCATTCGAGTTGCTCTTTGCTGTCCACCTGCTGTCTGGAACCTGCTCCTGCGGTTCAGTCAGGTATAAATGTACTGTTCAGTTATGCTAATGTTCCTAATGTCTACACAGAGCTAATAACAACAGAAGCAAAATTTCACTCTCAAGCGATGCTTTGTAAAATGTAAATGTAATAACAATGCCCGGGTAAATATATGACCTTAAATGGATCTGCATTTTGGCTGATTCGAGCACCTCCCTGGTTTGGTGTATTTGTATGAATCATAAACTTTAATGAACTGCTCATATTTTTTTTCTGACTTGACAACTGGAACACAGAAACTCGACCTCCGAGGAGAAAAGGAGCATAAGATTGTGCGCTCCACGCACAATGAATGGTTAAAGGTGGTAAAATGGTGTGTAGAATTGTATTTCAAATTTTATAAACATGACCTTTCTGTGACCCTAGATATAAGGTAAACATGTTCAAATCAAATAATTATTGTTATGTGTGGTTTCTGAAGGTGTTGGTCGGTGTGTCAGTTAGCAGAAGAAGACTCGTTGACACTAGCTTCTGTATATTATAGAAAGTCTATTACAGAGAGCCGCATCACATACAGGCAGTCGACATTTGCCTGGGAGTCCCACTGCAGCTAAATCTCCCCGATTCTACTCTAACATACATTTATATATGGTAGAACCAATGCTTCTTCATAAGAGCCAATCCCCTGTCAGAAGAGACAACCCCTCCAAATTGTCTCTTTATTAACCCTCATAAAACTTACCAAACATGCAAGCTCACTGTTAATGGTCAAATGACCTTTGATTACTCTCAACCTCCTTCTTGGCACACATTCCAGAGGTGAGTGTAATAAAACGCTTATCTCTGCAATTGTCTCTCATACTTCATATGTACATTAAGGCACTGGCAACACAGGTTCAGTTTTGATTGTAGTTTCCTTTCTAAACCAGAAGGCGCGCAGGCCACATACTGTTTACACAGTACACACAACATTTTTCTAAGCCACGTGACAAATACACCACCTGCCGCCATATCGTATCTGTTCACTTATGCAAAGATATGTAAACTCCAAAGGCAAATCTGCATTAACTGCATAAATATCAGAACAGTCCCTAGCTTTACTGTAAGCCATGATGCTAGGATTTATACAACAAATGCGTTTGGAGTGGTTTCATTGCACTTGAGTTATGAATGATTAGCATAGGTGAAATATAATGGACTCTTAGAAATCGTCTAACAACTGACACACTTGTAAATCTGTGAAACTGTTACGTTGATTTTGAGCAGTGCTTTGATAAAAAACATCTTTGAAAAAGCCATTCCACAAATACAATATGAATGCCCCAATATCTGCGCTAACTGCCGTGTGTGACATATACAGTCAGGTCTACAATATTACGAGATCGACACTAGTTCAAGCATTGTTCTTCTCTCTCTTCGTTCCGCGTTCTCTTTGCCTTTTGACCTTAGTCTCACTTTATACGTGTGTTTTTTTTCCATCAAGCGCTCCTCCGTTGCAAACGGAATGTGTGGCGAGGCAAAACATTATTCTTTTCTTTGGATCTAATTTTCGTCACTTTCCTTTCTTTCTTGCATTTTCCTCTTCATAGTTTAAGTTATTGTGCTAAAGATCCTGCAAACCAGACAATATCAAAAGGTTTGCCTGGTTACCTGAGTTTTCTACACGCAAAACCAAGCACAGCGTTCCCTCAGAGGGGAAGCCTGGAGGACTAAAATTGTCCTGTAACGCCCTCACGTCACGTGCAATTGCAGTTGTCCACGGACGAGCTTAAGTGACCCTTCTGTTTTGGACCTTCCACCCTACCTGTCAGTACACGAATTGGACGGATCTGAAGGCAACGACTCGACCAGCGTATCCAGAACCCCTGCCCCCAGCCCTGAGCCATGAGCCCTGAGCCATGAGCCCTGAGCCTGCCAAAAGTAAGGCCCATCAAATTTTGTGACCGTTATCCCAGGGTTGGGCACAGAACACGTTTTGTCCCCAATTGTTAACTAATTCCTAAAGCAAACCTTGAAATTAGTTCTATCAAACTGACCTTAAACAAGTTGAACCCCCAAACTATACAACTGACTATCTGATTTACTCTGAGTTTTGGTTAATAGGATGATTGTTTGTTAAAATTCAATTGGTTAATTGATTTATTATGTTTGTGAATTAAAACATTTAGTCCCTGAACTTAGATCTCTACCTTCAGATTAGAAAAGATATAAGATATAATAGCGCACGAAATTGAGCGCGAAGCGCTCGTCCGCTTCTAAACACTCACTAACGCACTCCCCAACTACAACCCAATTAGTAGTGGGAAAATTGAACATTATTGTTGTAAACGGGCGAAATCCACGTGAAAGTGCGGACTTAAACGAGCGCTTTACGTGGGGATGACAACCGCGAAGCTGAGTCGCCCACTAATGCGTTCCACAACTAATGCACGTTCCGTGCATATAACAATGTAATGTAAATTGAACATTATTATTGTATATAGGCCAATAACAGAAAGTGGGCGGAGCCCACTCAAAAATCTTGAAAGTGGCCGCCAGTGACCGGGGACCCACCCCATGACGTAGGAATGCGCGCACGCGTTCCGAAAATGTATAGTTTGTGATATAAAAAAAGGGGAAACATTGTTTTCCCATCGGAATATTCTTCTTCTTCTTCTTGTGACCAACCCCCCTATTTTTCACTCAGTGAACACTGACGAAAAGTCAGGAAAATTTGCACACTAAAAGAAGAGGCAGAGCATCACGAGCAATGTGTTCCAGACATCAGGCTGTAATTGACTGCAAAGGATTTGAAACCGAGTATTAAAAAGTGAAAGTTTGATTTATGATTGTTAATTTGTCCCATTACTTTGGGCCCATTTAAAAGTGGGAGGCACGGACACAACTTGTTGTAATTCCTAAACCTCTCACCTGATTTTGACGTAAATACCCTCAAATTAAAGCTGGGAGCCTGCAGTTAAAGAACATTCCGTTTGAAATCTATTGTGGTGTGTAGAGCCAAACAGATTAGAATTGTGTTGATGTCCCAATATATATGGGCCTGACTGTATATTTATACAGTTTTATGTCACGGATTAAATGTAAGAAAATAGCAAATAGCTAATACAAGTGCAAATTGAAAACAAATGGTCCTGTTAGAAAAGTGTCTGAAAATAGGGGAGCTTTCACAGAACACACTCACACTTTCTGTAAATGGCACCGGCTTGAACGAAGGCCAAGTTTATTTTCTCTGGTGTCCTTTTAATTAAGCTGCTATACTGGTTGGACAAAGTACAGTGCGGTTTTGTGTAATGTGGCTGAGTTCAGAGAGGATGACTCAAAAAGCTGTACTTATGAAACAATGGAACGGTATAAAAGCCCAGTATAGTATAGCCACATTTTATTATTACATTAAAAAAATGATTATGAACTATGAACTGTCTTTGACATACCTAAATGTTAGCACTTTGACCCCAGTAGGTTAAGTTGCTTGTAATGCAATAAAGGGAGAGAATGATGGATTTAAAATAATAATCTTCTCTGTGTTCTAGACACTTGGTCCTGGTGTCGTCCTGATTTAATCCTGATACTTGATTTGTTCTAGTTCTGGCTTATATGTTTTGGTGGAGGGTTTGCCACCTGCTTGTCTCCATGAGGATTGAAGTGAAGTGATGTTCCACAGTATAGCATTTAATTAATCTAAGATAGAGATAAGCATAAGCATTACCAGGCCAAGTTTAAGGTCTGTGGAGAGGCGACTCTGAATGTGGGCGAGAGAGGGAAGGACACTCCACTTGTTAGAGCTGGAATTAAACTCACGATTCTGCAGCCTGCTGCACATGAACCTGGCATACATGCTGTCCCGAAGGGATCTTTCGGCCGGGCAGAAGCAGTCAGGACCGGGCAGGAGCAGAATTGAAAAGCCAGTCCTGTGCAGGTCTCTACTGTGGAACATTCCAGGCAAAGCAACATCTCCATGGAGACAAGCATATGGTGGATCCCCACTATAAAAGTGACATAGATAGTGTGTTTTATTGAAAACCTTCTGTTGAGGTAATGGTAGTGGTAGGAAATACAATCTTGTATCATGTGTGGTCCCCTGAGATGGAGATGAGTCGCCGGCACAGTCTTAATCATTTGTTCTCATTCTGCTGTCTAACACTTAGCACACTGTGGAGACGGGCTGCTAATGAAAGTAAAAGCAGGATGGAGATAATTACAGTTACAGGCCGATCAGCTGCTGTTCTGAATCCATTAACATGTCATTTGGCCCGGGGAGGAAATTCCCGCTATTCCTGTTTTATAATGACATTGTCAACATGACAGCCATATGTGATCGTACGGAACTGAGGTCTTCACTAACCCTCCATTGATTAAAAGTGATTCCATTTCAGCATGTTATTTATAGTGATTTAATACAGATTAATCATAACAGCCACCTGCAAACTGTGAACACCCAAACATTCACTTTGACCCCAGAAGATAGGTACAACTTAACCTTTGTGACATTTTGACATGTTGCTGAAGGGTGAGGGAAGAGATTTTACATAAAAAGAGGAGAGTCCAAGGTTAGAGTTTGTTGCAGAAAGTGACTGACAAGGGACATCAGATAGAAACTACGGAGGAATAACCCTCTTAGGTTCCATTTAGATCTTAAGTTAACCTCCTCCATTTGAGTATGTCTTCTACTTGACTTTGTTATCTTCTGTCTTCAAATGAGTAAAAATTGAATAAACACAAGAACAAGAAAATAGTTACAAATAAAGCACACAATGTGTATATTATACAGTATGCATTTGATTCCACTCTGACATTTTGTGAGAGAGTATGGCCTATTGATTTTAAGTAAAGTTGTTGGAGCTAACTTTCTCCAGTTCCTACTTCTTGGCCTATACTTTTGTGTGTTTTCTCAGAGGAACAGGATTTGTTTTTCTCTTTCAGAACTTAGTGTTGCTATTTGTTAATTATAAATTATAAATGCAGGGGCAGTCTTCACCAAATGCTGAGCAGCTGCCAGGCAACACCAAATTTACACGAGCAAGGCTTTACTATTGAATATATTGAATATTAGTATTCAACATAATATTACATCACCAAAAAAGCAATGTGTAGTTTCAGTAAATGTATTCAGTATTTATAATTGAATTTGTCAGTACTGTAAAAACATAAATTAAGAAAAAATGCTAATAAGCGTTTGCTTATTTAACTGTCTCAAATATGTTGATTCTATAAAAGGAGCATTTTTGTGGCTGTGGTCTAACAGCATTATTCATAGGTTAGGAACACTTTTAAAAGTTATAGCCACAGTTTGCACAAATCTATATTTGCACCACACACCAAGTTCATCTGTATGTGAACACAATGCTGCACATGTCCAAACTTTTCAGAACACTGTGTGCGCAATCTTTGTCAAATCTGTGGAGCAGAAGGAGCACATGTGCACATCAGTCTTCCTGACAGCTCCTCCCTACTGTAATTAAACCACATGTCATCCAGTGCGCTAATGATCCATAAGAACAGGCTAAATGTCCCATAAAGGATGGCATGGAGATTTCAAACACGCTTTAGTGCTTCCACGTCTATTCGTCGCATATAAAAAGCCATATAGGCACTGATCAGGTCAAAGCTACAGTATATTACCACTTCACTATTTAAAAAAAATAATCATACACTTTTAGGCTTTGATAAGTAATGCATAAACATCTGGCAACTTGTCGAGACCTGGTATGGGCTGTAAACTATTTAAATCACCTTCATTTTAGGCAGGTTAAACAATAGCAGTTAATGGAGGAGTATCGTCTACGAGTATCGTTGAAACTGTCGATTTGGTTTGAACCTGCCTCTGTGTATTGTCAGTGATGGGTAAGTTACAAATAATTACTTACACATTAGTAATTACTTTTTAAAAATGTAATTAATTACATTGTTTAGTTACTTCCTCAAGAAAGTAGCTAAGTTTGATTATTTTTGGATTACTTTATTTGTATAAATAATATAATATGTGCTTATGTGTTTAATTAATGTCATTTAAGCAGGAAAACAACAAATAAGTTGTTAAAATTGTCTCAAAAGGCATAACATCAATAATAGAAATGTGTAACACGTTGCTACAAGCTGCTGATCTCTGACTCTGAGGTGTTACTGCCAGCACAAGTCATGCCTGTGGGTTTTTCACTTTGAGAAAGTTCAACCTGCTCCTTGTTTAGGCCGTTTCCTGCAGAGGAAGGTTGTATTCTCTTCCTTTTTTTTTTTTTCTTTTTTTTTGTATTATCTTCCTAAACATTGTTGTTGGTGTTTAAAGTAACTTTTTATTAGTAACTGTAATTTAATTAAAATAAGTGTCAAAGTAATGCATTACACTCCTAAAGTACTAAAGCTGTAATTTTATTACAGTAACTAAGGTAAAGTAATTTAGTTACACCCAGCACTGGTGGTTACCCTGAATAAGAGCCACAGCTCTACCACCACTGAGCATCACATTAGCTTCTACTGGGTCAGGTGTGGACATCAGTTGGCAGCTTAAGGTATTTTCAATCATAAATAAACTATTCAACTTCTCATGTTGCTGTACCATACCACACTGTCAATAATGCAATTTCAGCCTGACATCCCTTTACTGACCCACATTTCTTTGCTAATTCCAAAGCCAGTCAAAGCACTTTTATAATAGAGTGATGCACGACCTACTCACTGGATCTTTCTGTGGGATCTTTGCTGTAATTAGCTTGCTTACTCACCTCTGTTGTGCTAATATGACTAGACCTCATTGTTAGTATTGAGCTGGGGACACTCTGCCTGCAGTGAATAGAATTTGTGTTTTGCAGCAAGCATTTTTGACCAAATGTGCTGCTATGGCAAGTTTCCATTTTTACTTTTTTTTTCGATCATCATTTAATGTGTGAGTGACAGTCTGGCGTATCAGAGTTTTGCATGGGTTGGAGGTATGTTATGTTTTTAGTTTCAATATTCTGCTTCCTTAACCTTTTACTATTTTCCCATGTTTCTTTAACAGCTCTGAGCAGCTATGAGGACAGAGATACCAGCAGCTATGTCTTTTCAACTTCATAGCTTATCTCCATCTCTTTTCTGCGAGTCGCATGCTGCTAATTAGTCTCTTCAAAATGCTTTTCAGGCGGCAGAAATGCGTCATGATTGCCAATCTCACAGCCAAATCTACAGTGAAACGGACTGGGCGAGGCTTGAGTGAATCATTGGTGACGGACAGCTGGCGATGAAGGGTTCATGTCGCGCCATTAGACCCCGCCTTCCCCTGACCCTCCTGCACCTCCCTCTTCTCTCTCCCCCACAACAGCCTGCAACAGACCGCTCAGCCATTCTGTCACTAAACAAACACATCTTCTATACTGGAGCTGAAGTACAAATGCAGCCATTTTGGCTTTGAAATTATGAACACATAATGTCTACTGATCTTATAGACTAAAATATGATTGAAATGCAAGTCAGTTTGACTAAAACTAACTTCCATTTCAACTACTAGAAGATAAATATGAAGTGCAATGATTACTTTAAAGGTGTAAAATGCAACTTTTGTGGTGGAGGGTAAGCCACGTGCTTGTCTCCAGACGCTTTTGGACTCCTGGACAGTGGTAGGTAGAGATGTCATGTCATGCATAGTCATATTCTCTCCAAACTCAAACAGAACCATGCAAGCAAAGTTGTAGTGCTGCAGTGGTCAACAGTGTTTTGTGTTTCTGCATTGTTTTTCAGTCCCTGTGATATTTCTTTCCTTTCTTTATTCCTCGTAGGCAATCATATTTGTTTTGATACAGACAAACCATGTGTGTCTGTGATTGACTAATCCACCTGTCAATCATCTGCCCATCTGAACTTGCGAGGAAAACAATGACCTGACTGATATCGATCTGTTAGAATACATAGAGATATCCTTCTGGACCTCCCAGGCAATTAGGGACCTACAGACTTGGTAGTTGTTAGGTAAGAAAGAAAGCCTAAGGAGGCTGACGGTTCAGTTGCTACGGTGGAGATGGAGCAGGGAGGAGTTGCCTGTTTTGTGAAATGTAATGAGTCAGTATAGGTAAGTTAGTCGTTTTTGGTGTGCAGTGTGCTTAATGGAGTGGGTGGTAGGTAACCGGAACTAGAGGTGTTCCAGCATATTTATGTGACTTACGTAAAACACTTTCGTCTTTTCGAGTACAGTTAGAGAAAACACTTCTTGTTCTTAAGATTCAAGGCTGTGTGAGATGCTTTTTTCATGCATCTTTGGCCACCTTTGAAATGTAATCCAAGATTTACAAGTAAAAAAAGTTCTTCTGTTTCCATGGTAACCACCGGGTTCATGTTGCCTCAGATGAACTAAAGAGAGTTTGTCACCACCACCCCATCTCACAACACAATTAAGAAGTATAGTGAAGCGTATCTCTGGGAGTCCCCTCCTGATGGGGGACGTCTGTCAGTATGGTTTACTGACTTTCTAAAAATGGAGGAGTCTACACTATAAATCCATTCCTGTGTTTCACCTGCGTGTCCACTGCACAACTTTTTTTTCCTTATAAGATATATTGATGTCACACTACAAGACAGGGGGAATTTAGTAGTGTTTGTGCATTTGTATAAGTTACTAAATGAAAGCAAAATAAGGAGATGAGGTCCCGTTCATGGTGGAGCTTATCTGCTGCACTTTGAGGTCTAATGGAAGCATGTTTGAGGTGTGTTTACATGTTTGACAGAGATTGATTGGTGCAGCGAGAGGAGGCCTCACTCTACAACCAAGGTTCCAAAACATCAAACAAGTTTGATATAAATTGTAGCTCATCTTTGGTCGTATAACAGTTCTAATTTTAATCTTTGTCCCTGCCTCACTCTGAGACCTACAACTTTGAGCCAAAATCACGCATTGAACACCTGTCTAGCATTTTTGCAATTGTAAACCCCTCTAATGGCACACTTTAAGACCTTTTGCTTTATTTCATTGCAACCACCACGCCATTTTGTTATTAGTGACTTAATAATTCTAAGGCACATTATCTAACTTTTTCTGATCTGTTTGTCTCGATGTAGAAAGTTCAATGTACTCAACAGGAAAAACTGGCTATTGCCCCTCATCTTAGAAAAACATCACTGCATTCTTGAATATGAAAGCCACCAATTTGTGTGTAACAATCCACCAATTATATAGATGTATTGATATATCTCCCTTCACTTACATTCAATCTATGAATCACACATAACACACATAACTATAATTCCTTCTCTTTATAAATCTGAGCGCATTGTTATAAAATAATACACAGCATCACTTATGCATTTCCTCATTTCTCAGCTCTCTTCCCTCACACTTGTCACTTGTTCAGCTCATAGCAGCTGAATTCTTGTCTCTGATTGGTCAAAACGTTGTCGTCTTATCTTAACTTAACCTGGACTGGAGCAGGTTAAGGCGTGTAGAGCGCCAAAGTTACCACCAGTTATTAAAGAGATCTGTTCTGATAGAAAGTGATCCAACTTCGTAATGCTTCTAAACTAGGGTTAACTCCAAAGTAATCTCACTAACCCACTAATCCAGCTTTGTAGTACAGGCCTCTGGTAATAAGCACTGTACAATAATTCTCCTCCTCACAATAACAATAAACATTATACTTTTGGACTGTTGCATTCATTGTAAGCATTAATATGAAATTGCGTATGAATCCTTGCTCCCTGACATCTTTTGTGGATCTGCTGAGTAAAAGAACAGAAGGACGCAGCAAGATGCAAACTCCAATTAAAACATCTCAAAAGCAGTAGTGTTATGTAATAGGAAGGCAGCTTAACACGTTTGGGCAACAGCACCCTCTGGCCTCTGCAGAAAACGATCTAATGAGGGTTTTTAAAAGGCTCACATCAAAAACAGCTTGAACCACTGTAGCAGATGGCGTTGTATCGTTAACACGTCTCCACCATCCTGAGAGTCACAGTGACACACACAGACCTGGGCCAGGGTTTCACTATCTGAGGAGCGTATCTAGGCAACAGCAAACCATTATTACATCATCAGCTGGAAAAGGACACATGTATAGGGACAATGAAGCTTCAACCAAAAAGACTTGTTTCGTCTCTGTCAGCCAATCATTGTCAGACAGTAGTGTTATCGTATACTGTATATAATTTCAAATTTTTAATGTTTGGCTCGAAGGCTCTGGGAATGAAAAGAGGATCTTGATTGTAGTCTACACTGGTTCCTTACATTAATTTATGTTTAAAAATGTCTGTATTTTTAGTCATTACAAATGTGTTTTGTATCGTTTTAGTCAGAAAAAAATATGTCATTGACAAGAACTATGACGAAATATTTTAGTCTACAAAATAAAAATTACTTTGTTTCGCAACCACCTCTCAGCCCTTTCATTTAAATACACTCCTGCATCGTCTACTTCCTGTCACTTTAGCTTAAAAAAAAACTCAAAACTACAATACAAATTCCAATTCCTCTAATTTAATTAAGGTATGTCAATATTCAACAATAATTGTACAATCCAATATATATTCATGTAGAACTCCAGACAAATGGTACTTAGACATCTTGCATGTTTTCCCATTTATGTAAAAAAAAGTCTGTATCAGGGATAAACGTGAGCACAGACTGCAGTGTTCCTGTAGTTTATCTGGTTTTCTACAACTGTTTACTTGAGTTTCTTTTTTTAGATGTCAGGAACAAATTAAATATTTAGCACAGTTGAAGACTTTCATATTTGTTACTCAACTGTGGCAGCTCTTTCACGTTTTAGATGTGGTTTGAGCTTTTAAAGTAGAAAATTTCATTCCTCACCACTGACTCATGGCTTTTTGCCACTCACTGTTTAAAATCAAAATGCTATGATTTCACCTGTACAACCTCTGTTGCATTGAATGCTGATGTTAGTTTACTACATCTACTAAGTATTGCACACTTAATCCTTTCACATTGTTATTCTTAAATGGTTTATCTTTCACAATATCAACTCTGACTTTCACCGTTGCTTTGTCAAAGCATTCTGACATTCACAAGAAAGCTGTCTGTTGCAAAGACCGGAGCCCACTGCAGCCTCTGAATATTTTAATAAAGAAGAGAATAGAGGCAAATTGCACCAGCACAAAGTGTGTTTTTCACAGAGCCATATTACTTATTACGGCCATCTGCTGCCACAGTAGTATGCTGGTGCTTTGAGCGCTAGTATTGCTTTTGTGGAGAGTTTTATTCCTGGATAGTGCTCCCAGGCAAATGTAAGAGAACTCAAATCAAATTAGAAACATTGAGTTGCTCATTGAAATGAAGTGTTGCCGCCACAAGATTCAATCTACTTGTTAATATGATTTCTGTAAAAGCATGTGATTTGATAACACAGGGCAGTGCTGCTTTCTTTTCCCACGCAAATAAAACGAGTGACTCGATGCAGGCATTATTAGGACGGACCTGCGGAGACATTCCCAGTGCAGTGAACTCCAGCACACAGAAGGAAAACTGGAATGAATTATTATTGTTTTTTGTATACAGACAAAGTTTCATATTCTCTCTTGCTTTGTAGTGGTTTGACTGGTTTGGAAATTACAACTTGAAATTGAATTAAGTCCACTCCCGTAGAAAAAAATATTATTATTAACATTAACAGTTTGAAAAGCTTGCTTGGTACTAATCAGTTATGTGGTAACTTAGAATTACAAGACCTATGTTTTGTTTCTAAAACTTAATAAACTGCCCAGTTATCAGAATTTTTGTATGTGTTTTTTGGACTGAAAATGAGTTACCTTATAGCTGGTTTGCTTCTGTTGTGCTTTTAAACTCTTAGTATTTGCATATTTCAAAAAGTCTAATGGGAAAATCAATGGAGAATTTTACTTGTCAAGACTGTGTTTTCACCCTGTTCATTTCAATGTGAGGAAAATAGATAATTTAAACCAGCATGAGCTATTTCGGGGCAAATGTTAAATGCAAATGTTAATGCTAAAACGCTATACACACAATTGCATAAAATGTTTTTGACAAATGACGAAGAAGTAGCTAACAGACCAAACAGTATCCACTAATTGCTAACAAAACCTAGCCATGTTGTTAGCAGATCAAAACACAAGCTGTGGGACTTTTTAATTTGCAGTAAATACATTTTGTAAGAAAACTATATTTCAGACTACCAAAAGGCGTATGTCAACAGGTCCCCCCAGGCTCCGGTGAGGAAACCCAAATGAACTTCATAATTGGGCGTAATGAGTTCTGGATTACACTGTGGCTGTCACAGTTCTCACCTCAGCGTGTCGTGTCACATCAGAGCATAGGCCACGCTATTTAAGCTGCAAATGTTTCGGTGGCCACAAACAGAGCTGCCTAATCCTATGCAATTAAAATGATTAGAGAGTGCCGGCTGCTAAAAGGTCTCCATCTGAACATGTTTTGTCTCTTTATCCAAGCTGTGAACACTGCTACATGACGTCTCTTATGTCATTTAATCATAGTAACAATGAAATAAAGTGTAACTGAAAAAAGATCATTTTTTACCCTTAACAGCTTCTGAGTGCTCTTAGTGAAGTGAAGAGGAAAATTATGCTATCTCATGTTGTAAGCTGTATAAACTTGTCCGCACATGTGCTTAGAAATAATAGTACTGATTGATTGTTCTTGGTGTGAGTATATCCTCAGGCCCATCCACAATGCCAGAAATGTGTTTAGGTTGGGTGGGCTCATGTTAAAGGTGCACTATGCTTAGTGTCGCAGACACAGCATCACACAGAGTCACAGAGTAACTATTTTAAAAATCGTCGGACTGGGGGGGGTAATTGCTCACTTATTTGTGTCAACAAAGTTGTCAACAAATGATTATAATTAGCAGTTAGTGTTTTGTTTTTTGTTTTCTTACGGTAATAATACATTTCTGTTTGATGATTGTTCAGTGTATGTAGAAACCATAGAGTGTAAATTCTAGCAATAGTAAAGGAAAAAAATAACATTAATAACTGACCTGAATCATATACAAAATGATGTATTAGGGACCCAGCAAGACATTTTAAACGTGGGGCCCAGAATTTGGTGCTACACCCCTGTTCATAGTTCAATAAAATTGCACAGAAGATTTGAATCAAATCACCAAGATTCATTACTTCATGTTTAGGACATTCTGTCTTCTCTAACCCTCGACAGACTGGAGCCATGTTGCCAACCAGATTTTCCAAAACACAAGTGTTGCACCATGTTTCAGGTCAGTGAATAACAATGGCAGTTTCCATGGCGCAAAGGGATAAAGAAATAAAATATATATATAAATACATAAAACATAAAACCATGTGTTATAGCTCATTCCTCTAGATTTTATGGAATACTTTTAAAATGTGAGCATTTGACTCTGTAAGTTTCAGTGTCACAGCTAATGAGCGGCTGGGTGTATTCTTCCTAAAAGCTAAAAGTTATTCAGCTATTAATTTGATTCTTTTTCAAACAGCGCTGGGTGAGATTGATGTCTAGGCCAGCAGCAGTTTGCCAGCAGCCTGCTCCAGTCAGTACAAGCCTCTTCGACAGCCCGTTTCCAAGTGGGCAGAGCTTCTGATCACAGCCTAGTTATGGATGTGCCAAAGTCAATTAAAGTTGAAAGAATGCTTTGGAGGGATTGCACATAATGTGGTCAGCGTGGATTTGGGAGAGAAAAGACAATTCTAGAAAAGGACATAAAACTGTCAGCTTTTTACAGAGATAGTCACCCTCCCCTACCCCATCTCCATAAAAAACATACCAAAAATCATTAAAAAATGGCTTGTTATGGTCCTAGGCCTCCAGTTCCTCCTTTAACCAAAAGTGTCAAGTCCATGATGCTGATCCCTGTGTCTGCAAGCCCCAGTCTGACCGACCTCTTCATTGATTGGTGCATTGATTGCAAGCCTGGCACCTGATTGGCTCATGGATTGTCCTGTCTACTCTGTCTCTTTCTTTTTGTTTCATTGTAGTTTATTGTATATTTTGGTTTTGTTTGCTCAATTAGTTATTAGTTATTAGTTAGTAGTCATGTAATGGCTTTTTAAGACTGAGGGTGCATTCACAGTTGTGCACACACTGCATGAAAATTTGGATTTATCTGGGACTAAACTTGGAACTTAACAAGGCATATATGCACTTTTAGAGACAGTCAATGTTTGCCTTAATTCTGTTGGGTACCAGATGGCAAAAGAGAAGTTTATTTTTTAACACCATTATGAAAATACACGCACGACATACAAAAGTACCATCCATAATCTTCATTGACATGTGACACAGACATTGTGTGCATAATATATACCACATGTTCAGCAGGTAAAGGGCAGTACAGGGGGGTGACAGGGAGTGAGATTGATGGTGCTCCTGGCCTCCCTGTGTAACCCCCTCTGCTCTGTGTCCTTTAGCAGCTATGTTAGCTTCCGTGTTATCTTATTGGTATAAGTATTGTGATGTTGCTGTGTGGACACGCACCACCTGGCAGGGCATGACTCACAACATTGTGGCCATTACCACACAGCAGGTATCACGGCACCGGCTGGGTCTAGTGTTAACCTTTGTGTCCACACACAAATGCACACAAACGCACATATGCTCTGGCACAGTGTCAAATATATATATATACGGTCACAATACTAAAATTTCTAATTTGGTTTTGATACCCCTATGAGGTCCTGGATGTGGAGTTTGTCTGCTGTGTCTCATTCAGTATATTTTTCACACAATCGTCTATGAATCA
This sequence comes from Rhinogobius similis, assembly GCA_019453435.1. Taxonomy (NCBI): domain Eukaryota; kingdom Metazoa; phylum Chordata; class Actinopteri; order Gobiiformes; family Gobiidae; genus Rhinogobius; species Rhinogobius similis. Next base: position 30,343,689 of record CM033620.1, on the reverse strand, counting down.
CACACACACAGTTATTTCATGCATGATGGCCTATTGATTAAAATAACATGTCAATAAACTCACTATATTTTTTTATTGGATTACCAATAAAACTCAACAGGAATCTTCACGCCTTGTAAATCACTTTTATGAGCTGTACACTCATGTCAATTCTATTTAGTTACATGAGCTTTCACACTGATCTTTTTTTCTTTTCTCTTTTGTGTTATCTCACAACAATCCAATCAGTGTGTAAAGCTGGGTACCAGTACAGTACCAGTATATATATATATATATATATATATATATATATATATATTCATTCATTTCATTCATTCATTTTCTAACGCTTATTCCCGTTAGGGGTCACGGGTGACTGGAGCCTATCCCAGTGACTTTGGGCCTTAGGCGGGGTACACCCTGGACAGTGGCCAACTCGTCGCAGGGCTAACACAGAGACAGAGACAAGGACAAACAACCATTCACTCTCACATTCATTCACTAGGGACAATTTAGAGTTGTCAATTAACCTACACAGTCATGTCTTTGGACGGTGGGAGGAAGCCGGAGAACCGGAGAGAACCCACGGTAACACAGGGAGGACATGCAGACTCCACCCAGAGAGATCGTGTGATGTTGGGGTGGTTCAGAATTCGAAACCACGATGTTGGGGTGGTCTGGGATTCGAACCCACGATCTCCTTATTGAGAGGCAGAAGCTCTAGCCGCTCTGCCACCGTGCACCCTATATATATATATATATATATATCATAACATATATCACTGGTGGATAATGTTGAAAAGTTAAACGATAACTATTTTTTCCTTCAAAGAAATAGTAATTATTGGAATTCATAAAATTCAGTTTAAATCCAAGAAGAGTATCCTTCAAGTGCCAGTATATATAAAAAAAAAAAACAGTTTAAGTACAAAAAGCCTGTGACTTGTGGTGAAAGAAAAGGCGCTAAACTTTAAAGGACACATATTTTGGTACGATGACAATTTTGAGCTTTTAATCATGTTCTAACAATGTTCCGTCTTCAAAAACATACCTGGAGCAGCATTTACTTCCATTCACGCTGTTTTGAGGAATGTTCATTCGAAAATTCTCCCCCCTCCGAGCATCAAAAACACTTCCTGCTGAACTTCCTTGTTCTGGGACGTATTTTCAGATCATCTACGTCACTTATCCGAGAATCTTCTGCTGCGTTAAGTCCTTAAATCATCACAGACTCGTTCTGAGCATTTCTACCGTCTAAACACGATCACTGCCTGTGCTGACCATAATGTCTGTTGACTGCTAACTTCACTAAATTGTGTCATTTAATGAATAATAAACTTTTTTTTTGTTTGAAAATATGAGATGCAAATTTAAGGTACTGTTTAAAGGCATAATATTTTTCCTTTCACTTTTGTGTTTTTATGTTTTGAAGTTTTTTGGATTCTTTTTTTTTTTTTACTTTACAGAAGTAAAATGATCTGAACACTGATAACGTTTATACGGCTGTTGTTGCAGGGGCAGTAATGTGAAAATAACTAAGCTGCTGTATATCACAAATAAACACACAATTATTATTATTATGCTTGTCATCCACAATAGGCAACACATGAAGCTCTTCCGCTGTTATTTATTTCGTTAACATTACTAATTAGTTGACTCATCAAATAATAGCTGCTGCCGCTCAGAAATGTGATGATGGTGTGCAGCTTCCCCTTTAAGAACAAGTCATGTCTGAATAAAGCATGAAAAAGAAAAGGTTAATCTCACTTGGATTAATGAGTGTGCTTTTTCTGACGAACTTGGCAGTGTCGAGCTGGTCCGAAGAGCGCGATGAATCAAAGGGTGAGTCGGCTCTTCAAACTGCAGCTGTGTATTGACAAAGCAGCACCCGAGGATTAACCAGGCCACAGGCAACCTCTGCACCGCAACATCCCACCAAGTAAGGGACAAAGGTTTTAGGCTATGCTTCTTTTTTTTTCATTTTCATGCCAGATGTCCTCCCTGCCACAAACACAAACACTGTGACTCCTCAGGGTAATGTGACTCAAGTGTCTTGCCCAGAGACACTGACTAATATTTGCAAGTACTATTTGATTGATAATGCTACAAGTACATCCAGTAATACCACCGTTTATACTATTACTACTATTACCAAGCTAATGCATAATGAACAAAATATGTCTAGAAAATACTTTTTAAAATGTAACATGGGCAGACTGTCACTGTAGTAGTTCCAGTTTCAGCACTAAAGGCAATGACAGTGAGATGCTGTAGAAGAAAAAAGTAAAACAATAGAGGCAGTGTTACGATTAGTGGTTATACTTGTACAGTTAGTAGTGGATAAGGCTACTGATACATTTAATCTTGAACTCTAATCTTAAAGCAGACTCCTCTGTTGCCGCGGGGATTGCCCTGGCCTCCCCGCCCAGCTGGAACCCTCTGCTGAAGTCCACACAACATCATTCGCCTGAGAAACAAAGATCCTTTTGAGGCTATTTTTGACCACTCAGTCCCTGCAGTGGCCTTTTGTCTGCCCAGAATCACCTGTCGTCCTCTGTCACCTTGTGAGCGACCGCACAGACAAAGTGTGGATGTATACGACACGTGTGGTCAGGACGCTATGGTCTAAAATTGTTATTGCGATATAAAAGAGAAAATTTGCAGCAACATCTTAAGTGATATACCCAAGGCTCCCAAGGCTGCCTAAAGCTTATTATTATTTTAGTTATAGTTATGAGTTCTTCTTTTTGAGTTTTTAGCCTCTGTAGAACCTCCACTTTCAGTGTTTATGTCGCTCTAAGCATTTCCTCTGTAGGCCTGTAGTTATGATTGAACTAGAATAATTACCATCACCATCGATGTGACATGGCCCAGCCCTATGCATGGTGACTAAGTCAAGTTATAACTTATGCTTTTATAACTTGTATTGTTATCTAAGTATGATTGAAATAGAATCATTTTAGGTTCTCTTAGTCACAGCTCAGTTCTGCAATTATTGCTATTATTGCTACTGTTGAAGCTGAGGTCTGACAAACTATTGCAGATGCATGATTCAGACACCAGTAGAGTGATTTAACATAACAGCACTGATCCTACAAACAAGTCTCTTAAATGTCATCAAGACTGCATTAATGTGCTCCTTACTTTAGAGGGGATTTCTTTCTCTTGTCTCAGTCACACATTCTGTAAAAGTGTGTGCATGTACAGGCCGGGGGATTACAGGAACAACATAACATAATGAATGTTTAATTGCACAGATTTTGATTAAAGTGTTAAATGATCTCTAGAGCAAAGCATGAAATTGACCATGATGAAAAGTCTCCAGTAACAGCTGACATGAGAGCTGGTTTTCAGGACCAGGTGTGACTCTGTGCTCCTTCATGCTGTAGTCCATAGATACAAATGTTAGTCCTATATAAATAACTAACAACTGATGATATGTGTGGACTGTAGTGTTTAACTGAGACAGCAGGCAAATGACTAATCTGGAGGTTTTTAGCATAGCAGCATAATCACAGTCACAGAAGATGTGACTCTAATATTATAAGGTTTGTACCCAATTTTGAGCCATGAGTGAAGAACATTTTTCGTTCTGATCTGGGCTAAACATAGGACCAAATGCTTTTTTAAATGCATACAAGCAATATCATCCAGTTTTATGTATTTCCTAAGAGCTACTTTAATACATATTGCATGGGGTAAAATGTGTTTGTCCTGAACTAGAAGAAAAGTCAGGTACAGGCCTTTTAATAATCTGGACATTTATGAAAGAATGCTTCATGTAAAATACACATAACTGATACTGTGTTAAATCCTATATAATAACATGACCAATGCCTTATTATTGTGAAAGACCTTTGAAAGGATTGATAAACAGTGTCAGTAAATTGCACGATTAGTTAACCATGGTTTATGCATTTAGATCACCACGTCCTTCTGTTTCTGTCTCTCTCCACATCTCACTCCTCTCCATCGCTCTGACTCATAATCCCACGTACACAACACACCGAAAACAGCTCTGGTCGCTCACACAGCCGCGCTTACTGTCAGTGAGCTCTCCGAGTGGCATGCACGCCTGTTAATTTAGCCTGTCACGCACACACACACACAAACTTCTGCAGGATTCGAGATTAGCAGCTACTACGAGCGACTGACGCGATGAGAGTGAGTAGAAAAACCACGCAGCCTGCCTGGCCCATTTTTGGAGAAGCGCTGGTGTTCAGAGGAATGTACAGCAGAAGGAAGGGGGTGAAGAGAAGAAAAAAAAACACGCTACAGCTCCTGAGCATCTCCATGGAAACAGGCTGCATATCCTGCTACTGTCAGCCTCAGAGGATCCGGTCCTCATTAGGGAAAGGCAAACGCACCACACACCATGCAGTTGATGCCGTTATTAATTGCACACACAGTTTCACCTGGTCGAGGGGTTTCCTTCTGCGCAACACAATCAACGCCCTGCAGCAACTTAGATACCGGCAACTAGGGATTTTTATGAAAAGTACCAGAACTAGATTTAGCCTCAAGCCTTGTTGCAGCACTATGACATGTAACTTATTTTAACTTCGAATTTGTGGTTTTATCACATAAGCACATTAAATTTCACTTCCATGTAGAGGCTAGGAATATATCAACATTTGAAGATATGCAAATTTTGAATATTAAGTAAATTATTTATAGTAAAAAATGCTATAGAAAGAGCTGTTTAAAAATAAAAGTTTATCAGTCAAATAAAGTATAAGATGATATGTCTGCACTTTTGTAACTCATTTGACAGACATTTGTCTGATAATTAAACCTCAACTAATATGTTTAAAGTCTATTTTTAACACATTCATTTTGGATTGGCAAACTAGTGTCTTGATATTCTCATTGGATAATATCACCAGCCCTGCTTTTATAACACATTTTTCTTATGATGACAGGTATAACTCAAAGCTTAGGGACCATGCTCATGTCTAATTACAAGCTTTTCTTTGATTTGGTCGAAATTCCTATCATGAGTCTTTAGGTCACAATATGGTCATTTTTCATATACACATTGTAGATTTCATTGTCGTTAAGTCTATATCTAAAACAACCTGCTTCTTCTGAGCATTCATACTTTACTGTGAGCCACTCACTCAGGGCTTCACATACAAATTATGTTTCTCCAATTAGCACTTCTTGTAGTCAATGATTGCCTGTTTATCCATTCTGTCAAAGATGTTTTATGGACATACAAACCCAAATTGCTGAAAATGTAAGACGAATCAATTTTGTTATTATTTCAGTCAAATAATATGAAAGATCTTTTTGGGAAAATGCACTCGAACGAATTGCATCAGTGACACCAACTATTAACCTTTCTTTCAAAATCAAGTACTAGATTTTAATTGTGTCAAAACATTGAGCCAGCTAATCAACAGTCAATTTCCTGACATTACAGTTTTTGCGCAGATGCTACGAGACTGAATACACATGCTCTCAGTAAAGTAATAAACCGTATCAATCACGCTCTTTTCTGCCAATTTCCAGCTCATCCGCCTCTCAAAAGCTCTCAATATTCAAACTCCTATTTGCTCCTCCACCCACTCCTACACCCACTGACATTCCTTCACCACTACCCAACATGGTATTGTAGTGTGCACTGTAGCAGGATTAAACTCACGGAAGTACTGGCCAGCCTATTTCTATCCCACCTCAACAGTGAGCGCAGGTGGTGCTGGGCAAACTAACATAATGGCATCCAACTTAAATTGTTCCTGTGGGGGCCATGGGGTCAGCACAGCAGCGGCAAAATGAAAGGGGCAAAGTAGACAATGTGAATGTATTGTAGGAATATTGTCGTTGCTAAATAGAGAAAGGTGTAATCTGTAATAACTCATTCTAGCCACAAGGGGTCATATGTTTGTGCAGCCAATGCCAGATCAATATGCAAATTACTGCAGGCTAACAGGCGGATGATGTGATACACCAGAAAGATAAAAGTCAACTTAAAAACTGGTATAACTTGACTAGAACTGCGCAGTGAAGCACAACTTACTTCCCAAGTAAATCCTTCTCAAACTAATCATATAAGTGAATTCTCCCTTCTTTCTTCCATCCATTTCAGCTTTGCAAGTCTATCCCTACTCCACCACAGCAGCAGAACCATCAGCCTCCTCAGTCTCTCCTTCCCTACACCACTGGCTGTATTCAAGCGCCGTGGGGAGATCTTTTCCCTCTAAATTCTGTTTATATTTTCTTTCGTTGCATTCAAACCTGCTAACATTTTTATCTTTTCAATAAGGTATACTTGTTTAATCTGTGAGTGAAATTCAATTTTCTGCATTTGACCCATCCTTCAGTGCCGCTGGGGTAACCTGTCAGGAGAGGTGAGTTCCACAATGTTGTAGCTGTAGGATTGTACCTATTGTGCATGTTTTGGGTTGATGGGGGAAACCGGAGCCCAGAGGAAACCCACTCAAGTGTGAATGCTCAGCCTCGTTAGTGTCTGGGTAAGTACTGGGAGTAACAAAACTATCAACAAAGATAAAATAACAGGATATAACAATAAGGACAAATCAAGATTGTTTTAGTACACCGGACATTTTGCCACAATAAGTCGTTAGTAACTACAGTCCACTAGACGTCTAGCATTGAAGGATGAGTCAAGTCCAGAGCATAAATTTCAAGTTTCAAGCCCAGACTAATATGCTAGTGAAGATGATGAATTCATCCAACTCTACTGAACACCTTGAATTGACTGTGTCTAATAGAGCCATATATAGTGCTATCTGTGAGTCATGGCTAACAACCTGCAGAATAGTCAGTTTCACAGACGACACTAGCTGACAGCTGATGAGATTAGGAAAATGCAGGAACTGTCTAAAAGACAAGACAAGAGAATACGACTGGATTGATGATGCTCCTGGTTTCAAACTGGCCGTAGTCTTGTGGCTGTCCTGAGCTGCACTCACTAATGAATTGTCCGGGTCTGTTAATGGCTGCTAAATCATTTCAACCTGACCTCCAAAACCTCTGCAGTAAAACAACAAGAGAGCGGGAACAAGACGCCACTGACCGACAGCTGTACGATGCTTTTATCTGCAAAACAAACAAACATCTGAAACTCAAAGTGTGGGTAAACAAATTAGGCTTTTCATAATAAACTGTGTCAAAGATGGATTTGCACATTCTCATTATTAAACACCAGCGTTCTGCTACAGGCACCTTGGATTTGACATTCTGGTAACCAAACAGAGTCTGACTGAAGTGTAAATTCAACCAGGAAGACTGTTCTGGATATCTTGTTTTGTTCCTCCTGTCACAGTCAAACAATCACATCGTGCCATCTCAGCTACACGTCACACGCCTTTCATCCCTCCTCTACTGCAGCAGTAGAACAATAAGCCTCCTCAGCCTCTCCTCCTAGCCACCACCAATGTCAAGACCAGTTAGGAAATGACTTTTCCAAACAAATGCATCATTATCTCCCTTCATCGTATCACCCAAAAACATGCCATACTTTTCAGTGTCTGTTGAAGACATTATGTTTAATTTAGATCCTCAACATTTTGTTCATGGTAAATTGCAAAATTGATCTAAACGGTTTAGTAATAGAAATGGGACCACTGACCTCCTGTTGGAAAATGCTAAATTGATAAGCCCCTCTTCATAGTTGGATTTCACAGTTAGCAGTTATTGTTGAAAAATGTCTACACAACATTCCTGAACCTTATGTATATGATCTGCAGTCTATTTCTTTCTTTCTTTTTTTCTTCTTTTTTTTTTTGATGATAACAAATTAGAGAAGGGAAGTGGGCCGGGATAGGGGAAAGGTGAAGACTTTTTTTTGGAGCACTCGAGTCTCAGTCGCAAGACAACATAGGAGCTAAACACAACTCTGAGTAAACTAATGATGAGGGAACACTGTTAGAACATGGCTAAAAGCTCATAAAGGTTGATTTTGCAGAACATGTCCTCGTTAAGTCTTTCAGTTCAGGGCCATATAATGTAAAATAAACCATACTGCTTCAGAAAAGACTTATTTGGTCACTTGACAACTGACGAGTCTAAATCCTATCTCTGAACTGTCAGCTACAGGCTCATTGTCATGTTTTCCAGTGCTGTGTAATGACTTTTATCTGGACACTCTTTTGGACTGTGGAGCCGTACGCTGCAGAAGACACAATTTAATGAGCGCCTTCAAGTTCCCAAGCGGACAGACCTTTTGTGAGCGGGATCGACTCAAAGCATCACCGCATAATTTCCTCTCTCCAACACTGCGCTGGAGACAGTTCAAACACGGCCTTGAAACCAACCAGGTCCTATTGTGTAACATATCATAGACTTAACGAAAAGCAAGTTCATACTTATGCACAACAACTACAGTACTTTATGTAAGGGTTTTTTTGTTTGCATGAAGAGACCGATTATTGCACTGGCTTAAAACTTGAACATCTTCTCTTGGATTCTTATAAAGCTGCATTCAATTCCGTCATATGTTAAAATGTTGTGTTGTTGGGCAAGACACTTTCAGACACAGTATAAGTAGCTGGTTGTGATAGGGCAGGTCAAAAGATAGACTGTTTTGGCTACCCAGCTTGAAAAAGTATCAGTATATAAAGTAAAATATTAAATTAAAACTCTCTAAATGTCAGCCCTGCTACTCCATAACCAAGAGGAACATTATACGTAATTGATTTTGTTTTCCCTTCAATGGGGCAACTCAGACATATGAAGCATTACCTGGAACATTTACTGCCTCTTGTGCTATCTTACTGTGATCTGAATAATGTGAATGCGCAGAGCGTCTTCAGTGTCAGCAGAGGACAAGCACCCTCTTTGCCAAACGGTCTATTACTCCTTCAAATTAGACCAGATTGAGTCACTACTAGTCAGTACTGCTAGCTTTTCTTTCACCTCATTCTTGACATACTAACATGTAGAGGGCTAAACATCAAAAAACATGGTATGGTATTAGTACTGAAGAATAAGAGCACGTTTGAAAAACCGTCGAGAGCTTAAAAGTGCTCTACTGAGATGCTCCTCTGCATCTCAATGAAACAAATGACAAACGACCACCTGAGTCAGACACAGAGAATCAGCCCCAGATAAACTAAAGGTGTGCGCTGATCACATATGTACACTCTTATAAACGTCCAGCCATAAAACATTGGCATTCTCTCTCATTTTCAAAGCAACAGAATTCAGGAACAAATACCTAACAGGCGTATTGTATTCTCTGTTCCAGGACTAGTAGCTTTTACAGTACATGAATGAACCAGGCCACGCTCAGAAGAAACCCATTGAAGCCCAGTGTTACAGCAGAACGCAGGATCACGGTATTGCGGCAACACAGGCTCACCTCTCGTTATGCCATTTTAAAGGGTGTGTGTGAGTGAACCGTCTTCATCAGATCACCGGCTTAAAGCCCCCCATGTGCCCGGCAGCTTGTGGGATTTGAAACACATCCCGGCATCGTCCAACAGGAGTGAATGGGTAAGTTCTCATTCAACCTAACACTCATATCCCAATCTACCCTGCAATGTTACCCTAAGTACCCCTTTCACATGTCTAATTTATGGCCACTACAACATACAAAAAGGGGTTTTCTCTCTCAACAGCCGGTATGAATCAATAAAAATGATTACATAACCCCCAGCTATTGCTGTAATGAAAAGGGAATGGCTAGATATTTGGAGCCTGACACGAACAGACGTCAAAAGATAAATGGGTAGCGATTTGGCCACATTGTAAAGATTGAAAGCCTTTTGATGCTGGTTGAGAAGGCTGGCTGTGGAGCAAACCCTCCCATGCTGTCACATTCTGTCACACACATATGAACACCCTCGGATTAAGAGACAAGAGACTGAGGTTTCTTCATCTGAATCTAAACATGCATGTGATTGTCATGATAGAAAGGGTCGGCTTTTGAAATACCAAGCAGCTCAACTTCTCATCTACCTGTTAAATAACGCACATAGATGAATGAATGGAAAATGAACAGGGAATCTCAAAAGAATAATAATAATAAGCGGTCCTACCTTGGTCTATGTGCTGGAGACATTGGAGCACATATGTCGTGTGTCTTCACGCTCTTGAGTTCCTTTGAAGCCAAAGGGGTTTTCTCAGCTTGTTTTTCTGTTCCCTTCTCGTTAGGATGTGCAGAGCCCTCAGAGGAGCGGAGGAGGAGGAGGAGAAGGTAGAGGAGGAAGAGGTGGTGGATGAGAGGAGAGGAGGAGGAGAGAGGAGAGGGGAGGCTGAGCGGGGAGCAGTGTGCCGGGCTGTGGCTGCTGCTGTGGATCGTCCCGAGCAGCGGTCAGCTCTGCATTTACTCCTCCACTGCTGCAGTGCCAGGCAGCAGCGCGAGCTGCATGTTCCACAGACTCCCACAGAGCCACGCAAAACCTGGACGCGGACTCTCCACCGGCAGGATTCAGGATTCTGCAGCGCTCCGACTCTCCCCATCAACATTCACCAACACGCTGTGGCGCTCTCTCTATCTGCATCTCTCCCTCACAACAGGTCCACACGTGTTGAAAGGTATTTTAGCTCCTGCTGCTCCCCCATGAGCAGGCTCTGTGTCCTGCTATTGACCAGTGCAAGTGGTCATACGTCTCTCTGGTAATGAAACGTCAAGCTCTATAAACCCCAGCCAACCTCGCAGTCCCCTCCATGACATCACCGCGACTGAAAACGAGCCTGGCATTTGCTTTGTCGGGACTCTGCTGACGTCACACACAAAAATGACACACGTTTGTTAAGATACATGCAGGTGGTCAATGAGATCTACAGAATAAGTTAAACCAAACACGATCCACGCACAGAACAACTATAAGTGAGGCGTAGACTTCTCAAATCATGACTCATACAGGTGATAAAACATTGCAGGATTGGACAATAATATTCATTCTTTCAATAGCAAAGGTAAACTGAATATTTCTGGGAGAATATAGACTGAGGTACATTCCCCTCACGTCCTCTCTTTTCTCCTTCTCTGTCCTAGGGCTCAGTGAAGCTTCGAGGTTAAAAGACGTCTGAGGAAAGGAATAAATGCAGATTGGAAAAGGATCATATTCAATTCAGGCCTGCGCTTTGATTTATTGGTATTCTCCAGAATCACTAGTGCTTTCTCTAAAGAAGAAGAAGACATGCCAAGACGCCTCTCACCAAAGTCCAAAGAGTAATGTAAGAGGTCCACTGCTATCAGGGAAAATCATGCTTCTGCAAACTCCAATTACTGACAAAGACCAAAAACTATTAGCATATATTTAAGATAAGTGGAATGAAGTATCCACAGACTTCTGAGTGATGCAAAATTACGATTAATCATAAAAAATATATATTTTATCTGTTCAATGATCAAAAATATTCAAAATGGTGCCCAGAAACCTACAATTATTTGAGAAGCATTGAATAGTGCTGAAGTTTTAGAAAAGGTTTACCTTTTCATACAATCTGCATTCGACCTTCAGTTCCAAAGTCTTGTTCTCACAACAAATCAAAAAGCAAGTAATTCATTCATGCTGGACTTAAGTCAGTTTTTCAGTGTATGGACAGTATAAATCAGAGTGTATAAATGTCTTAATACAAAACAAATAAACTAAAAATATCATGATGGAAAGAGTAACTAAAATGTCAATTAAGAATAGTTTATTTAAACAATACTGGTCAGTAAGTATAGTCAAGTAAAGTCTGCTGTGATAAGTGCAATTCCTTAAACAATAACTCATTATTATTCACTTCTGATGCAGTATTTCTCCAAAAGGAAAATGTACACATCTTGAAACTATACTTTAGTAGGTACCAGGTCCATTATTCTGCTTTATTCATCCAAACGCACAGTACAATCTGCTTATTTCACATCTCAAGCAAACACTGGACTCTAAGTATAGGTCACCAATAGCAGAGTATCTTGCCATCACATTTAGTTTTTAATACATTTCAAAATGTAGAGAATCACTCATAAAGTAAAATGGTTCTGCCACATCATCAGGGACACTTTACAACAACTGCCACCAATAACTTTCATTCATTTCATTCAGTAGAAATAGGCCTTGACATTGGTTAAAGGATTTATTCCAATAGATTAATGGAATGAAGCACTATAAAAACAATAAAAACACACGCATTTGTTTATCCTGAGCTTTGCATGCTTTGTTCCACCATCTTCACCCTTGTTTACCCTTGTTTCCTCCAAATGTTATGCAACACCAAGTACATACACTTTTTTCAAATCTGAAAAGAACACGGTCTGGCAAAGTGTGATAATGAAAGACCCACATACAGTAGGACACTATTACAGAAGCTAACAGTCCCATCTAGTGGTGCTTCAACATTTTTTTTTTCAATCTCTTTGACACACTTCTCCATTCAAAATTCAAATGCAAAACAGTTTACACACAATCCTAAATAGAATTCCAGTTTTCAGCTCTTTGAAAATGTGAGTTTTCTGAGTAGTTCCACACACTATTATGTTTCTTCAAATATAGTTCACAGCGTAACAGTTTCCTAACTTGGATAAAACATGACAACAGCATTTTTGTTTATGAGATTACAGGATTTCAACAATTTGTGTTTCTCGCACCGCTCCGTCAACAAGTGTTTGATACTTTTCTTATTTTATAGTTTTGTGGTCCATCTTTTGAAGTTACCTTTAAGTTTTGTCTTTCCAATTGCTGTAAATTATAAATCAAATGTTATATCTAGAATCTCTTTTACTCTTACTTGGGTAATATTATTTAGAAGCAATGGCACTAGGATATTTTTTATATCACTCTACCCACCTCAGATTATCATAACCAATAGGATTTTATACTGAAGCAATGAGTCGTCACCTCTCATGGTATAAAGGCATTCAAAACCCCACAAGTCATTCTATTCTGGCTTAACCTTGAGAAACAGATGACTAAGGTATTGAAGGCAGTCACTTCTTGTGTGAATGGCTTCGAAAAGTGACACATCAAACAGCAGGTTTCCCACTTACGCTCGCTCCCTCACAACGTGCTGACAAAGACCTCTGTCTATAGCAGTATGATAATTACTAATGCACAGTTTGAGGACATTCAATTATATTTCAAACTTTTGAGAATGAACGTCACAATATCAAATGTTTGTGTCATGATTATTGTGAAAAGAGACATCACAGTTTTACAATTTGTCTCCATTATCGACACCCTTTACTTACTTACTTTACTTTACTTACTTAAATTGAAGCTATCGAGTTTCTTTGATAAAATTTTTTATAATTTTTTTTTTTTTCACATGTTACAATTATATTGTGACCTGAATGATCAAGATTAACTGAATAATTGTGACATTCCTACTGTGGAGACTTAAAACAAGCACAAATAAAGGACTAGACTGCAATAAATAAGTCCGGGCAGGTGTTAATAGTTGGACAAAAGGCGAAAGATGGGTTTTTAATGGGACTGAATGATCCTGAAATCATCTAATTGCAACAGAGTGATTAGATTTGCAAAGTGTTTACTGCTGCTAAATTGATAAAGGAATAATATGCATTAAATTAGAGCATGTTTGTTTTGTGCAGAATATTTTGCTGAGGACATAATATAAACCAAATAATTGCAGTTATTGTCATTTGTTTTTTGCTAGAAAGAGGAGATGAGGGGGCTTAGAGAGCTGATGGTTTTGCTGCTGCGGTGGAGATGGGTTTGAGGAGGATTTGTCTATGGCTTGAGAAGTGATTGGTTGAGAGGCGAAGGTAGCAGGCTGTGACTGGCTGTCAGTGAAAACATCAGAAGGCAGGAACAAAGTATGAAGTACTATGTTCTTCTTGGACAAATTTACTTCTGCTTCATTCAGCCATTTGTAAAACTTGCATTGCCAGAGGACAGACACGAATAATACAACATGAAAATTAGGAGTACAAAATGTTCTTGCGATACTAATGAAGCAGACAAATTGGCAAAGCCTTGGAATAAAAATAGACAACGTGACCTGGAAATGTGTTAGTTCTACGACAACAACAACAACAAGACAGAATATTCAGCTCATTTGTGCTTGCGATATTTATAACCACAAAAATTCAAACTGACAAGAAGCTTTCATGATGTTTGTATTCAGGAGTGATAGCCGGGTTTTATTTGAAGACACCCGTTTGATCGCGCACAGTGGCAGCCCCCTGCAGTGATGACCTCTCAGATGTGCAGATTTGCTAATCAACTACTTGTGAATTTGTTCTGTTCTGTTTGTTTCCTTCCCAAATCTCTACTTACAGTTTGAGGCAAAAGTTGGGCTAAAATAAAAATAAAGTAGTGTCTATTTAAATGTCTTTACCTTAAGAGCTGTTATAGAAGTATGTATACATATGTTAAAAATGAAAGCTGTAACATGCACTTTTACGGTTTTAGAAACGGTAATACAATCTCAACAGAGTCTGGGTAGCAACATGTTCTCTGTTGTATAAATTGAAGACACATTTTATCAAAGAGAGCCCTTTTGCATTAGCTGGTTTTAGTCGTAGGATTTGGCAACCTAAAGTACATAACGTAAACATAAACAATGCCAGCTTTATGTTTGTGTTTCATTAACTGTTATCACTAAAATTATTGTTTGATTATTGTTTGATTTAACCACATGTCTGGAGATATAAAGGGGCAATTTGAATAACATTTTGCAGTAAAATCTTACAGCTTTTACCTGTATGAGTAGACTTTTAAAGTGTAGAGTGTAAACCAATGTCATCAACAAACGAAAGCAGAAATATATAATGAATATAGTTATAGTTTGTTTCTTTCTTTTTCTTTTCTTTTCCTAGCACTAACAAGACATTTTTAGTTATTTTTATGTGATATATTAAACTTTCATCTGTGGAGAGTTGAATAATTCATAAATACGACTCATAAATGATATTGACTAACTAGTTATGTGTTTAATTTTTATTTTTATTAATGGTCATAATTTTTACATTATGTTTTTAATAGGGTTGTATTGGGTTATTGGGTTTTTATTATTATATATAGCACAATATATTATTATTTATATTGTATATGCATTTAATATATCGAACATCAAAACGTCAGATCTATGACTGGTATTAGCATTGAAAATACAAAATAATTACCTGTAGTTACCGCTCATCGTCAATCAAACGTGGTTAAAACTCTCTAACACTCTGCTGTTATCGTGTGCTGTTGTGTAAATGGTCTGAGTGTGGCGCCCGTCCTCCGCCTCTTACCTGAGTCCTTCTCAAAGAACAGGCAGCACGGAGTCTGGAGTATCCATGGCAACACCTGTGACAGAGGGACAGCCGTGACCTATCGGGTCACACATGCCTGTACCATTGGGCTGGACTACACTAGCTCTATAGCCATTTCAAAAGTAGATAATAGGGGAGATTATTTTACACTTAATATGTTATTTATTATTTTTCTTTTAGAAAAAAAAGGAGGGGGGGGTGTGGATTAATAACAACAGGTGGGTTTGGCGAATTACTGACCTTTACGATTATATTTTACATGATCTGTCTGTTTAAAATGAGATCATAGTATGAGTTCACAGAAATGCTGACCCAATCGTTTTTTCATTTACATATGTAAATCTACATATCTACATATGTACTGTTTATAACATACTGTATCACAAATTCTACGTTTTGTAAAGCTATAATACTACTACTACTAGTAATTTACAGCTAGAAATTTGTGTTATGGTTTATTTCACTTAGCCTTCAGCTTTGTCCAGTTAGACATTTTGAACATTTTGATGACAGAGCTTTTATAATGTCTATATATGTGTTGTACTATAACTTTCTAATGTATTAATTTGTTTCAATGGTTGTATAGATAATATGAACAGAGAATGAAGAGTTTAGTAATGATTTATTGGTTCCCCCAACTCATTTTTCAAGTTACCAAGGACACACTTCACAGCCCCACAATGCACCTGATCCCACCTGCCCACCTCTTGTTCTGCATCATTAAATTGTTGACTAATGTATGCAGAGGAGCCTCCCGGGGTGGCACACGGCTGCAGCCATTCAGGCCATCGTTTTAGCTTAACTTTACTAAAACTGCGTGACTCCAATCAAGGTGTAAACGCAAGGACGTCACGTGCGTACACCTTAGTGCGGTCAATAACGTTAGGAGACATGTTTCTAGTAGATTCGTCAACATCTTTACGCATCACTCGGCGCATTATTTACTAATACCTTTCTGAACGCGGACATGTTCTTCGTCCTCGGGTCACTTCCCGGAGCCAAGAGTCAGAGCGCGCAGAGTCCAGGAGCCCATGTCCCTGTGTAGCGGCCGGGGCGATGGTGTGCGCGGGAAGCATCTGCACAACACACGGTCTCTCCCATGATGATGAGGATGAAGGCTCCGCGTGTGCAGTCGGTCCACGCAGGTCTCGGTGCAGCAGCGTGTCCCATATTACAGGACTAAAGGTTGTTATTGTCACCGATAGCACAGCTCCCCCAGAACTGACGCCATTTTCACAAAGTCTGCGCCACTGCCAGGAGCCTACTTCTACTGATTTATTACAGGCTTAAACGGAGTCACAGTGCGAAATGTGTCGGTGGTCTTAGAAGCAAGTTTAGTTCAACATGAGATAATGGGACTGTTAAACTTACTTGAAGTGTTGAAACTTTATTGGGAATGCTATCGTGTGAAAGCGCAAATTAAAAGGTAAAGGTTTCCCAGAAGCAACGAGAAATGCAATGTATACCCAATTCACTTTCGGGAAAACAAAAACAAAAAAAACAACATTAAGTTTAAGCAAACATAAGTACTGTAAAACTGTGATCAACTGTCTACCTTCGCCCATTTGTTAAACAATGAGACTCATACCATTGTTTATTTCGTAGTAACTTTTATTCAAATGTGTTTATGAAATCCAATTAGATTTGTACAGCTGTGCTTTGACTGTAGTTCCACATGTGTACGCCAGGGGGCGGCAAAGAAACCACGATGGCGCTGTCCATGGTGCTGAAATGTGGTACTACATATTTAGCGTCCGTTTTCTTATGGAATATTGAGCCCGGGTAAATAAGGGATTCTATTTGTATAGGTAAAGATCTTTTTGAATATAAATAATAGAACATCTTTGTCTTAATAAATATCTTAGGTTTATTGTAGGTACATTTGTTTATTAGGTCTACTTTTCCGACGATCCGAATTCATTTCAGTTCAGTTTATTCATTTAAGTATTTGTCATAAGGTTCATACAAACAGATTTGCAACAGATGGAAAACATATATAAAACAATAGCTCAAAAGGAGTAAGCAGAAGCACACATACTTACGCTTACACCCACATTACAAATCAAATCAAACTACATATCAGGCAACATCAGGTAAACTCCGCAGTTCGATATTTACAACCAATACCCGTTTGATCACATTTTTTGCAATAATTCCTGTTCTGCTTAACGTCATCACCTGTTCCTCTTTTGGTGGTCCTGCAGCTATTTAGGCCTCTGCCCCTTGTCCCACTTATTTTGAGGATGTCTCATTTTTTCATTTATATCAAATAAATATTCCTCGCGAAATTAACTGTACTTCACATTATTTGTAAACTTAAACATGTCCGTCCCACTGTGTCCCAATACATCCATGGTCCCAGCAGACTGCCTTTACTTGCCCTCTCCACGTGAGTCCGCTTGCCCTTGCCACGCACGTTCACACCTGTGCGTAATCATCCGCTCTTCGCGCGTCGGCTCTGGAGCAAAGCGAGCACACAAACTTCCCCCACGGCGTGTCAGCGTGCATCTGCGCCACTGTTTTTGCTTCATTCACGCACGGATTTTGTCGCAGCGAGTTTAAAGACGGAGGGGAAACTTAAAAGAACCGCTGAAATCACGTCATATATGATCGGTAGCCGCCGCGTTTGCCCCGTCAGATGCGGGATGTCTAAGGGAGCGACTTGACCGGTTACCACTGCAGGAGGTGAGTGAGAGAAACCCGCACTGGGACGTCGAGTCGGTAGTGAAGAAAAGGCGAAACCCCCGGGGAAAGGGCTGCAGGAGGAGGTTCCGGACAGCACGCACGCACACCAGGTAAGATGAATGAAACCTGGGCTGTCCAACATGCGTGTCGTGCATGACGCTGCTGGGATGTCAAAAATGTCACGCTTGCATGCAGCACACTTACTTCCTGTAATCGCTAAAATGTTCAGTAATGTTTAAATTTCGCATTCATTTGAAGAATCTGCGTACAAGGCAACCAGCTAATCCGTGTACAAAACTGTCTTTCAAAATGGATGATTTAAGGACGCGAAATCTACAAGCTGCAGCAAACTTTCGCATGTTATAGATGTCGTTTTCTTTTCACCACTGGTTCATTAGTTTCATCATACAGACAAGATGGAGGATTTGATGTATGTTTCAGGCAGCAGAATAGTGTTGATGATAAATCTTAAACCGGTTCAGTCTTTGTGTGAGAAAAGGAGAAAGGAATAATGTAAAATGAGCTTTTTCTGTAATTGCATTTGATCGAAAAAGAGGTCAGTTCAATTATAGTGATGGAAATATTGACTCAGAAATAACTCAGCTGTGATCTTCTTCAGGTCTAAATGTAAATGTGGTTCACAGACAAATGGCTCAGATGGATCTACATCAAGGCTTACATGAACTCTCAGTGCATTTTACTTGCCTGACCAGCCACTTTTACAGTGTGTTATATTTGAACAGTAAGTATAGGACTGGACACTACGCAGCTGCAACGCCAAGCAATATTTTGTACAGTGCAGCTAAAGCAATGATCAGGTACCAGAGCCAAATTAATTTAAATGCCTAACTAAGGTGTTTTGCCTCAGAACCCTTTAAGCTGACGACACAGGAAAGAGTGGAGGTCACAGGGACTTTGGACTGTCCAGCTCCGGACTCCTCCTGCACCATGGGGAACCACACAGGCAAAGATGGCCATCGATCCACAGGTACAGAGAAGGACCTATGCATAAGTGTTGTTACATGTAGTATTGAAATAAATCTGACAAAACCCTTCAACTGAATTGCAATTAATACAGTTATTGCAAAGAGGGTTACATAGCAGCAAGTCATCAGAGATTAGTGTTGTCACGATACTAAAATGTCAAACTCTATTTTGACACTGAGGAATATACTCAATTCTCGATCTCAATTTTACCACATACCACAATGATGATGTAGAACAACAACATTTTTTTATAGGTCAAGGTCAATGTTTTGGACAAGACTGATGTTTTCAACACACAATATTGTTCCTTCTTTACTAAACACAGTCATCTTATACTAGTTCTGAGAGGCTCATACGACGGAGTATAAGGGCCATTTGGGGGGAAAAAATAAAAATGCGGACATTACGAGAATAAACTCGTAAAATTTCGACATTAAACTCGTAATTGTATGACTTTTTCTGGATTCGACTTTATTCTCATACATTTACGAGAATAAAGTCGTAATATTACGAGAAAAAAGTCGTAATATTACGAGAATAAAGTCGTAATATTACGAGATTAAAAATTGTAATATTACGAGAATAAAGTCGTAATATTACGAGATAAAAAGTCGTAATATTACGAGATTAAAAATTGTAATATTACGAGATTAAAAGTCGTAATATTACGAGAATACAGTCGAAAATGTGTATGAAGCCAGTACCTGTGTTATGGAGATATGGAGCATTTTGTGCGGTTATACTTTGAACTAGGGTTTACACACGAAGAAATACTGTGTCTTTTAGCACAGCATCACCACATTATCATTAGTTTAAGGACTTTGAAGCGACAATGCAGTCGTTTGGGTTTGTTTCGTCGGAAGAACCAAACCGATTTGGAAGAAATAGCTTCTTTTCGTAATATTACGAGATTAAAGTCGTAATATTACGACTTTTTAATCTCGTAATATTACGACTTTATTCTCGTAATATTACGACTTTTAATCTCGTAATATTAAGAGATTAAAAGTCGTAATATTACGACTTTATTCTCGTAATATTACGACTTTTAATCTCGTAAATGTATGAGAATAAAGTCGAAGCCAGAAAAAGTCATACAATTACGAGTTTAATGTCGAAATGTTACGAGTTTATTCTCGTAATGTCCGCATTTTTTTTTTCAGTTGGCCCTTATACTCCGTCGTAGGCTCAAGATCATCAAAAGATAAAAAAAAAAGTGTCATTTTTAGAATCCTACTTTTTATGCTATACATTCTTTTATTATGTTAGTGCCATGAAATTAGTTGGTGTTAGCACAATTAATTAAATTAAAATCAATCATTCAAAGAATAATTCAGTAAAGTACCTGTGCTATTTAATTATAGGTTTTATTAAATTAATAGTTCATATGAAGTCTTGTATAAATTAACCAGGTTAACACTACATTGACTGATCAAAGTGTTTGTAAAAGACTAGATAACGCCATCTTTAGTTATTTTTCACTTGTGAAGCTTGTGGTCCTCGGAGAGCTGCTGTCCATCGTGTTGTCTCCTCTGGTTGGCAGCATGCTCTGGTTAGCTCTCACTCTAGGCAGCTGTTTTACATGCGGCTTACTCTAGACCTGCTTGTGTGTGTGTGAACAGTGTGAGAAGGGCTCCCTTGTGATGGCAGCAGGAGCTCATCAAACCACATCACACGCCGCTGCTGCTGGGAAACGATGACTCTGCACTATCCTGCAGCAAAACGCAAGGGTGACGAGGAGAAGCAGGAAAGATCTATGGATGCTTTTGTGCAGCACGGCTAAAATTAAAGTTGTTTAAAAATATCCCATACACATTACATTACTCAAAGTAGCAACATGAGAAAATTCAAACACTTCATGGTGTTTAGAGTAATGGATGTCGAAATTTAAAGTTGAATACAGTTGGTAAAATGAACACACTTGGATATTGCCACTTGTAGACAAAGGCTTGGTGGCAGAGTGGTTAGTGCCCTCGCCTCACAGCAACGTTCAGTTACCTCTCACGGGGGTGTTGTGTGTTGGCCTGTGTTTGGATGAGTTTGTCTGTTTGCTCTGATTAACCGGCTTCAGTGTGCTGCATCAGAAATTAAACGCATGATTCGGCTGATGTTATTGAGTATAATGCATTATAAAAGAATATAGTTGTAGTCTCAAACTGCATCTTTTTCAGGATCTCCTCTAGACTTCTTCCAAACGCCTCCCACCACGCCCTCAGAGGCAGTGCTCAGTGCCATGATGGCCTCGTCCAGATCCTCCTCTGACTCAGCCGCTACTCCAGAGACGGCAGCCTGCACCACCCCCTTCAGCCCCACCTCGCCCCTCCCGGACTGGCCTCACAAGCTGTCCACTCCCTCTGAATGGGCCGTGATCAGCGTGGACAACATCAGCAATGTAAGCAGCAACGCCACAGCAGCCCTGAGCCTGGATGGTGCCAGAGAAGAGCCTCCGTCGTCCGGGTCGCCTTCAGAGCACAGCTGGCAGGAGCGGGACAGTGGGCTGGAGCCTCAGGCCGCAGTAGAGCGAGCCAACGAGGAGATGTCCCTGGTGTTACTGAGTCTGATGGAGCACTATCAGAGCTCCATGGGACTGGCACACAACACGGACCTTACGTCAGGAGCGGTCGGTACGTGGCATGCGAGTTGTACAGACGTAAGTGTGTTATCCATTTTCGCTTTATCTTTCTTCTTTTCTTTCATTCTAGAGCTTCTTAGACACTTGGTAAGGGAGCGGGATGAGCTAAGTCACGAAGTGCAGAGACTGAGGGAGACACTGCGGGTAAACTGCATGTAAATCAATTTTCAAAGTGATAAAACAGCAGCATTAAAAAGATTTTTGATTATCTGAGGGCTGTAAAATACATCACTAAATTGGTCCGCTTTTGTCCTAAATGTATGCCTTTTAAACACATGTGGACTTAAAAGGTAAGGTATGTAGCCTGCGCTCTTACTAGTTAAAAGGAAACTACAATCACAACTGCACCTGTGTTGCCAGTGCTTTAACCTTTTAAGTGTATGGACAGACCAATGGCTCTTGTTCATCTTAGAACCTCCAGAATTCCCTCTTGAGCTGAAGAGGCTGTACTAGCTCTGATTTATGACTGGTGCAAGTGCTGGACTTTAGGTAGTGGCCAATCAGATCAGATCAGATCAGAGGGGACTTTTAGGCTCTAACTGGATTTGAAACTGGCAACCCAAATGTGTGACACCAAATGAAAACCTTGACAACTTGGCCATCATGTCTGTTAAAGTTGATGTGAACATGTTTACCTTGTATCTGGGGACACAGATAGATTGTTAATGAAAGTCTTTATGAAAAGAAAAGAAAAACCTACCTAAAGTAAGCTAGAACAGACTATATTAGGCTTTCCTTCCCAATGCAAAACTTAAGTTAAAAAAAATTAAAGGGGACATATTAGGCAAAATAAGATTTGACAAACTTTTAGCCATGTTACAACAATGTTTCCTTGTTAGTTTACTCAAAGTTGTATTTTGATTCCTGTGTGTTTGAGTTATCCTTTATTGTAATCCGAGAGTCGGCTGCTTACTTCAGTGAAATATCACTATGACTGCAGTTAGATCTGCAGTTTTAACAGGAAGTCAATGGATCAGTTTCTATTACTAAGCCATTTAGATTAATATATTGCTTTATGAAGAACAAACTGTTAAATTAAATGATGTTCTATTACTGCACTCAAAACAAAGCACCAGACAAAAAGCATAATATGTCTCCTCTGATATTTCCTTAAATACATGTTTGCTTTTTCAAATTTAAAATATAACTACATGATGCCTTTTCTTTTTGTGGCATTACGGTGCAGACGGAGAGGGTTGACTGGCAACAGTTCCAGCGTGACCTGCAGGTGGCGGTGTCTGTGGCTGACAGACTGAGACTGGAGTCAGAGCAGGCGATGGACTCACTGCAGGAGAGATGTAAGGTCTTACAAGAGCAACTGGACCAGGCCTTAACCAGAGAACAGGCCAAGGTCACAGAACTGGAGGACTTGAAAGCTGATCACAAAGTGGCCTGTCGCAAACTCCTAGAGCTCACTCTGCAAAAGCAACAAGCTGCAAGATGCACAGGGCAGAACAGTAGTGAAACAGAGACACGGGATACAGAGGGAAAAAAGGAGAATATGGCGAAGGAGGAGCCAGAAATTGATGTTGAAAGATCTAATGAAGAAGAGCAAATGTCATCAAACGTGCTTCAAAGTCCTGAGAACTCAAATGAACCAGACAGTGCAAGTCTGACTGGGAAGGGCGTGGCTGAGTGTTACCTCCGCCGTTTAGCCGCTTTGGAGAAAAAGAAGGAGAGAGTCAATGTGCTGAGGGACTCCCAGAAGATGTTGTCTGAACGGTCCTGGTATGCATGAATGCATATTTATTCTCACTATAATTATTATACAAATGCAAAACATTTGTTTTTTAGGAGTCTCTCTCGTCTTACTCTCTCATCTGAGGGTCCCAACACAAAAGAAGAAAACGCAAGCACAACATTGCCCCTATGCAAGGTTTGGTAACTAAAAGTTTACAATAAAAAGGCTGGTGAAATATTTAGTCTTTGTTAAACTTCAGAAAGAAGAAGCCAAAGGGAAGAGGATGGACAGAGTTTTACAGCGACAAGACAGCTGGTCCAGCTTTTACACAGGTACTATACTATATAAAGAAAAGATTAATCTGCAGATCATCAACTATTCTATTTGTATTTGTTCTTAGCTGCATCAAAAAAGGAAGAGGATTCTGATTCTAATAAGTAAGGAGGCATGTATTTGGTATGACACCAGAGGACCTTGCCTATTTAGCTTTTGAATTCTTGTGTTGACCTTGTTTTGTCAGACCACAGGATGGATTCAGTGCCCTGCTTCGGCGTCATGGTGGTTCCCGACGAAACTCTCTGCTCCGCTGGTGTCAGGAGCGAACACAAGACTATAAGGTAAGTATACCTTAGTCACATAGTCAGGGTATGCTTATGTCCAATATTACTTGACTGCTTAATTGTTGTCACGTTTATCTCTTTGTACAGAATATTGACATAACCAACTTTAGCAGCAGCTGGGAGGATGGCCTGTCCTTTTGTGCTTTGTTTCACTCATATTTACCCAATGCCATCCCCTTTGACACCCTAAAACCTGAAAACAAGGTAACTACATTTTGGCATTTCTCACAGGCCAAAGTGTTGTATAGTCTCACATCTCTTATGCAGCCTATATTCAGTGGCAATTGTTCGCGTTTAAGCTGTTTTAATAAAGCTCCAAACTGTTTTTCAGAATGGAAATCTTGGTCTTGCCTTTAAGACTGGAGAGACCGTAGGAATTACTGCCACACTGGTAACTTCCCATTGTCTACAGGCATACAGTATATTTCAAACATGTCTCTATTCTAACGCTTTGTTCAGACAGTGGAGGACATGCTTAAAGCAGGTGGGCCGGACTGGCAGAGGGTCTTGAGTTATGTCGAAAGCATCTTCCGTCACTTTGAGATGTGAGGAGAGCTGTTTTTTAATTGATGTAACTGATATTATGCAGTGACTATCAACAAACTGATTTTTTTTTACCTTGATTTTATATGTACGTATGAATTTTACTCTACTAACACCGCAGTAACACAGGATTTAAGGCTGTTGGGTGACTTGGCACAAGACACGTGTGGTTGATTGGAATACAATGGTTGTTTATATTGAGAAAATCTGCACTTTTTGAATGACACCTGGGTTATGTTTTGTTGAGCACCTGTTTATTTAGAGCACTTATTCTTTTAAGTTACATTTTTGTAAGTGTAAGACTATAATGTTCAGAAACAACCGCACATTGAAGGCCAACTATAATTTTGTTTAAATACTTTTTGCTACATGTATATATATGTTTGTAAATGTTTGTAAATAAGTATAATTTTAATCCAGACATATTTATTGTAGTTGCCCCGGCCTTAATGTAATAATAAAGTTATTACCGTAACACACATTTATGCTTAATTTATACATTACTCTGAATTTCAAAAAGTTACATTTATTATTACAACATATTTGCTTCAATCTATGACGGCATATAAAATGGTATAAAAATGACAATGGAAATGTTAAGCATGACAATGTGGTAAAAAGAGAATAAATATGACAAATAATTTAACACTTTGCAAGTTTACAAACCATACAATGTCGAACTTAAAGTGATTCCCTTGATGGTATCAAGCGGTAAATTAAAGACATACTGTGGTAAATACAAAGCAAAGGATGACGACTGCATTTTTGTCGTCACTTCCAGCCTTTATGAGGCAGGAATGGCACCCCCTATAGGTGGGGTTGAAAGTGGAGGAAGTAGAAGAGACTTCAGTTTGGCCGACATCGCAGCAATTTCGGGATCCTGTGTTTCATACATCTTTACCAATCTGGCAAATTTAAGGACTCCTAAAGGAAATACGGGCTGTGTGTCATACATGCATTTAATACTGTATAAAGCAGTATTGACATGTACTAATCTCGAGAGCGGTCTTACCCTCTCCCTCATTGTTGAATCCATAAGCTTTAATGACTTCTTGTTGAATCTGCGTGGCCACAGGAAGCACAAGCTGTAACATCTTGCCCATGTCATTGCACGCGCTCTCTCTAGCCTCGTCCATTCGGGCAGCATTTTCTGGGGAAGCAAAGGCTTGGATAACCTCACTCAGCACCACTGGAATATAAAAACACACTTTCATTAGTTTGTTTTCAGTACTCTGTCCTCAAACATCAATCTCATGTTATTATAATCACTACATTATCCTGTTGGTCCCCTTGTTGGCAGATGCAACCTCAACACCTGTATTTCTTATTGAATTTCTTCAAATTCAAGAGTGTCATTATTATGCATAAAAGTAATTTTGCCTGCCTCAAACTGCAGATATAAGCCAACAACGTTAAGACATCTGGAATCTATAAAAAAAGCAAGGATGTATGTACTATCTCTGTGCTAGTAGGGAACTTGATTTTTTTTTTTATTACATGTTACATTTGAGCTGTATAGGGTTGAATAATTCAAATATAAATCAAATCTATGACTGAGATGATGCTAAGTTACTACTTTCCATACAGTTCCACTCCGTTCTTTTATATTGTTGTTCATGTTTTTCATATGTTTAGTTTAGTCTGGTGTCTCACGTGTGTGAATGAAGCCAGAATTGAACTTCCTGCATTTATGATCTGGCAATTTTCCTGATGAATGTTCTAGGACTGAAGCATGTGTGAATGGGGGTCAGTATGGAGTGTGGAACTTTACAGGGACTTATGCGTGAATGGGCCAAAACATGGGCAAACAACACTAGCCAAAAAGAACCTGATAAACTGCTGGGTCATTCAAGTAAATACATTTATCAATACATAGTGTTAGAATACTTTTGAATTAATGCTAAGTTTAGTATTTTAGCATCTTAAAATCTCCATTGATGTAACAATTTTACAAAAATTCTATGAAAAAATATGTGCGATGTCACGATCCCGAGCTCCATAGAAACCTTAACTGTTTTATAGTGATAATACTCGAGCTGACATTTTTCATTCAATCCGACTTAAACTTTATGTTATGTTGTGTTAAAATCAGGATTCAGAGTTGAGATATGCATTGTTGCAGTTTATTATTACATATTATGACATATATTACCTTTTGACATGCAAAATAGAAAATGTATTTATGCACCAGGCTTGTAACTAACACTAAGAAGAGCTGTAACTCACCTCTGGTTTGCTCTGCTGTCAGAGTGGGTTGTTGTGCTGGAGCTGAAGCCATGGCTGAAAGGGGATGAATAAATGTACAATACGTGAACATTAAAATATTAGAACTTTCCGAAATGGACAATGATACAAGTGTAATTATACGCTAACACCAAGAACAAACTCCCACGGTGCTGCTACGAGAAGAATATGCACAACTATTCATCCAGTCGTATTATAATGTCCCGAAATCCACTAATCGTCGATCATTAATGCCACGGTGTCAAAAAAATGTCTACTAAAAATAGTACACAATATTTACCTCAACAATTCAAAACGAGCCTTGCTAGTCAGAAAAGAGGAGTTGCACCACAATTTGCGACAGTGTAGCGTGGTTTACGACACTTCCGCCCGAGAAGTCAACGTGGACGTAAAGTAAACAACAACACAAAATGAAACGTATGGCTTCGTAACATCGACAAAAGACGCTTCATTTTTTAACCTTTTTTACATTGAGTATGTATTGCAGTCTATGTCACCGTTTAAAGGGAAGTATATTTTCTTGAAAAAGCTCTGAGGATTTATTATTATTAGAATTTTAGATATTGCTGTGCTACGACAGATTAGCCCAGATTCACAGCTTCGATGGAGCAGAAACTTGCGGAGTTTAGAGCCCGAAGGGAAGCCGCTAAAGCCAGCCAAATGAAGCAACATGCCCCCCAGGAGCCAGAGGACACAGCTGATCAGCCAATGGAGGAAAACACAGAGGAGGCAACACAAAACAAAAATAAACCAACACAAAGCGAAACGAAGCAGGTACATGCCTATTAAAGCTAGCCTTCCGTGTTTTGTCATAATGGTTTATCATACTTTATATTTGACAGTGCTGCCTTTTTTGTTCACTTGTTTGTTCACTTGCTATTATTTATCTATTTGTTTTATAGCTTAACTGCCAAGATTCGTTTCTGGATTGTAAAAATACGTGGCAGGGTTTTGTATGACATTTGGGCTGTGTTGGATTATTATCATTGTCAACCGTAATAATGATCTAAAACTTCATTATTGAAACGGATCCTTTCACTTCTTGCGGCAGAACTGATAATCCCCACTCATGGAGGTATAATAATGGCCCCATCTCTTCATAAGGACATTTCACCTTAGCAAGCAGCAAATTTATACTTAGTTTTGAAAAATGACTACGTGACATTTTAGAACCATACATGTAGTACTATTTATTAAAATAATTGCAACCAAGTACAGTGGATGTGGATTGAGTTAGGGGATTGGTAAAAGCAGGAATTTTCAGAGCAAGGAAAATCTGTTGTATCAAGTTTAAAGGCTAATTAAAGTTGATTTTGTATTATATGTCCTCTTTAATAACACCAAATATGTTTTTACATTTGCATAAACAACATCCCTAAATTGTCTCTATCTTTTTTGCAGGTTAAAAGTGATTGGCTGCTCGATACAGCAGTGGGTCGGTGGCTCTGCTCCAGACTGGCCTTTACAAACCTCACTTTGCTCAAAATCCTCCTGTGGTTGGTTCTGCTTGGTCTTTTTGCAGAGCTGGAGTTTGGCTTGCCTTTCTTTGTCCTCTCCCTGTTTTACTGGATCTATGAAGGACTAAGAAGCCCAGAGGCACGGCAGCCTGGAGAACTCAGCGCTTACTCTGTCTTTAACCCGGACTGTCAACCACTCTTGGGATCCCTAACAGCAGAACAGCTGGAAGGAGAGATGGGCTACAGGCCAATGGTCAATAGATGAACAACTTTACCACGTTTAGATTCAGATATTTACATTGCTGATGATATGAGAGAAAGGAGCAACAGTGGAGCAGTGAGCTAAACATTCTGCCATAACCAGAGTGCATTGCCTCCTCTCTCAGCGAAGACATTTGACTCTCAACTCTAGTGGTTGGTTGTGCGGGAGGGCTATGTGGTGTATGTGATGTAAAAAGCAGAAGAATACATTTAAAATAAATTTGCTCACTTTGTTGATGTGATGTCTTAACTATAGCATTTTCATGGCACCTGTTAGGCATGGGACATGAGCAACAATGGGCATTCAACACAATGGAATATAGTGCTGCTAATCTTAAAGTATTTTTAAAGGTGCACTATGCAACTTTTCTGCAAACTACTTGTCTCCATGGAGAATGTTCCCCAGTATGGCATTACTGAAGACAAGCAGGTGAGTCCACCAGGTCAAGTTACAGGTCAGATCTGGGAGAGGCCTACTCACAATAACAATGTTCTTTTAGGTCTTTTTGTTATATCATGTACTATTTTAGAACAAAGCAATACTATCTCCATGGAGATGAGCCAGAAGCAGATCAACCATCAGAAGTTACATATACTTCACCTTTAAATAAACAAACAAACAATTCATCAAGAATTCATCAATTCTCAGTTATTTTGAGAATCACTTACAAAATTTGATCTATCATAAGGAAGGGCTTGAGTCTTTGGAAGGGCTTGATATTTTTATGGTTTGCAGACTGTAAGATGTATTACTAGTGCTGATAATCATTTCAGAACTGGTTTAGAACATAGACTGTATGGTTTAGAATCAGAATCAGAACTGGTGTATTGCCATTGTCAGTGATCAAAATTCACAAACATAGGAATTTGCATTGGCGTAAGGTGCAACATAAAATAATGAATAAAATATTATAAAATATATAAATAGATTCAGCAGCGGTACTAAACATTTCTGCTGAATTCAGATTAATATTTCAAGTATCTTTTTGAGTACTTTTATTTATACTTGAGTGTAATATTAGTTTTACTGCACGGATTTACGGAGTACTTGGTGTCTTAAAGCTAAAAGGTAATGCCATTTTGTGGTAGACACGCGTCTCAGACGCCATATATATATATATATATATATATATATATATATATATATATATATATATATATATATAAATCAGAGTGAGTGAAAAGAAATAAATTATGTCTTATTTCTTGACGTGAAAGCAAGCAGGTAAACGTATTATAAAGGCCTGCTATTATTGTTTTATGTTTCAGAACACAAAATGAATCGTCTATTCAGTTTATGCATGTCTTTGTCTTGTTTACTGTATCAACCTGATTTTCTTACATTGTATTGCATTTTGGTTCTACTTGTAGTTAGAATTTATTGCCGGTATTTATTTTGAAAACAATTTTTATTCCTTACCCGGATGTGGAGATAATAAAACAAGAGAATTATACATTTGTTTCCGGGTTTTTGTTTCCTTAGCACAGAAGTGCTACCTAAATTCAGCGTTGTCATAATTTTTTTTTTCCGTGTTACTTTTGTGATATCACAAAAATTGGATGCTTCAATCTCACGTACAAATGTTCTCAAATAATAGGCCCATATCATAAAATGTATTTTGTAGTCTCAAGTTGAAGAGAAACGTATTATCCTGACACGCTCTCTCTCTTTGAGTTTCTCCCATTACTTTACGGAAGTCCGATCTATTCAACCTGTCCAGAGTCCAGAGTTAGCCTCTGTAGCTGGTTAACTACATATTTTTGTATCAGTAAGTATGAATCTTCTATCTAATTTCACCCACGGGTAAATCGTTCTTATCTTTCTGCAAAATATGATACTCCGCAGCACAATCATGTGTCCTCTAACATGTTCTTCTTATGCAAGTTTATTTAATGTTACCTTGTTGTGTTGTGAATTGTGCACATTCAGTGTTTGGTCATACCTGCCTAATGCGTGTGTTTTTGGCCGTATAAATTCCTCGTGCTACCTTGATTTCTTTATTTTATTTTCTATTTATCACTCCAAAACTGTCATGGGTAGTCCCAACTCAACGTACAATACATGCAATAACATAAAAAATAAGTTGTTTTTTTTCTCTGGAAAAAAAAGTGTATTGCTCTTTGACCAAATGTGCTTAGCTCAAACGAAGAGGGCACGAGGGATAGAGGACAGCGTTTGCTGCACTCCATCTTTTATTGAGACTTTATACATAACTTAAGTCCAACCTTTTGGACGACCTGCCTGAGGAGATAAGGCTTGCAACATCAGTCTCATCTTTTAAATCACTTCTTTAAACTCACTTTTATCGTTTGGCCTTTTTATGATCTTTCTTGTCTTTCTTGCTTTTGCATTGCATTACATTTATCTTTCCCCCCTGTTTTAAATGTAATTATAATTTAAGTGAATGATTATGAAAGGGACTGCACATATTTGTGCAGTGCATTTGTCCAGGTTACACCCACACTTGCTGACTTGCTGGGCTTGGCTGAAAACAAATATGTTTAACAACTGAACAAATAGTGTTGAATGAATTGTGGTGTGATTTCAGAAATGTCCGGTGCTCCTCCGGTGTTGATGCGGCTGGTGGCCTCGGCCTACTGTGTGTCAGAGAAGGCAGGGGCCATTGTGAGGGGGGTCTTGCACACTGGGGAACTTGGCATTGTGGAGAAGGTGAGAGCTCTCTACTTTAGGATATTGTTCTATGTTAAAATGGGACAGGGTGTATCACCAAGGCTGTTGTGATTAGTTTGAACAGATAACTGGCCATGTGAAGGTGAATAAATATGTCATTGCGTGAACAGCACTTGTAGATTGACTGAGTTTAACACTAAATGTCCTCTTCCTCTGGTTAAGACAGGTGCTAATGATCTACAGACCCTGGCAGACCGACTGGCACAGCAGAGCATCTGTGCGTCACTGTCCAAGCGCTTCCCAAAAGTCACCATCATCGGAGAAGAGGTGCTAGTGCTTTAGACTAGATCAACATTCTGAAGTTTGATGAGTACATTGTACTGTGTAATAAATACTGAAAGCCTAAAATGTCATTACAACAGCTGAATTGACATGTTCTTTGTTCAACAGGACCTGTCATCAGAGGATGTGAAGGAAGACCTGATCGAGAGTGGTCAGGCAGAGGAGATCTTCCAGAAAACATGTCCAGCTGAATTTACGGATTTGAAAGAGGAGGAGGTAACAGCATGTGCTTTACATCTGCTTTAAAATAATACCAGACGCCATGCATTTATAAACAGGTCTTACAGAATTCCTTCTCTTAAGGAAAGAAGCACAGTTTTAATTTGTTTTCTGAATGATTAACTTGGCCTCTGCCTGGTGTCCTCAGCTTGTCGTCTGGGTGGACCCTCTTGATGGAACAAAAGAATACACAGAAGGTATACTAAGTCTTCAGCTTTGTATTTTCTATGCAATGTATTTTACATGGTTACATTTACATGGTCATTAAAGAGGAATATCCTTAATGAGCTACAATCATGTGTACACAGTAATTGTGAATTGTGGTATATGTGTATATTTTATGTGGAATTTTAAATTTGGATAGTTCACAAATTATACAGTATTAAACCTAAAACATATGTGAAATTACTAAAAAAATGATATAAACTTACAGTGACAATTTAAAGTTCCTCTGGGTGTATGTTCTTCTGTTTCCTTCTCTCTCCCTCTTCGTCTCTGTTCTAACCTCAGCCTCCAAGCACCTGCATCTCCACACACAGCCCCAGGTCCCACTCAAATGCTTGGATACTCCTCAGCTTCACACGGCTGCTCTCTGTATGGGTGACCGCCAGAGTAACCTGAACACAACTTAAGCAATCTAATCTCAAAATGCATGCAGTTCTGTTTATGCTTGCATGCATTTACTCTCAGTGACCTGTATAGCAGATTTGTGTCTAAAATTACTCGCATTTTTGTCATTTCAGGGCTGTTGGATAATGTGACAGTTCTTATCGGCATTGCTCACAGGGGACGAGCCATTGCAGGTGTCATCAACCAACCTTTCTACAACTACCAGGTGCCTGTCATTATAAATCATAAATTGAATTGAATTGAATGCATAGAATCCAATAAATATTATTCAAGTGACAGTTATATTATTCATATAGGCTTAAGTGCAAACCTATAGCTTGGCAGCACCTCCTGCTTTCTTTACAAATCAAAAGGATTTGGTAAAGATGTTGTGCTTTTAGTCATTGATCATGAATACATTTGTTTACCGTTAGCTCGGAGCAGGCGCCGTTCTGGGCCGGACTATTTGGGGTGTGCTGGGACTCGGAGCGTTTGGGTTTGAGCTGAAAGAAGTTCCTGGAGACAGGCGAGTTGTCACAACAACGAGGTCACACAGCAACAAGGTTGTGACCGCCTGTGTGGACGCCATGGAGCCACATGAGATCGTCAGGGTGGGCGGCGCCGGAAACAAGGTGAGACATGTGTAAATTTGGTAAAGTCCAACCACAGCTGCTAATTTGTAACTCGTGTCTCTAAAATGCAGAAGCCAACTCCTCTCAAATATTCTGAATGTTACAAGAATTAATATTAATACAAGAATTACAAGAATCTTTTCCCTCAGATTTACAGCGTTCAGTGCTTCACTTGTTGATTCAGCAGAAATCTGCTCCATTTCTGTATTATTTCTTTCCCCTTTTTTCCTCATAAGCTGCCATGTTTTTTAGACTAATGGACCACGCGTTTCTCTGATTGGTTTATCCACCTGTCAGTCACTCCCCTTTGAAATTCTTTTGGGGAGAAAGGATATGATTCCAGACCAAAACATCTTTGTAAAGTCGTGTCAAAGTGTGTGGTCTTGGCTGGACTGAGTTTGAGTTTAGTTTATTTCCAAAAGGGGACAGTGCAATTTCATAAAACACATGAATAAAACATGAGTAAAACAGCCAGAATTAGCCAAAGAGGCTATTTTTCATCTGTAGTCCCCCGGCCATGATGTCAAAATGGCAATAAAATGGACTAAAACAGACATGGTTAATAAAACACAACATCAACACAAAATATAATACAATATTTACAAAAATGTACAGAGAGCGGCCAAATAGATTTTAGTGTGTGCATGTATATGTGTTCACCAGCCACTCTTGCGAATGTTTCTTAAATGTTTTGTAAGAGGATAAGTGTTTAATGGCGTCGGGTACACAGTTCCACTCTCTGGCAGCTCTCACAGACCAGGCCGCCTGACTGAAGCTGCTCTTTCTCAGAGGGATTACACAGTCACCTCTCATTGAGCCTCGAGTGACACGACCTGAGATGTTTCTTTGGGTGATGAGGCGGCTAGAGGAGCAGGGGGCCAAATCATGTAGGGCTTTGTAAATGAGGCACAAATTAGCAAATTTGGGGAGATCTGTCCAGCTTAAAAAACAATACTTTTTTAAAAGTCCACAATGGTGATATTGTCTTGGTTTTTTATCTAAAACTTTGATGGACTGTTTGCACAGACTCTCCAGGGTTTTTAATGTGCTTAAAACCCCTGGAGAGTCTGGCACCTTCTTAGATTCTTTCGGCTCAACCGGCTATCGTTTTTAGCCTTATTTTACATGCAAACACACAATTTGAACAGTTAATTATCAATACTACGGTCATTAGGCAATACTTAAGTCTCATGATATTTGCGTTCCACTTGAGTGGAAAACCAAACACGGTGACGCACAACAGGCTGGAATAGAGTGCCAAGCAGTAAAGACCTACATTTTTATATTATATATATATATATATATATATATATATTTATATATTATACATATATATATATATTGCAGTCAGTTTTGAATCTGCTCATATTTGCTGTGGTTGTTGTTCTAAATCTGATCATACTCCGGTAATATTGTGATGTAATAATAATGTGTGATGTTCAAATGCAATAATTGTATTTCTTAACTGGTATTGTGTTGTAGATCATCCAGCTCATTGAAGGCAAGGCTTCAGCCTATGTGTTTGCAAGTCCTGGCTGCAAAAAGTGGGACACCTGTGGACCCGAAGCAATCCTACATGCTGTTGGAGGTATTCTAGTTTAGTTTTACAGGAACTGTCATGTTGCTGTTGTCCTCTCATCTAGGCCATTCCCTCTTCATACAAACCAACTAGTTTCCTGTTGTTTTCAGTAGATCCATAATTTCAACATAATTTGACCCATGTATTTGCTATCTCTTCTCTGTAAATGTGTATGTATGTATGTAACATTTAAGAGTCCGATGTACTATTTCATAATCTTTTCTTTGTTGTCCATGTACTTAAGCATTTGCCTTTGTCTTCTCTTTTCATTGCAGGTAAACTGACCGACGTCCATGGAAACCCGTACCGTTATGATGCAGATGTGAAGCACATGAACTCAGCCGGAGTCCTGGCCACTCTAAGAAACCATGAATACTACACCAGCAGAGTGCCTCCATCAGTATTACAGGCTCTCTTATAATCATTCAGAAATGCCCCTCGACATACAAGTATATTGGTTTTAGTTGCATTTAGAATATAAATTTAAATAATACAATAACAGTATAATTTAAAAAATTATAATTTGAGTTAATACTGGCATCCTTATTTTAGACATATTTTCAGTGGAACATGAAATAATCCATCGGCCTTGGTTAGTTACCTACAGTGATAGTATTACCATATTATAATCAGACGTGCCTATGTTTCTGTTACCTGTACCACACTACAACTGCTGCGTTTCAAGAAACTCATAAAACATCAGAGATTATTGTGTGCCACTGCCACATTATATTACTATTTTCTACCTGATTTTATGCATTGTTAACAAATGTTTGTATACACTGTTTTCCTTTTGACTGTTAAATGTAAATCACAGCACTAACACTAACACAATCCTTTTGACTTTGTCTTTTTAAATGAAATGTTTTCTACTTGAAAATGTAGTTTTCTGCCCACAAAGTTTGACCCACTTCAACTGATTCGGGTTTCGAGACACAGCAACTAGCATTTTTTGTGAAGGCCTTTTGAAGATGTTTTATTCAACCTTAAATTTGCTTTGTAAAAAAACAACTTTAAAGTTTTTTTTATTTTTTGTCAATAAATACAGATATATCATGACAAACATACAAAACATGACTTTTTTTAATAAATACAAAAGGATTCAGACAGCTCCTAAAAGCTGGTTCCGTTCATATTCACACTTTTACTTTTCTTTTTACATGAACCAATTGCCCAGGCAAGAACAAACCCGACCAGCAGACTCCCTATAGCGGACAGCACTGGGACCCACACAGGCAGGCCGGGGGGGCACAGCGGCTGGGTCCCCGTTACTGGAGGAGTGGGGGCCGTGGTGGTGGTCCCAGCGGAGACTGTGGCCTGTGTGGTCGGGTGGGCCGTGGCAGGAAACTCAGGGAAACTGTTCATTTTCGTGAAGATGAAGGGGTTGGTCTGTGAGGGGAGTGAAATATTTGCAGTAAATTCTTCTTCTTTTCCATGTGGAGAGTTTGAATACTTAAAGGGACTGTACCTGAATTTTTTCATGTACGCTAGTAAGATCTGTTTTGCCCCAATACGGGTATTTGTATATAACATATTTGTATAACAGCCCTTTGGGTAAAACTGAGACCACTGTGGCCTGTGAGGAGTACATGTGGACTGCTGCGAGGAGTTTTGTTTTACACATATTTATTTATAAGATTATATAAAGCTTATTTTCAAAAATAAAAGCTGTATGTCCTGTGGAAGCAGTACTTAATATTGTTATTCAAGTAAAAGAACAGATGAAAAAGATCAATCAGTAAAAAATAATTTTTGTAATTAAGTATGTCACACAGATTTTGAGAACTGTTAAGAGTCAATTGTTTTGGCGACTGAATCTCACTCATCATTTTTTAATTTATATTTTATATTTGCTTTATGCAGGATATCAACATGAACATGTTAAAAAATAACCTCTCAAACCATGCAGAAAATACTTTCTACTTTGCAGTTCAGTAAAAAAATGTAGTAGTGAAGTAAAAGTAAAAAGTATCTACTGAAATGTTTAAGTACGGATACGTAAAAATGTTAACTTAAGTGCAGTACTTTTACTTTTGTACTTTACTTTACACCATGATGTCCTACTACGTTTTAACAACTTGTCTTGGATTGTCAGCCAATCAGTCACAGCATGGCCTCTCAACCAATCACCTTCCAGCATTTCATATAACTGCACTCTTAAGCCACAACTTCCACTGTAGAAGAGGTCTAAGAAGGCGTTTTCTCTGACAAAAATATTTATCATTGTCATTAAACTTGCTCATACCTGCGTGGGACAGTGGATCTTGGAGCGGTCGTAGGTGAAGTTGTTAAACGCAGTCTTCCTTCCTACTGGCTCCAACTGTTAAAGACATAAACAATGTAGACACCTCAAGTGCACTTTATATTAAAGGTGCAGTTATTTACCATATTATTCCACAGAGCTATGGCCATCTCCGCCTGCGCCCGCTCACTGAAGTGGAAGCAGTCCAGGGAATAGAAACTGGTATCCACCTCTCCCTCCTGCAAAATTGTAAAAAAAAAAAAAAAAAAAACACAGATGGATAGAGGTACATATTTTTTTAAAAACTAAACTAGTGTTTGGTTTGAAATGCTCCTTACTCCAATGTGTGGGAGAAAGTAATTGTGTAAAAATGGCTGAAGGACCACAGCAAAGTCTTCTTTCCTGTCAAATCGATCACTAGATAGAAGAAACTCAAGTTCCGCCTCAGAAAAAACAAGCAAAAATTAAATTAGTCAAAGGATGTTGCAAAATTTCTATTCTACAACCACATTCTCCAACCACAATTAATTACACGTAACAACCACATTCTAACAGGACTGAAGGGTTAAGAATCTACAACTACAAGTATAATGACACATGCTGTAATCCATGTAAACATTAATCATTTAAAGGTGCATTGTATAAAGATAAGCTCACATAACATTTCTGGGATTTTATCCTTTACACTGCAGTAATGGTGAAACTTTACCTGATATTCACGATTAATCCGTTTGATCTCTTCTATTTCGGGGGAGTTTGTGGATGGGTTCACGACACAAGGGCACTGTGTCCTGGGGAAGAAACCGAACGCAACTAAGCATAGTTTTTTAGTTCACATGTAAAATCACAGCAGACATGGCATACCTTTGCAGCAGGGAACAGCCAATTGTGTTTCTCTGAACGGTTTTCAAAGGATCTATTTGCAAAACTTGGACAACATTAACCAACACACGAGGAACCTATGAAATGTAAATCCAACTATCAGCACACTCGCAATTTGAAGGAGTTAAAGGTGCACTATGTAGCATTTCTGGTGCCACCTGCTTTTCTCCATGGAATGACCCACAATGTACCACCAGGACAAGTTACAAATCAGATCTGTGGAGAGGCGACTCCACTAATAGAGAAAATGTTTTTAGCAAGACACCTGGATAAATGCCAAGGAACAACATTTCCATGGAGACAAGCAGGAGGTGGACCTGAAAAGTGACTGTATCTTTAACATTAATATGACTTATTTTGATGAATAATAACATCTCACTTACACTTTGATAAAGCATGTCCAAACTTTTCTCAAGGTTGTGACTGAATCTTTTGGCTGTGAGGTTGTACTGTAGAGACAAAAGTAAAAATGAATGGTGAAAAATGTGTTAATTTGGTAGAAGGAGGTTTTATTGTTTGTTTTTGGGACTTGCTTGATCGAGGCAGTAGTTACAAAGGTCCGTTTCCCCCACAAATATCGTCACCAGCTTCCAGTCTTGTTCAAAATTCACCTCCTGAAATGTATCATAAACAAGACATTGGTGGTTTCTTAAAATAAACAGGTATTTATTTAATCAATTAGTGGGGTCAAAATTGCTAGATTACCTTGTTGTTTTTGAGGGCCTTGACCAGGGCTTCTACTTGTGTTTGGATGTCTCTGTAAGCAAATAGTAAGCTGTTACTTGTATAAACCTTGATGGAAATTGTGCTGTGCTGACTTTACATACACTGATTTAGCACCAGGTTCTGCCATATTGAAGCCCTTTTTCAGTGCCAGTTGACCAACAGAGAAACCCATTAGTTTGGAGTTGAACTTCCTTAATATGTCTAGAAACAGAGTTTAAATTTGGAAATCATATACAACAATTTCAATGACGATAACCTGCATAAGCCAAACTATTCTCTTTGCAATTAAAATATCAGAACTGTTGTTATAGGTATATAAAACATACTTGGTATTGTAGTCACCGTGTCTAAACTTGCATCTCCTCCAATGCTGCAAAAACAGTACAGCTATTTTTAAAACTATATGTTACAAAGGTAGACATGTTTTTCTTGTTCATGTTACCTCCATGACACTCCTCTGAACTGTTTACTCAGGTCTAACAAGTTCTTGGCTTTAGCTGCAACTCCAGCCTGTGAAAAGAGAACAATCAGGACGTTGAAATGTGGGTGAATTATGTAGCGATAACAGTAAGCACAATGGACACATGGTTTGCACAACACATGTTAAAACCTGTTCACTTCCATGTACTGTATAGGAATAGATGCAATGTTACATGTTGGATGCAAATTTTCAACATGCTTTGGTTTTAATTTATTTACAATTAAATTGAACGCCCAAAAGACTTGTATTTGAGTTACTGTAGTAGAAATAGTGATTAACTACTGTAATTGAAACTGATCAATAAAATATGGCAATATAACACATAATTTTGCTTTTTCTCATTCGCAAATGAATAAAATATAAATTGAATATTATTTCAGTATTTTAGCATCAAGCATGGCCATATCGAGCAAGTTCAGTTGCATTAGAATGTAGATATTTTATACCTCCAAGTATTTTGTAGTGAATACTTTAACTTCTTCCACTTCTGCTTAATAACAAATCTTGACAAACTCTTACTGTGACTGAGTCTCCGAGCGCCGCCACCACCTTGATGTCTGCAGGTCTGAGCCTGTGCACTGTACAATGTAGTAGTTATCATTAGTTTGTCTCTTCAGCCACTGTACAGTAAATATCATAAAGTCTGTCTCACCTGATGTCGGCACAGGGTCAGACGGAGCAAGGTCCACACATGAGAAATCACTGCCCCAGTTCTGACGGGAAAGATATTTAAGACATAAATTACAATATGAAAGTTATAAATTATAACATTTTATAGGCTTGTGATGTCTAGAAACAGGTCAGGTAAAATGTTAATATGGTTAGTAAATTGTGTCATGTGGAGAACAGATCATCGGATAATGGACATTGTCATTAATAAATGATCATGTATAAGATTTGTGGATTTTAACTTTGGACATTTAAAATAAAAACACCTCATATGACACTGAAATACACTTTTTATTTAGAACTATTCTGTGCGCTGTGATGA
Organism: Rhinogobius similis; assembly: GCA_019453435.1. Classification (NCBI taxonomy): domain Eukaryota; kingdom Metazoa; phylum Chordata; class Actinopteri; order Gobiiformes; family Gobiidae; genus Rhinogobius; species Rhinogobius similis. The sequence goes on along the minus strand of CM033620.1, from coordinate 30,304,081 downwards.
AAATTGTTGTCATTTTAAAGATGCACAATGTAATTTCTTGTGAAGGGTCCATCATATGCTTGTCATGGAGATGATAGTGCTATCCTGGAAAGTTCCACAGTATGGCATTAAACGTTTCTATCTCCATGGAGACAACAGGAAGTGCCACAAGGTCATGTTACATGTCAGATCTCATCTTTTCTGTAGTGTGCAAGGCAACAGTATTTCATAGCAATAAAAACATCTGTAACTGATAATTTTATGCTATACAGCATTCCAGACAAAGCAATGATATGTCCATGAAGGCAACCAACCAAAAAAGTTACATAGTGCACCTTTAATTAATAATAAATATAAAATAATGCGTTCATAGACAATGTATATTACAAAAAAAAACATAAATAATAAAAGATAAAATAAAAATCGGATTATGGAAATGCAAATTTGAACAGATGTGTCATTAGCAGTGACTTGAAGTTCTGTAGTGAGTCCGAGTTCCTGATGAGCTGTGAGTTCCAGAGGGTGGGGTCGGCTTCAGGCCCATCTCGGTCCCCCAAGGTCCCCCGCAAAGTTTGAACTTTCTAAATAATGGTGAATACAGATATCTAAAATATCTCAAGACCACACATTTAAACATAATGTAGTATTCAGCTCCTGTTGGGAGACAATCAAACAAAAAAACACTACAGAACTTACAGTGATGGGCCCAGGGGTTGGAGGAGGGCCTGCGTACATGTAGTCACTGTTGTTGTATGTCCTGATGTATGGTGATGTCTACAGAGAAATCCAAAGCTTTCATCATCAATCAGTCATCATCAATCGTTAAATATTCTCTAATTAAATTCTTTCTATGCATTATTTGTTGTTGTTTTTTATTACCTCTGTTGGACATTTAAGTTCAGCGTCTGCCGTAAAATCCTGTATGGTGGTTTTATTGCCAAGTGGCTCCAACTGAAAAGTAAAAGCAATACTGAAAGTCAGTTTACAACACAAAAGTAAAAAACATTTTTTTTTTTAAAGTGCTTAATACAAATAAATTGTAGTCATACCATGTTGTTCCACAGAGACCGGGCCATCATCGTTTGTGCTTTTTGACTTAAATGGAAACAGTCAGGACTGAAAAATGAACGGTCCGGTCGGCCGTCCTGAAAGCACATCATAATCTGAGTTAAAGGCCTCTTTATCTCCCAAGAGAAAGATTGGCCGCATGAACAGATGTCTGATGCTTTCTGCTGGCAACAGTGAGAAGTGAAGTATTTAAAATGTGGTTTGAATAGTGTTATTAGCAACATGATACTAACTGATAGATGCATAGATGCATAATAGTAAAGACAAATTAAGCTCTGACATTTTCAAAACGAGTTTAGAAAATCAGTAGATATGCGTTTCACATGTTTAACTAAAAGGGAAACTAAAGATGTATACTTAATTACACGTTATAATTTTTATCCAGCTAATTGTGAATATTTTATAAACATACAGAGGCACAGGAGCAAGGTGAAATATAACAAAACAAATCAAATCAAACTTTATTCATAAAGCACTTTTCATACAAAAATGTACTGCAAAGGGCTTTACAGTGAATTAAAAACATTCCCATACATACCCATATCCCACTCAACCTCCCCACGACCACCTGAGCCACACAACCAACACCTGTACACACTCACACACACACACACACACACACACACGCACACACGCACACGCACACACGCACACACGCACACACGCACACACGCACACACACATGCATGCATCTATCTATCTATCTATCTATCTATCTATCTGTATATACATATATATCTGTGTGTATATATATATATATATATATATATATATATATATATATATATATATATATATATATATATATATATATATATATATATATATATATATATATATATATATATATATATATATATATACACTGGCTATGGATACCGACTCAGGAATGGGGCCACCATCAGTCACCTCCTCTCCATGGATGACATCAAGCTCTAAGAGCGAGCGAGACATGGACTCACTGATCCACACGACCAGGGTTTACAGCACTGACATTGGGATGTCATTCGGGCTGGAGAAGTGCAGTCGGATGGTAACAAAGAGAGGGAAGGTAGTCCACACAGAAGGGGTCTCACTCCCAGAGGGAACAGTAGCAGACATTGAGAATGGGTGCAAATACCTGGGAAAACCACAGGCAAATGGGAACCTCAAAGAGGCAACGAGGAAAGCAGCAACAGTAAGGCAAGTCCTAAGAAGCAGCTCAATGGCAAGAACAAGTCCCGGGCGATAAACAGCTACGCCCTGCCAGTGATCAGATACCCTGCGGGCATAATAAGAAACATAACTGCAGGGTGTAAGATGCTGGCAGGGAAAGCATACATGGAACGCCATAACCAAGTGGCTGGCACAGTGTACAGAAACATCTGTGCGGAGTACGGACTGGAAACCCCAAGGTCAAAATGGGAAACACCTCCAAAGGTGGTAGAGAATGACCGAGCGAAGATCCTGTGGGACGTCCAGATACAGACTGACAGAATGGTAATGGTAAACCAACCAGACATCGTGGTGGTGGATAAAGAGCAGAGGAAGGCTGTTGTGGTTGATGTGGCGATACCAAGTGATGGCAACATCAGGAGAAAGGAACATGAGAAACTGGAGAAATACCAAGGGCTCAGAGAAGAGCTGGAGAAGGCCTGGAAGGTGAAGGCCAAAGTGGTGCCCGTGGTGATCGGAGCACTCGGGGCAGTGACCCCCAAACTGGAGGAGGGTCTACAGCAGATCCCTGGAGGAACATCAGACATCTCAGTCCAGAAGAGTGCAGTGCTAGGAACAGCTAAGATACTGTGCCGAACCCTCCAGCTCCCTGGACTCTGGTAGAGGACCCGAGCTCAGAGATGGATGAGACCACCCGCGGAGGGTGAGAAGGGAATTTTTTATTTTTTATATATATATATATATATATATATATATATATATATATATATATAAGACCAAAAGAGTAACTTATGATAGAAGTGTACTTAGTCTGGAATTGTGAGCTGCACCTGTCACTTACAGGCAGCCTGGGGACGACTATCTCCCTGAAGAACGGCTGAACCACCACAGTGAAGTCTGAGCGAGTGTCATAGCGGCCAGACTCCACCAGCTCATGCAGTGCAGTCTAAACACACAAGAAGGAGAAACATACAACAACTGCATAATACACATAGACAACTTGTTTTTTGGTGCATTTGTACCTGATAATTTCTATTAAGAGCCTCCAATTGGTTCACAGCTGCAGAATTATCTTTTGGCAGAATCACACATGGACAAAGGATACTGTGGGAAATGTATATCACCAAAAATTAAATGCAATAATTACATTATTACTATTATTTCAATCTAGTTAGGCTTTTTGACTTCAATGTAAAATAAATCATAATAGCTCAAAACAATAATATTAATTTGAAATTTACTGTATGTAATAATATTAGATCTACATGTCATAATATTACACACTTGAAATAATACCCACTTTACGAGCCATGTCGGACATTTCAGTGAAGTGTCTAAGTGCATTTCTCTAAGTGGCACAATGTGAAGAGGCTCCACTAGATTCACCAGACTACGGGGGACCTAAAACAGATATGATGTAATCAGTAATGAGGAACAAAATATGACCCTACCTCTTAGCACAGAGGACACAGTGGACTTTTACCTCTTTGTGAAGGTAATCCAGGGTTTCTCGCACGTTTCTAATGTAAGTTTCCACTGAATACATCAGCTGTAAGCAACAACGGGAAATCGTCAATGACTGCCTTAGCAAAATAACAATTGTAATTTATTCTAAGTACTTACAGAGTTTTTGCAGAAGTCACACAGGTCATTTCCACCAATAAAAACAGTGATCACTTTCCAATCCTCTGTAAAATTTATTCTCTAAGAATCAATTCAAAAGATTAGGACATGGTCTCTTGTCTCTTAGATGTCAAAATATTATATATTGTATATATTAGGGCTTTACTGAGTCATTCTTCATCCGTTTCACCAGAGTTTGAACCTGTGTCAGCAAACTCCTAAACAAGAGGACATTGATGAGCATAAACACATGAACACATTTCTAGACCAGACAGGAGAGTACAACATTTGACTCCCATAAATGGAGGGTTAAACTAATTAACATCGGGAAAGAAAGATATTACAGTAATAAAGAACCTGTTTGGCAGTACAGGACATGCTTCACGTGATACAATATGTATTAGTGAATATGAGTAAAGACACACTTGCTTGTGGCCCCAGCCACAGCCTGGTTCAGAGAGGCCTGAGGACTGTCCTGTCTGCCTGTGCCCAGAGAGAACCCCGTCAGACCAGGGTTAAAGTGCTTCAAGATGTCTAAGAAACAAGCAAACATTAATGAAAGCAACCAAATGTAAAAGGAAATTTAGCATTCTTTCCTCATGTCACTTCTCTGTTACTGTCTATCAATTACAGTCGGCCACTTTGCCAGTCAACCAGTCATCTCTTTCAAGACATTCAGTTTACACTCTGCTTAATTCTATCACGTCTTACTGGGCAAAGTGGTGACACTTGTCAAGTTGTCATCTCCTCCAATGCTGAAAAACAGACAAACAATTGATAGAGTTTGTATTCCAAAAAGCACAAGTATGCTCATAAAACTGGAACTAACCTCCAGGACAAGCCTCTGTACTGGTTCAGGACGTCCAAAAGGTTGTTAGGATTTGACCCCACGCCATTACCTGCCTTTAATTAAATATTAAATGTTTAGAAGCCATATTGAAAAGCCTCATGGACTGCTTATTTATTTAAACGATTTTGTAGAAGTAAACTTCTACCACTGTAGAACCACTTTTACATATGGCTGCATTCAGTTTGCAATTTGGTTTAAAATTCTGCCCCACTAGTGTAACACTTAATCCCCTCTCTCTCTCTCTCTCTCTCTCTCTCTCTCTCTCTCTCTCTCTCTCTCTCTCTCTCTCTCTCTGTCTTTATTTCTTTCTTTCCTCTCCTTACTAGTAGTAGTATTTACAAAATGGTATAATATTAGTGTTGAATGTATAAACTCTAGTCATATAAAAAAAAAGAAGTTTTTTTTTAGTTTAGCTAAAATCCTACAGAAATACTCACTGTCAGAGAGTCTCCCATGGCAGCCACCACTTTGACATCTCCAGGTCTGAGCTCATGCACTAAAGAAACCATCCACAAGCAAAATGTTCATATTACTGATATACTTCTGTACACATAAGAATCCATCCTCTAAAAGTATCTTACCTGAGTTTGGCACTGAAGGCGAGGGGCTCAAGCCCACACACGGCATCTCTGTCCCTGTAATCTGATCAAAAACGTATATTAACTCCATTATTGTAACCCACACTAAGGTGTTTAGAGCTAACATTTTAACTACTCACTGATTCAAGTAGCAGGGACAAATCATAGTTTCCCTTTAAATAGGAGTTTGCAGGCGTCCTCAAAAAGGGTTGGAGCTTGAAGATAGAGAAAGTACGAGATGAAAAACACACAGGTAGTGCTAACAGTAATGAGTAATAGTAGTAGTAGTAACTTAAAGCCATTCGATAGTACAGGATGTCTCTGTGTGAAGGGCTGCGTCCAGTTTCTCACCTCAGAGGGACAGGGCAGAGCAATGTCTTCTTGTTGTGCCTTGTCAAATGTAGGCTGCAGCTATGGCACAAGCAATACATTGTGTTCATGTGTCATCACAGAAAACAATGGCGTGTATGTTCACAGGAATCGTACACAGTGTCCAAAGCTAACTCACCAGTTGTGTCCACATTTGAACCAGCAGCTTATCTGTGTGATATGAGTCAGAAAGAGACGCACCGCTCTGATAAAAGACAGCATTGAGAAAGATAAATGATAGATCCAGTGTGGTTTGAACACTTACAAATCAAATAACTCTTTCAGCATTATATGCATTGTTTATGCAGAAGAAAAAGTGCCCTACATTAAAATCAAATTCAAAATTTTATTAGACAAAGCCTAGTCATGGGTTAAGAATCTATTTTGAACACAATATACAGAAAATGACCTTTTATCAAACAAGCCGTAATAGTAGCATTTGTGTAGTTGTGATGACGTTCTAGGTTTGTAAAAATAACTAAAACATACTTTAATCACAATGAAAATTGAGAATCTTTGACACATACAATTTAGAACTGGGATTGAAATTGTCACAGCAATAAAAATTAACTTAAAGGAAGGAAATTATATGCTTTTTTTTTTTTATTAAACTAACTTGCGTATATCATGATTTTAAATTTTGTTCATTGTAAACTGGAATATTGATCCAATTTCCATTGAGTTCCTGTTCAAAACTGCAGAACGGAGAAAACCGGCCTCTTCAAAGTAGTATATTAATTTACATGTTTTTATTGTTGAAAATGGCTATGTCATATTTTTTAATCTTCATGAATTACTTCAGTCCAAAGTTTCGGAATGAACTGAGCAGTGGACAGAGACAGGGGGTCGCTGAAAACCCACATTTTCTGAGCACTCAAGACAATACAGGAGGACAATACAGGATTACTCAAACATGCATGAATCAATCAAAGTATAATTCTGAATAAACTAATGATGAGTGAACATTGTTGTTACACAATTAAAACAATATTAAAGAACAATACAAAGTTGATTTTACATAATATGTCCCCATTTTATTCTGTAAAAGTATAGCTAATGTTATTAGACTTACTACGTAACTTTGACAGAAGTCTAATCCAAATACTAACCCAAATACTAATACCTACTTTATGCTTTGACTTACAGCTGCAGAGAGAGTCTCTCTGACCAGCGGTGAATCCTGAAGAACCACAGTGAAATCCTCTGTACCTTTGAGAGACCAACTCTTCTCCTCCAACAGTTCACTCAGGGACCTCTTCATGCAAAACACAAAACAGCCATCAGAAAGTTTGATCACAGCTAAAGATATATCAACAAAATCCAAACACAAAATCAAGATGTCAAACCTGCAAAGCAAATGTCTGCATCGCTCTCAACAGCTTGGCCTCTCCTTCTCTGTCAGTCACTGAACAAAAACACTTCCTGTCGGCAGAGTTACTATCCAGTTTTTTCATCCACGTTTTTTTTTGGTACAGTTATATGTCTGACCTGTTTTGGTGACTGACTTGTTCGCCGTCCCACAACGCAACACTGACAATGGTCTTCTTTAGCTGGACACCACATCAGTTTTTAAGTTATTTGTAATATGTATAAAATATACAATAAGATACTTTAGAATTGCTCATTTAAGATCAATACCTTGGATTGGAGTAACTTTAATACTCCATCCACCATTTTAACTGTTTCATCAACAGCAGACAAGGCCTAGACAAACAAAACCACATGAAATAGACAAAATAGTGGTTTTAAATGTAAAAAGTGTAACTCTAAAATTTGTATATTCTGTATATATACAATTCATGACTATTTTCTTGATTGCAAATTCGAGGTTGTAAGTTCCAGGAGTGTGACGTCCACCACAAGAAGTTCAAACAAAATGACAAATGTTTTAGGATGGCAGTTTCTGACACACAGTGAACCTAACACCAAGAGGTTTTAGTCACCTGTTGCTGGTCACACGCACACAGATGATCAATTTGAACAAAAAACAGCACTAGTTTCCAGTAATCCTGCGAAATAAACATCATTTATGAAAAGCCAAATACAGACATGTCCACAGTAGATAAATAAGTGGTCATTTACCTGTTTGTCCTGAAGCAGGAGGGAAACTTCCTTTGCCTGCTCCATCAGTGAACTGCAAACACAAGATAACTCTACCACTTTCGAATCCACAACTAAATGACCGTTTTAATTGCACTTTACCTGTGGGCTGAGTGTGGAGGGGGGACGAGGCTGGGTGGGTCGGAGAATGGACCAAGCAGAGACGGACTGAACAAACTCATCAGCTCTGAGAGAAAACGAGACAAGGGTCATATTCCATTGTATTCAGTGGTACGTCTGTGAGTGTGCCATGAAATACCGGAGCGCTTAATAAAAAAGGCACACTATATAACTTTGACAACGCTTTCCTTCATAGAGATGTTATTTCTTTGCCTCAAATGTTCTACAATAAGGCATTAAAGGTATTAAAGTAATTTATCATTTGCAGGTGCTATAAAACACCTGGAAAAACATGCATCTGATGTGGCTATATATATATATATATATATATATATATATATATATATATAGCCAATTTATGTAAAGACATTTTCTTTTTGGCTATGTAATAAGATCAACTCTCACTTAATCAGTTCAAAAAGTTATTTTAAACTGTGGAGTTATAAAGATAACGCATGGGAATGACAAAGTAACCCTTAACAAATTGTATACTTTCGTTTTATCTCTAATAGTTTTTTTTTTCAGTTCATAAACTGTCATGTATTATTGCGCTGAATAATCATGCTTAAAGATTAGAGTCATAAAGGTGTATGATTTACCTTGGAGCCTTGATAAGACGCTGGACAGCTCTGCACTGTAGAAAACACGATGATAACTGTTAGTCTCGTTAATATTTCCTGCTCATGTGAATGGTTTTCTGACAGACCTGTGTGAGTCCAGACCAATGGAGGAGAGCACAGCGACATCTGAGGGTCGCACACTGTCCACTGCAATGACAAGCACATTTAAGGTCACATGCAGTGATATATTAAATGTATCATTTTTTCTACAGATGTAATTTTTCAACTTTACTTGATGCATTGAATGCGTCAATAAAAATTACCTGTTGCATGAGAAGATGGAGACGTGAACATGTGGTCACAAGGAAAGGCAACCACTGTAAAAGAGAAAAAAATAGAAAAGGGTACAAGACAATTATTAAATGACAACAATTTCAGAAAAGGCACCAAAGAAAAGTAAAGATTTTTATAAACATGGAACAAATGTTGTTCAAATTTCCTAAACTTTGCTGCAAAAGAAGAGTTAGACTTTTTACAATAAATGAATATAGTAACAATTTTAATATAAATATTTTTGTGATTATGTTATGTACTGAATATGTTGATTCTGTTGAATGAGAGGCACATTTTCTTGATGCATTTTGGATGGTCCATAGTGGCATTATCATCACAGTATTGAACTCACAATAAAAAGTTTGCAATATTCGGGGATATTCAAGCTATTTTATATTTATGATGTCGGCTGCACTGTTACAAATCAAAATATCAAGATCTATGTAGTTCTCTCTGCTTTTCTGGTTGCCATTAGAATGTATTTTGACTATTGGTCACTAAGAACACTTTTTTGATGTCATAAAATTACTGTTTTTGTTTATTGAGATTCAATATCATGGTAGAAAATTAATAACATCATCATAACAAGCATAAACCAACAAATGAGAGAGCAGCGGAAAAGTGAAAAGTGTGTAAACCTGCAGTCCATGCGAGCCCCAGGAGCCAAACCAAACCCAGGTTAAGACCCATCCTAATCCCAGACATAGTAAGTCCTTTGGCTGTTCCGCTTCTTGCTCTTATGTCGTCTCAAATAATCTTTCCAAGAGATGATCAGATATACTGTGTGTGCTGAACATGTCATAAGCGTGCCCAGGGGGAGGGGCTGGCCCATTGTTCAAAGGTGGTAAATTACACTGATAGTGAGAGTCTATTATTAATGAGTTAGAATTGATATGAGTGGACTCTGTGTTATGTAACCAATATACTAAAAGTTAAACAACCTCAGCAGCAGATAAATAAGATAGCACTCACGGCAACAAGGCCCTGGGTTTAATTTGTGAACAGTGTGGCATTTGCATGTTCTCCTTGTGCCTGGGCGGGTTTCCTTTTGGTGATCTGGTTTGCCCCTTCAATTTAAAACATGCACAATGAGGAATAAAATAAGAACAGACTGTTGACAAATTTAGCTCAATATTTGAGGAAGGCCGTTCTTGGCTCCTGTTGCTCCAGCGGCATTGATGAGTGAAATGCAGAGCACACATTTCCCTGTGAGGACAAATACCTTTGACCTAATTGCATATAGGTAGAAGAGAACTGGACAGGGTTATAACAATATAAATAGTTTTAAGCTGTAAAAGTAGTACTGCATTACTGAACATGTTTCGATGTCGTTATGAGGGCCTGTTCTTCAAATCATCATTTAGGTCTGTGATTGGTTCCTTTCAAAACAACATCAGACACAATGGGAGGAGTGAAAAAGGATAACACATGCAACAAAACAACAATGTGGTCAAACTTTCAGATGAATAGAAATAGATGTAAAAAAAAAAACAAAAAAAAACATTATTTTTATCATGTAATGCCCTAACAAAAAACGCCTTACTTACTTGGTCAGGGTGCTTTGGATCTTTCTGCACATTTCTTTATTATTTATTTATCTATTGCACATTTTAAATAAGGCAAGTCTCCACAATTTCTCAATGTATGTAGTTATCCAGAGCATCTGGCATTTGTACTGTTTTTGGACCCAGTGAAGCACTCACTCTCCTTTGTCTGTATTATTTTTACAATTTCCTTTACAGGGTGAAATTTAAAAATATAAACATTCATAAACCTTTATATTTTTAAAAATACAAAATATATTTCAGTACCTAAAATTGCAGTAAGTAATTAAATAGGTACAATAATCAAAATATATGCATTTTGGAAAACACCAACACCTATAATACTGCACACTGTGGCGTAGATCCCGCAGTAATTATATCAGAAGTAATTATATCAGAAAATATCAGTTTAACATAACTGCTTGTTTATCTGGCAGAGATAACATTTACACACGATGGAGAAGATAGTCATATGTAGGGCATTTGAATCTAACCGCTTGTTTTACATAATGAGACAGTACCAGTACCAGTTGCCCTATTATGTTACATATTATAACTGTTATTGTTTTTTTTTTGTTTTGTTTTTTTTGTATTTGGTGATGACTGATAACTTATAACATAAATAGATTATTTTTTATTTTGTTGGCTCTGTGCATAACAGCGCTCGGCTAGCTCAGTGTTAGCGTCACTACTTCCTGTCCAGTTCTACCCCAGTGGGATTTTGCAGTTACACTAAAATGAATAAATACTTAAAGATCAGACAGTTAACAATGAGCTGCAGGTGGATGTTACTGACAACATGTTAAAGACTTTACAAATGAGATGAATACTGTGTTACTTCTCTGTTGATAAATGGAGGTGTTTGTGGGTCAATGCTAATGCTAACTGAAGCATAATAAATACATAAAATAAATGAAGCAAACTAAAAAATAAGAACAATCAAGTTGTCTTTACCTCTTACTTTTAAGTGGTTGTTTCTTACATTTTACATTGTATAAAAATGTGTATTAGCTGTTAGAAACAGTTGCTGCTGCTGTGCATGGACTGATCTAAAACATAGAAACAGGTCAGTGACTTTCTGTTCAAAGCTGCAAAACTGATTCTCTGCTGCTGGCCTCACTTCTTTATAGCTTTACATTTAAACTTCATGAGAAGTTGATTTTCCTTTAGTGTGTCTTTTTTGCAAGTAAGTACAAAGTAGTGGGGGTAGGAGAAAACTTTTAAAACATTTAACTTACTAAGCACTGATGCTTCTGATGCAGAACAAAACAAGATCACTCAAACATGTAATGTAACATATAATTTCAAATACAACTTTGAGTAAGATAATGATGCAGGAAAATCATTGAAACATGGTTAGAAGCTCATAACGGTCATTTTGCAATATTTGAGCTTCATTTGTTTTAGCATTAAAAGAAACAAGTAAAGCTATGAACTTAAATTTGCGTAAATTTAATTGTTGTTTGCATCTGTTTGAGTCATTGATCCCATTTGGTAAGGTCTTCTTATTTGTATCCAAAGAATGCAACCCTGTTTAGAAAGAACATTGAAAAAGTCCCTTAATAAGTTTTGATTTAACTTAATTCATTTGAGAGTTTTTAATTGTCTTTCCTACAAAACATGTATCTGTTGACAATAGCCATCTTTCCAAAATGCTTTACTCAAATGTTAAAATGCAATTTAAAAACTTGAAAGCCAACGTGTCTGTGAAAACCATGAAAATATATCCTAAAGTATTATTGTTTTTCAAGATTCACCTAAGATTCACCTTGTTGATTACTGTCACACTGATATAAGGTTATACTCCTGCTGCCTGGTGTGTTATCTCACACACAAGGACATTCATCTGTCTAATCTCTGAACAGGGATTAACAGCATTGGACACTCTCCTTTGCGTTTATGAAATTGTTTTTTTTTTTTGTTATCTGGACTTAAAGAAAACCTCACCTTCGTTATCCTGTACTTTTATCAGTTTTTGAACACTATTGTCACTGAGGCACTGGTGTGGCATTGGTGGCACAGTTAAGAAATTGCCATGTTATTATACCAAGATTTCATATCATGGATGCCTCTCTTGAATATAATAAGAATCAATAAACTTGATTGACTCAATTTAGGTCAGTATTTACCTACCAGTTCTATTGTTCAAACTATACTTTCGTTTCCATTTTGGCGAGGCTTCACTTTCCTCAAAAACAATTAGCTACGTTAATACGAGATAATGAATTCCGTGGACCTAAACTTCTAATTAAATGTTCCCATACTGCCTAATAAATACATGGCCATTGAATGAACTAGCGTGTCACATTAGAGCCAGCTTTCGCCCTCTAGTGGCTGTTTTGTAGAACTACATAAACAATAATAGCACGACCGGAATCACAGTTCAGATCAAACTTTCAAATTAATACCACCGAAATCTTACTTTATCCAAAATGAATGACTTTAGCTTCACACTTTCATCTGAACTCTATTTTTACACTTTAGTCAGAGTTTTATGTATTGATTTATTGCGTGAAAATAAGATGAAAAAGAGCCGTACGATACATGATTTACTAACGGTTCTTATTTTGAACAATACATACAGGAAACATTGCTCTCCACTGCGCTTACTTGGCTTCCCTTCCTTGGGATTCAGTTTAAAACAACATCGGAGACAAGGCATTGTTCTTTTGACAAAAGAGACAGCTTTATCAGCAAAGTAACACCACCCTTGAAGCAAAAAGTCTTAGTTTATTTTTTTATTGTTTCCAGGGACCAACATACCCGCGTCGAGGTGAGGCATTTTGCTGTGCTAAAGGTTGTTATTGGCCTGTGAGTGCTAGTTAGAGCTAAACAAACATCACTTTTCAAATGCTTATATATGACACGATACTGAAGATAAGCTAAGTTTGTTATGTGGCATGAAGAATACAAGCGTTAATCTAAAAAAAACAAAACATAAACGTAAATGTTAGTCAACCAAAACTGATGTTGTTATGTAAAATATGTCGTCTGTTTAAGCTATAGTCTTTTGTGAAGTGACCACCCAACCCCAATTTACCACATTTATGAGCTGCTGCAGAGAGTACTTTTAATGTTGCTCTTAAAGACAGTCATCAGATGTATCTGACTTATCTGTCAACATTACTCTATCTTTCCTGTTTTTTTCTTCTTCCTAAGGAGGGGAAATGGGTCGCATCTTCTTGGATCACATTGGTGGGACTCGGCTCTTCTCCTGTGCAAACTGTGACACTATCTTGACAAATCGAGCTGAGCTCATCTCCACACGCTTCACTGGGGCCACCGGCAGAGCCTTCCTGTTCAACAAGGTAAAAGCCACCACCTGTTCCACCATGCACCATGTTTTCTGACATAAACATAACATCACATAACCTTTACATTTAATAATTATGTTTTTACTTCTGTTTTATTTCTAACTAAACTAATGGAGATTTTCATGGTAACGGTAATTTTTTAATGTTCCATCCCAAGCTCTATATTCAAACGCTATAGCCTACTCATTTTTATAAAGGTTTTAATGTTTTTTTACTATACGTTTTTATGTAAATTGTCGGACTTCATGAGGGGCCGGTTACCATGTGACCTTCCTCATAGTCACTGATGCTGTGTCTGCTGCAAAACAAGGGATAAGTGTCTTATCTGAGATAATCTGTGTTCAGGATGATAAACACTAGATTGGTTTGTTGAATTGTTCTCTCTTTTTTTCATTTGTTATGGCAAATTTGAATAAATTAAAAAAGACATCTAGATTATAATACCTTGAAATGGACAATTCTATTTTTTAAGCTCTACTGCTATTTTTTACCTCTTGCTTTGCTTCCAGGTGGTAAATCTCCAGCACAGTGAGGTACAGGACCGGGTCATGCTCACAGGGAGACACATGGTACGTGACGTCAGCTGCAAAAACTGCAACAGCAAACTTGGCTGGATGTACGAGTTTGCCACAGAGGAGAGCCAGCGTTACAAGGAGGGCCGCGTCATCCTGGAGAGGGCGCTAGTGAGGGAGAGCGAGGGCTTTGAGCACGTCCCTTCAGACAGTTCCTGAGATGCTTATGACGATTTCAATTGGTTATATTGCAGTGTTCAGTCCACGCTATGCATGGGCCTATACAGTCTGCTAGGGCTGTACGGTATAAGAAGTAGTGTTATAATATTAGTTTACTCTAATATAAGATACAAGAACCTTTTTGTTGTCCCACAATGAGCAAATTTCAATATTGTGATACAATGATTGGTAATATTTGGATACTATTTTGACTTAAGTTAAATCAGAAATGTAAATCCCTGTATTTACTTAAATTTATGTAAATGTGAGCTACAGAAAGAAAATTTTGTTTGATCACAACACTTGGAAACATGGTTGTAAACATGTACAGTGACAGAAGGAGGACCATGACAGTTCCTTTAGTTTATGAATAGTGTGCTTGCAGAAATCTATTGTGCAGCTCTACTGGTTTATTGCGAGAACTTGAAACAAAACATTGTAACAGACAGACAAGATTTACTTTGAGGCAAATCTGTATCTAAACTGTTACTGTTAAAATGTGGACATGAGCACAGTCAGAACGATTAAATGTAGCTAGGTCCATGTTGTGTCAGTTAACATCATGAGATGAGCTGCTCGCTGCAGTCAGGAGGTTATGAGTAATTGTTGTAACAACTTCCTTTATTATATTGGTTTTCCAAAATTATTATACAACTTGGTTTGTAATTACACTTTATTTATTTTGAGTTCTGTCATTTTTATATTGATGGTATTGTTTGTGTGGCTTTTACAGTGATTATATTGTGTATTTTGGTTTCTGACATAAATAAAGGTAAATATAAGTTTACCTTATAAGCTCACATTTCTTAAGCCTATTTAAAAGACATGTCATGTCATTATTATAAATAATAAAAATATGTCCTGCAAACCAGCCTAGAGATTTATTTATAATTTTTATTTCATTTTAATTTCGCTCTTGCCTGGAGGGTGAAGGCCACTGTGCTTCTGCCTCACGTATTATCTCATATTTATGCTGTGGTTATCTGAAAAATACACAGCAATGTTATGAATTCAGGTAGTTGTTGTCTAATACTACAAACACATGCATGTGTTTGTTGTCTAATACTACAAACACATGCATATTATTATAGCCAGTTTAATAGCTATAATAATATGCACTTTACGATTTTATCTACAGGCCATAGACACTATGCTACAGGCTTCTCCGCCCACCGGCGGGAGCTATCAGATGATTCATCAAACGTACCTTTGTGTTAGTTTTGGTGCATTGTGGGAGATGTAGTACGTCAAACTGAAAACCAGATGTAGCTCAATCGACGTTTTTAGGTTCTGGCTAACTGACTTTGGCAGAAGCATAACTGTGTTTCATGACATGTCTCATTCGCACTCCTTCTGACCTCACGTACTCACGCACGGACGCAGAAAACAGCAATAATGGCGGGTGAGTGTTTAAGTCTTCTCATTTTAGCAGATAGCTACATCGCTATCATTAGCTTTAGCCTTTCTTTAATTAAAACCAGACTGAAGCAGAAATTAAAAAATATATAAATATTTCTCTTAAAGTCTCCCAGGTCTCTGCGTGGTCTCTACATGGTTTTACATATACATATTGAAATATTTGAACTGCTTTTCCAATAATTCAAGTATTAATAATAAGTAACCTCATTCTATCACAATGATTGATCTTCCTGTCTTCAGTGGAAAACGTGAGCGTGGGCTTCAAAGTGTATTGCCTCACGGTGATGACCCTGGTGGCGGCCACATACACAGTGGCTCTGCGCTACACCAGGACAGTGTCATCTGGAGACCTGTACTTCTCCACCACAGCAGTGTGCGTAACCGAGGTCATCAAACTCATACTCAGCCTGGGGATGCTCTCCAAGTAAGGATACACCTAACTGGGTATTGCCAAGCACCTCACTATACGATATGTATCCTGATACAGGGTCCATGATACGATACATATCCCAATACTTGGAACTTGATAGGATACATGTCCTGATGCATGGATATCCTTTAAAACAGTGTTAAAACTTTACTAAATCTATGTTTTGATTATGTAAAATAACAAAAAGCATTGTAATTTCATCAGAATACAATTGTCAGATGATTAATTCACCTTTTCATCTGCAGATTCAACCTCAATGCAGTTGTCAAAGGTTAATTGTTTAACTCTGCAATTTAACATGAATTTATGTTGTTTGAAAGTATCATGATGCGTATCTCTGTATCGATACATGTATTTCCAAAAAGTCCATCATGATATATCACAATAACAAAATAGTGAGTTCAGCCCTACACCTAACCTCAAGGGATTACCATGGGGTTTTACCGCAAAGTTCTCAAATAAATAAATACTCACAACATAGAGATGGGCAAATGGCAATGGGCAAAATCACACCAAAATCCACACACTCCTAATTATAAACATAATATACCTATACAGAGCAAAAAGGACTGCCTAAAGATTAAATATAGCCAATAAGTCTCATTTACACTGAAATCATTGTGTAATTAAAATATTTAAAAGGAAAATATCCGTGCCACTATTGTCTCTTCCTAATCGTTGGCTTAGACCAGGTGTGGGCAAAGTTTTTGACTCAAGGGTCACATTGGATTTTGGCACTTGCCCCGAGGCCGGACCATTTACAGTTTGGATATTGTGAACTACAGTATATTACACACTATTACTTAGGCATAAGTCAATAGACTTAATGCCTAAAATAGACAAAAAACTACAACAGAATAGCAATAATTTTTACCTTTTATTTTTTATTTTTGTGGAAACAGTGCCGCTGGTCACTCTTTTAGCCAATGCTAAAAGCAATCAAAGTTTGGATTTATTCTAGTGGTGGCTATTCTCAAAACTGATCTTAAATGCCCAAGCAACTACAGTCTCAGACAACTATGGAATGACAAATACGCCTTACTTAACTACTTAATTAAATGCCTCAAGGCTGGATCAAAATGCCAAAAGGGCCACATGTGGCCCTGGGCCTTAGTTTGCCCTCCTCTGGCTTAGGCTCTGTACTTTAAATATGTTAAACTTAAACGTTAAATATGTTGAAGTTAGTCTGGCAATCATGACCTTTTCCTTTCAATATTTTGTGTGACACTGCATTCTTATGGTAAAAGTTGATCATCTATTTATAATGTATCCCATGAAAATACTGCTACTATTACTGCACTCCCTACGAAAAGTTTAAGGCCAGTTGACAAAAGTCACATTTTGCATGGTTGGATCTTAACAAGGTTAAGATTAGTAGAGTGAAGTAGAACTTCAATATGAAACAAGAAATAAAAAAGTGCATAAACATTTTATTGAAAACAACAATTAAACTGAAATAGGCTGTTCTGCAGCTGATCAAGTTTAGGACCACACCTCACAAACATAACCAAAACCCCCTCAAAACAGAAATCAAAGTCCCAAACGTGAACTCAGTAATGAGTAGCTCAGTCATGAGGGATGCTCTCTGCAACATCTGCACAGAGCCAGCAGCCGTTTGACTGCACCACCTGGAGGTCCATTGTTCCACTGAAGGGATAAGCGCCCCAGATCATTATGGCGCCCCCTCCCTGTGGCGTGTATAAAACATCTCAGATGGATCTGCTTGTTGTGCCAGTAACGCTGGAAACCATCAGGACCATCAAGGTGATTTTTTTTTTTTATCAGAGAATAAAACTTTCTTCCACCTTTCAATGTCCCATGTTTGGTGTCTCTTGTAAAGTCCAAGCTGCAGTTCTGTGGCGTTCAAGGAGACGAGGCTTTTGAAGCCCTTCAGTGGCAGATGTGCCTGATGGTTATTGGGCTGCAGTTGGCACCAGTAATGGCCTTAATTTGGATCGAGGTTGATGTTCCAGTGTCTCGATGGACGGCCAATCGGATCCTCCGGCTCAGTGCTGTTGTCATTTTTTTGGGTCTTCCACTTGATTTTTTTTTTGTTCCATAACCCTCAGGATCTTTTAAGAAGTTCAAAATGACTGTCTTACTGTGAGAGGCCCTGCTTATGCAGCTCAGCAACCCGACCACGTTCAAAAAGAGAATGTTTTTTTTTGCCTTTGTCATCAGAACGTCATGACACTGTTAATACTTGAAAGAAAATGACACTGAATCCACATTTCTGCACAGATTTGGGATGCACAGGTATGTGCTCCTAAACTTTTGAGCAGCTGCAGAACAGACTACCGTATTTCAGTTTAATTCTTGTTTTCAATAAAATGTCCACTGAAACTTTTTTTTGTCTCAGTCCCATTTCATGAAGCTTATGGAAGCTCTATTTAGAGCTTTGTTAAGATCCAACCATTATGCAAAATGTGACATTTGCCATTTATTAAACTGGTCTTAAACTTTCCTTTCGGGATTGTATTAAAAATACCAATTTCTACATGTACCTAAAGAAAAACATTAAAGTACTTCACACATATTAAGAACTTTCAGTGAGGTAATGATAACTTCATTCATTTGTTACTTTTATTCCCACCGCTTATTTCTTTTCTGTTTTTAATATTAAGTGTAATATTTTGCTTTGCAGGGAAACAGGGAGTCCCATCAGATTAAAAAATGTCATTGTAGAGCACATCTTTTCAAGTCCTAAAGAGCTCCTAAAATTAAGTGTCCCCTCTATTGTATATGCCATACAAAACAACATGGCCTTTCTGGCACTCAGTAATCTCGATGCAGCAGTATATCAGGTAATATTGAAGTAATTTCAAAGCCACACTGGGTTTTCCAAAACCCGGTCTGACCTGTTTTGTCATTCTCTTGTCATACAGGTGACTTACCAGTTGAAGATCCCGTGCACGGCTCTGTGCACTGTCCTGATGCTGAATCGCTCTCTGAGTCGCCTTCAGTGGGGCTCAGTGTTTATGCTTTGTGTGGGAGTAACTCTGGTGCAGTGGAAGCCAGTAGAAGCCACTAAGGTTCAGGTGAGATGGGGCAAGTGGAACAAAGTGCACCAGATAATTTATTATTAGCTTTTCTAATATTATGCATTATAATTAAATACAACCTTTTTTTCATACACGCACGCATGCACGCACACACACACACACACACACACACTTATATATATATATATACTACTAATGTATGTCAAAAATGCTAAACTGTTATTCTACTGAGATTAACTTTAATATCAAACTCCATTTACATGTTATTACAATAGATCTATCATTTTATCTATATTACAGATTGAGCAAAACCCTTTACTTGGATTCATGGCCATTGCCATTGCTGTCTGCTGCTCTGGATTTGCAGGCAAGTTTGACATAATTTATCTTGTCTAGTGTTTTGTTGGAATGGTGTAATTTCCATTGCTCCATTGTTTTTTATCTGCCGTTTTTCCATTGTTTAATGATTTTATTTAGGAGTCTATTTTGAGAAGGTGCTGAAAAGCTCTGACACCTCTCTGTGGGTGAGGAATATCCAGATGTACATTTCTGGGATCGTGGTAACACTCATTGGTGTTTACATGACTGATGGAGAGAAAGTCCTGGAGAAAGGCTTCTTCTTTGGATACACGCCCTGGGTCTGCTTTGTCATATGTAAGTGCTATCAAGGAACTCGCAGTGCTTTAATTTGATGTTATCCAAACATTTAAAACAGGTTTGGCATTGTAGTGAGTGAAGGGTATTGTGTTTGTGTTCTTGTGAAGAATGCAGCTTGTTTTAATCAGATGAACCTTTAATGTCATTGTTCTCACAGCAACTATTACACACTGTCCACATATTGTACCAGTGCTCTTCCTATTTCTGTCTTCTTTAATATATAACACACAGTGCTACACTGAATAACAGCGCGCCCTTGTAGCATGCGCCATAATAGCTACTGATCATAACAAAGGGCAGCTGTGGGCTTGCCACATGCATCATGTGAAATTGATATTTCACATGCATTAAATAAACTGGCCCAAAGTCACTGGGATAGGCTCCAGTCACCTGCGACCCCGGGAACGGGAATAAGCGGTAGAAAATTAATGAATGAATGATAAATAAACTGTAATAAATATACTAATTCAGTAAAAAAATCACACACAAAAATATTTGTAGAATTTTCTATCTCGTGCATAGTCTTAACAAGGACACCTCCACTACCATTGTTGACATTTCTGAGTGGTTAGCTCTATCTACAATGGGCGTCATCCCACGGTTACAGAATTTGTCCTTCTCTAACATTATCAGTTTCCATGGTCAACTCGTCTCCCAGAAGCAGTATGCTATGCACTTCTCATTTTATCTCGGCCAGCTTGTCTCCAAGGTGGCCTCTTATTTAAACCTCAGTGTGTGGAAGCATAGTCGGGCTTGAATAGCAAATACTAGCACAATGTGTTGAGTATTCAAGTTGCCGGGTCCGGACTGATGGTAAATAAACTTCTCCTGCCTCAGACATCCAGAGTCTCCTGCCTCTCCTTACAACTCTAGGACTCACTGGCACAACACTTGTTTTTCCCTATCAGTAACAAGTATGAAGGTGCTTCATTGGTTATTGCTGGTATGCTTGTACCTAAAATGAAAAGATTCCATATTTTAATTGACAAAAGGCTGGGATGAATTTGTAGTTGTAAGAAAATAGACTCATTATACTCTAATTTGTCATCATTATTGTAATAATTCATAGACCTCCTCCAATGAAATGCATAAGTAATGTCAGGTCAGCTGCCCCGCTGTACTCTCTTTGTCACAATTCAAGAATTCAAGAATTTATGGATTTTCAGGCAAAGTTTTTCATCCTTAAACGAAGGATTTTGTGAATTCCCCATTTTAAAAGATATTTTTTTCATTTCATTTGAATTTCTATGACAAGCGGGGACTGGCTCCATGTCAAATCGTTCAAATCAGGAAGGAATCCCTATGCCTGAACCCCTGAATATTTTAAATATGGCTGTGATGTAACATTTCCATACCATGTTTATGGTGTCTCCAGTCCTGGCGAGTGTGGGTGGACTTTACACCTCAGTTGTGGTGAAGTACACAGACAACATCATGAAGGGTTTCTCTGCTGCAGCGGCCATCGTCCTCTCCACTGTGGCCTCTGTCGTTCTCTTTGGACTCCAGATAAGTACGTCAACAGTTCAACTCCTGGGTTAGACGCATCACAACATTCAGCCTGGACAGTTTGATTGAGATGGGGGCAAAAGTGATATTTAATAAGATGATTTTGTTGTGTGATTACGGTAATCATCATTTTATTTCTCATCAAAGTACCATAAAAACAACTTGGGAAAAATATCTCATTGCGATTTTTCTGACCAGTACTGTGATTGCGATTAGATTTGCAGTTAATAAGATTTTGTTAAAAGACATTAAAAGACACATTTCAAATGGGTTCAGGAGAATGGCCAAAAAGACTGAAATAGGTCTATGAACTGACTAATAAAATAATCACGTCACATTGAGGCCTAAATCAGAACAAGGGTTAGCAGTTCTTTTGCTAAATAAAACCGGATATTTTGTTGTTTGTGGAGGAAACAATGGCACTTCAAAAATTGCATCCTTTGCTGCCAGCCATTTTCATCCATTCAGATTACAATTTCGATTAGATTTAATTATGCAGCCCTGTTTTATAGCACTAAAAACCTACATCCTTATTGAGGGCATCCACATACATGACATAACTTAGCCTGGTTATGAGTATGCTATCTGCTTGTCTCCATGGAAATCTCATTGCTTTTCCTTAGAATGTTCCACAGTATGGCATATACATGTCCATCTCCATGGAGTGCATATGATGTGCCCACCACCAGAAATCAACCCTCGACTTATTTCAGTTTTTCTTATAGTCTCTAGTAGGGCTGTAGTCGACTAATGAAATTCTTGGTCGACTAAAGACCTGCCCTATCGTCTGTTTAGTCGACTAACCGCGGTAAAAATAACAAAACTATAAAGTATCTCCATGTATTTGTCCCAAGTTGCACTTAAATGAATACAACTGCAGAGGAATCCATGCTAAAACAAATATTTATACTTTATAAAAGTACTAGGACACAGTATTTATATGTTACATTTTCAGCTCACTTCACATCTTCTCGTTTTTGCTACATATATAATTTGAATCTGGATAAAATTATTAGTCGACTAATAAAAATCTTGAACAACTAAGACTCCATCGACTGATTAATCGACTGAATCAGAATCAGAAAACGATTTATTGCCATTGTCAGTGAAATTCACAAACATAAAGCAATGAATAAAATATAAAATATAAAAAATATATAAAAAGGCATGCTATAATAAATGATTATAGCCCTAGTCTCTAGAGCCAAACATAAGAGATATGACATTTCTCTGTTTTACTTTGTTTTTTATTATATATTACAGTGTGAAAGTGTTTTACATTATGATGGAAACGTGAATGGTACAATGTTGTTTCTTTCTTCTGCAGCTCTCACATTTGCCTCTGGTGCCCTGCTGGTGTGCGTTTCCATTTACTTGTATGGCCTCCCAAAACAAGACACCACCAAACTGCCTCGACAAGAAGCAGACAAAGAGCTCAAAGCAAAACTTATATCGGTGTAACCTCTACACGGGAACGAACTTGTCACAGCAGACTGCCAAACCTGGAGACTCTGGTGCTTGCTGTTTTTTGTTTTGCCAAATCAATTTCAGTGTACAAAAAAGTAGTTCTCCTTAAAAGGATCTGGAGGAACACTGCCTCTCTAGCCCTTAGCTTTAAGTGTAAAAAAACAGAAAATAATTTGGGGAAATTACCAATTGGATTTTTTGTACATGTGTCTTTACTTTTGACAATGGGATTGTACATATACAAAGGGTCATTTAAGACTTGTCACTGGTCTTCAGTTGTACTGGAGAGCTGTAAAACTGGACTGTGCCTCTGGATCTTTGACATTGGATTGCTGATGTCATGGGATCTCAAACATCTCAGCTCCTTGTAGCGGAGCCTTTAATTGTTTATTATCTTATGTCTCTTGTACATATCACTTGACTCACAGGCTGCATGTGTAATATTTCACATTTCTTGTTTTTTAATTAATATTTGTTGAATCAAAACCATTTTTTCAAATCTCAAGTTGAACTTCTTTTGATCAAAAATGGTTATGAATAATATATAAAGGCAAAAAGTTAAAAGAGTTAAACAATTGTAATAAAAAAAGTTTTATTTACACATAATTTTACATTTTTGCGACCGGTGTTACGCCCAAGAGCTTCATTCCATTGGCCAACACTGAACAAGAACCTCTAAACAGACGCCTTCGTGCCTGCGAAATATCAGAAATGCAGTTGCGATCAAAAGTTTAAGAGTTGAATAAATTGCAAAAGTCACATTTTGCTTGGTTGGATCTTAACAAGGTTTCAAACAGAGCTTCAATAAACAACAAGAATGGGAGAGAGGCAAAAGAAAAGTTTGAGTAAACATTTTATTGAAAACAACAAACTGAAATAGGCTGTTCTGCAGCTAATCAAACGTTTGGGACCACATGCCTTTAAAAGCTCAAATCTGTGCAAAAATGCGGATTCAGTGTCATTTTCTGTCAGGTTTTTATACTGTCATGACGTTCTGATGGCAAAGGCAAAAAAAAACGTTTATTTTTGAACATGCTCGGGTTGTTGAGCTGCATAAGCAGAGCCTCTCACAGCGCGCCATCGCTGCTGAGGTGGGACACAGTAAGACAGTCATTTTGAATTTCTTAAAAGATCCTGAGGGTTATGGAACAAAAAAGTCAAGTCACGTGGAAGACCCAAAAAAATTACAAGACACTGGACAATCCTCGACCCAAGTTAAGGCCGTTACCTGTGCCGACTGCAGCCCAATAACCATCAGGCACATCTGCCACTGAAGGGCTTCAAACACAAGAAACTTCTTCAAAGGCCTCGTCTCCTTGAACACCACAGAACTGCAGCTTGGACTTTACAAGTGACACCAAACATGGGACACTGAAAGGTGGAAGAAAGTTTTATTCTCTGATGAGAAAAAAATACAACCTGATGGTCCTGATGGTTTCCAATAATACTGGCACGACCAGCAGATCCAAGTAAATGATCTGGGGTGCTTTTCCCTTCAGTGGAACAATGGAGCTCCAGGTGGTGCAGGGGGCTCTGTGCAGATGTTGCAGAGAGCAGCCCTCATGACTGAGGCCCTCGTCTGTGGAACCAGCGGGTTTTTCAACAGGACAACATTACAGTTCACAAATGCTTGATGCATTTCCAGGTGTGGGAGTGGAAACATTTCTCCAAGTGGTGAAGTGATCAATAATAACGGTGGCACCACTCTTTACTGAGTTTATCTTTAGGTTAGGTTAAAATTTTTACTCACACTTTTTTTTTTGTCTCACCCCCATTTCTTGTTGCTTATTCAAGGTCTACTTGGCACCTTGTTAAGATCCAACCATGAAAAGGTGACTTTTGCCGTTGATTAAACTAGATTAAACGTTTAATCGGGACAGTATATATCATGTAACGGTTCTCTGATATGTATGTTTATCTAAACTAGGGGTGCAACAAGTTAATCGATTAATCGCAACTAATTGATTTTTAAAAAATAATAATCAACTAATTTAGTAACCAAGTAATTGTTAACTGGTCTATACAAAGGTTCCAAACGAGCCAAGAGAAGATTTATGACTCAAATTGAGTTGTAAACATTATCCTCAAATGGCTTCACTTCAGCTTTATCTGGACTGAATTTAGTAAAAAAAAGAATTTTGTTTGCATGACTTTTGCATTTGAAACAACTAATTAATTAATTTGATTGACAGAATAATCGCTAAACGAATCCATTATCAAAATAATCGTTAGTTGCAGCCCTAATCCCAATGAACTGTTTTTGTTACCTGTGCCACTTCGGCAGGGCTGCCTTTCACGGGCAGCTCTCTGTGTGCAGAAGCAGTCAAGTGGCTGGGGAAGATGACAAATATTTTTATCACACGACTATGATAAGCACTACATGACTATGAAGCACTACATCAACAAAGTAAACATCCTGAGTTCTTACCACAACTTCAATAAAAAGTTGACCAGGTGCTTGGGCTGCAGATCCTGAGATGACTGGAAAAGCACTTCGTCATAGCTAAATCAACATTTGAATAAGACACAAGGTAAATACTGAAATCTACTGTATTTAGTTGTGGGTAAAATGGTTGGGTACAATGATTTACCGAAGAAGATGCTGCACAATAGAGATAGCAGATGGCTCGTTCAACAGAGAAGGGTCAAAATTAGCTGCTTCCAAGTCTTCATTCTTTTCTAGTAAACTGCAAACAAATGAAAAGGAATACAGAGAGACAAGACTGCACTTAGTCAATGTAAAAGAAGTAGAAGAAGAAGAATAAAAACATAGTAAAATAAATATCAAAACCTGCAGAGACGTGCGTGGGTGTACTGGAGGAAGACCCCAGTGTCGCCCTGAGCCTGTAAGATTCTGTCCCAGTTGAAGCTGTAATCAGACTGAAGAGGCCCTTTAAAATCCTGAAACAAAAAAAATAAAATAAAATATATATATACACACATATAAACTACAGGGTGTAAGATGCTGCAGGGAAAGCATACATGGAACGGCATAACCATGTCTGGCACAGTGTACAGAAACGTCTGTGCGGAGTATGGACTGGAAACCCAAAGGTCAAAATGGGAAACACCTCCAAAGGTGGTAGAGAATGACCGAGCGAAGATCCTGTGGGACTTCCAGATACAGACTGACAGAATGGTAATGGCAAACCAACCAGACATCGTGGTGGTGGATAAAGAGCAAAGGAAGGCCGTTGTGGTTGACGTGGCAACACCAAGTGATGGCAACATCAGGAGAAAGGAACATGAGAAATACCAAGAGCTCAGAGAAGAGCTGGAGAAGGCCTGGAAGGTGAAGGCCAAAGTGGTGCCTGTGGTGATCGGAGCACTCGGGGCAGAGTGTTCCCCTTGAAGTTTCAAAGGGAATTCAGTGGGCATAGATATGGAGAAATAAATCATTTGGAGCTCACAAAAAGATACCAGAGAATAAAAGATAGTACAGAATATCTTCATTTTGCATGATATGGCATGATATTGCTTATGATAAGCTTTTAAACATGCTCTTGAGTACCTTAAAGGTCCCATATTCTTCTATTTTCCCCTTTACACAGTCTATTCTAAGGGCTTTGTTGATAAAATTTTGCGTTGTGCAATATCCATAACATAACAGTTTCCAAAAAACACCCATTTCTTGGACTGGCCCCCCTCCTTGCAAAAGCAAACGGCTCACTCTGAGATCTGACCCCCCCGAACAGAGAGCAGCCTGCTCCCCCCATAGAACTATAATAAAACCTGGAAGATGAATCCAAGATGGCCGTCCTGTTTATCCCTATGGAGAGTGCTCATTGGCGCATGACCCCAAAAAAGTTTCTTACTTCCGCATTTACTTCCTGATACGAAGGCTGACATCTTTGTTTTACTTCCTGAAACGATGGCTGCCATCTTTGTTTTACTTCCTGAAACGATGGCTGCCATCTTTGTTTTAGGACGCCACGTGACGACAATCCCCCACTTCATATAAAAACGGTAATTTCGGTGATTTTAGAAACGATAGAAAAGAACATTTCCTTCTATTTTATTTAAATACAGATAATAATTCAGTACTGTCTGCAATTATAATGTGACATTTGAGAAAAAGGCTGGTTCCAAGAGGCTGCAGTACCTCGCAGTACCTCGCACGGCCACAAATCAATCTGGGACCACAGACAGAGGGGGCGTACCTTATCCAGTTCTTTTAATACATCCATGGCTCCCCCGCCCAACTCGCGCGCCTCCCCCCGCCCAACTCGTGCCGAAGCCTAGAGCGGAGATAGTGCGCATGCGCCGTGTGCTCCAGTAAACAGCGATACACAAACACGGGAATAAACCTTTTATCCTCCTGGCGGTGCGTCGTGCTGAGTCCTACGTCCTGGATCTGACCTGGAGTTTGACGTGCTCCAGTACCTCGACGACGGACGTTGCCGTTTGGTAAATAACAAGCTAAATCTTCTATCTGTTGTATCCATCGTGTAATTACTGTGTAGCATTAGCATTAGCTGTTTTTATTCTGCGGCTGCGCGCTTCCCGGAGGCGTGGCTTAAACACCTGGGCCATCCATGGGAAGCCGGCGTCATCCATGGGATGAGCCCCGCCTGCCTGCTCAGCCGAGGGGGACAAAAACGACAGTTCTCTAGCGCAAACAAGCGGGCATCAATCAAAAAACCACTTTGGGCACACATACGAGGCCCAAATAGCACTGTAGGAAGGTTAAAACCTCTGAAAAGTCGATTTTGCATGTTATGGGACCTTTAAGTTTGGCCTTTTTGACCTTTTTGTAAAACAAAAATGAACATCTGTATCTGGTTCTGTTTGTCCTGCACTTGCTGAGTTAGGTGCCATGTACTGGCTGTATCGTGCCAATAGCATGCGCAAGCACAAGCATGCGTTAATGATAAATGTGAGTGAGCTAGTTAGTTTGTAGTGAGTGTTTGGACGGCAGAAATGCTCAGAACGAGTTAAGGACAGCAGAAGATTCACAGATAAGTGACGTCTGAAATTGGAGAAAACGAGGATTTTCCAATCAATATTCCTCAAAATGGCATAAATGCAGCTAAATGCAACTTCAGGTATGTTTTTGATGCTGGAAAATTGTTAGAACATGGTTAGCTCAAAAAAGTCACTGTAGCAGAATATTGTGAATTAAGAGGAAAAGCAGATAAAAAAAAAAAAAAAAAAGAGTACCTGGACAATTAATGCACTCAATCCCACTTTCTCTGCTGTGTCCTCTGGATCTTCAAGTTCCTTTGTTGCTATGATGGAAAAGCAAACAATGTATGGTTCTATAAAGTTTTTACTCACATTCATGGCTTAATATATCACTTCATCTAAAATTTTACATGTGATTATATTTAAAAGTCTACAGGTTTGGTTTACTTTTTGACTGGCTAATGTTGTGTAGCATCCTGGTGCGGGCCTCGTCCAGAACGTCCTCCAGAAAGACCACCTCTCCAGTCCGAGTCTTCATCCCCTTCACCAGACCAAATGGGACATGTCGACATCTGCAAATGAAAGACTCTCACCATAATAAACAAAGTATTCATATACTGGATTAAAATCTGCTGAAATTCATGATTGCTCTCCTGTGCAGGTGGCAGGTATATTCATAGAGTCTGTGTGTGTGTGTTTTAATAACCATATAGTCATTCCAGCTATTTTTAAAATAAAAGAGCAATTTTATCTGTATTTGTCCATCTTATAGTCACTGTGATGGATGTTATCATTGGTGGAAGACATTGTATAGATATAGAATAGTCTTAATAGAGTAAATATGCTACATTTACAGAAATGTTGATAATGTACACAGTCCTTGTTAAATAAATAAATATTGTACAAAAGCTATATTCCACCTTTCAGCCCAATGGTGTCCCAAAGCTGGTAGAATCTGGAACAACTGCTGGAAGTGGTTGGCTTGACTTTTATCTGTCTTCATGAAAAAGAAGAAACAATGAGTTTTTTTTTAAAGGGGACATATGTGAAATAGACTATTTTGACTGAAGTCGATTAAGATTAATCCATTGTTGCAGTTTGTAATTGACTTCATGTAAAATGATGATCTACTCATGTAATAGTTCAGTACTAAACACCAGAAAAAGCCTAATATGTCTCTAACAATGGTATGGCAAAGAAGTATAATACAAAAAAGTCTCAGTATAGTAAAAATGCTAACTATACAGCATTCATATTTCGCCTCTCTTACTCACTCTCTCTCTCTAGATAAAGTGTATTATGCAGGTCCCAGGTGGACCTGTGAGAGCAGACGGAGGCGGTTTAAAGCGCGTTATGTGTCACCGCTGCTCTGTTGGTGTGGATTGTTTTATTTAGCAGACACCCATCTGGATACACAGCTTAGTTGGGAAAAACAGCAAAAGTCTTACCACATAGATCATCTCTGTGAACTTGTACCTATTTTTTCTATCAATAGCAGCAGCAATATCTCTGCAATACAGACAGAAATGGTAAACAATGGTTATATAGTAGTGGTTGAAGCTGCAGGTGTTTTAAATCATACCTAGTGATGTAAAGCGTGGTTCCATCACTACGACGTACAGTGCACACATTGCTCAAGTCTCCAGAGACTGAAAGATCCACTACGCCTGTGCCCTTCCTGGGAAGATGAGTTTACCATTATCACATATACTGTATACAAATGTTAAGACTTTTAGCCATGTCATAATTGTTTTCCCCCCTCATTCACACACTCAAACTTGTACTTAGAACGATTCATGCATGTTTGAATAATCTTTATTCTCCTGGAAAACGACCACTGCTCTTTGCTTACATTGTTCTCTGATTTTATTCTTAAATCAGAAAACAGGTAGAATTCAGCCGCTTTATTGGCTGGCCCGCAATTGTTTTAGAAGTTGATGGGTCGGTGATCTTTTTTTTTCAGTTAGTTGACTCAAACAATTATTTTAATTGTACACTGAGACTTTTTTTTAATGAAAAAGTTGAATTATGGTGATGATGATTTTTATTTATCGAGCGCTTTTCCACCTAACAGGCATTCAAAGCGCTCCCAAAAGTGGATATTTTCCACAGTTCCTTGTAACTTACTCCGTAGTTTTCAACAGGCCTCGCCTCTGCAGCTGCTCAACCACCTCCTGAGCCTGGCTTTGGTGAAGGGACTCTCCGGAGTAAACATCAAAATGCACCCCTAATCGCTAAGATAAAATACAATTATTCAAGGTTTATTCTTCATCAACACTGTGAGCATAATTAGTTAGTTACCTTATACACATGCTGGTACTCTTCCACTGTGATGTCCCTGAAGCGCTGCCATAAACCTACCGCCTCTACGTCGTGTTCCTCCAGTTTTCTGAAAAAGTCTCTGGCCTCTTGTCGCAATTTTTCATTGTGTTCAGCTTCTGTGTTCACTTGCACATAGACCTGAAGGACAGAAAAACATATACACAACTGCTTTATTATCATTGTTTCATTGTGGTTGCTTCATGGTGTACGTACCTGGGCTCTATCAATCAACATAAAGATTACATACATTAAATCCTGCAACAGCCAAACAAAGCCATCTGACAATGGAAGTCACATCGTTCTAAGTGAAAAAGCCTTCTCTAGTGACTGAACAGGTTTACCCACAAACAAAGTGCAAACAATGCCTTTTGACTGAATGGAAGAAAAATTACCCCAGTCCACTTACCTCAAACAAATGCTGTAATGGATTGTCTCTCAGTTTTGAATAGGATCCAAACTGTGTAAAGCCAACGCCTAACAAACCTTGACAAAAGTAAAAAAAATAAAATAAAATCACTTATGCTAAAATGAAAACTTGTTTAATAATAGGACTATTATCTGACCAGTATTGGTATATAGTATATAGATTTATGATTTTTGTTTTTAAAACAGCATTCTGTTCAAGGTCATATTTTAGACACAATGAGGAGAATTGACAAAAAGACTGAAATATGAATTGACAAACGAATAAAACAATCACCTGTGTTATGTTTTGGTCATGTTCAGCATAGCTTTTTTGTTGCTTTTAGTCAAGTCAAGACAGTTTTAGGCAGGTTTTTGTCACTATTAGACGTATTTGTGTCGCTTTGGTTCACGTTTTTGTCACTTGTTTCAGAACCTAAACTTCAGGGTCAGCAGTTTTTTATGCAGAAAAAACAGGATATTTTATTATTTGTGGAGGAAATTATTGCACATAAAATTATTGCTTTTGAAATATTTTTTTTTATAATGAAATATAATAGTATACCCATTCAAATTTCTATTTCAGTTCAATTTCAATTAATTGTGGATATCAAAATACTTTTACATCGGCTACTTAGTAAGTTAGTTAGGACAGACTACAAGTACTACAAAATTATATGTGCACTGTGTAACTTTCTTGATGGCCACCTGCTTGTCTCCCTTGAGAGGTTATTGCTGGGCCTGGAATGTCCCACAGTATGGTACATTCACTTACAGGTGTTTTTATTGCTCAAAAATACATAATTGATTTTTAACTTGGCCTAGTGTTGTCATCTACTTGTCTCCATGGAGATACACAGTATAACTTGAAAGCCATCGTCCAGGGAAGGAGACATCTCCTTGCAGACAAGCAGACAATGAGGGGTTATTCCCATTACAACCATATTGTTATCAAAGCCAAAACACAAATAAATTACGCAATAGTTCTGATTTGACAAATAATAATGTTGTTAAGAGCTTTATTATGGCCTGTCTCTTTTTTCCGTTTTAGAACTCCTCTCTACTTCCTGTAATTTTAGACTTTTATTTTTCAAATTTCTTCAAAACTGCAACTTAACAGATGTTCAACTATTATATATTATTTATTAAGTATTTACCACAGGTGCCATCCACCAAACTACCGGTAAGTCATATTAGAAAAACATGGGAACATGTCATAAAGACTTTAACATTGCACAACTGCTTCTACAAGAAACTTAGCTTTTATTTTACTTTTAAAGCTGGTAGTAGTATTAGTAATACACTGGTAAATTTAAGAATACTAGTGAGGTTTTCTTTTGAATTTGACAATCTTCACTCACCAAACTGCATGCCCCAGTCTCCCAGATAGTTCATTCGGATAACTTTATTCCCCAAAGCCTGCTTCAGGTTTGCAATGAAGTTCCCTGTTCAGAAAATATAGGTCAAGTTTACTTTATTAAAAAAAGCAACTCTAGAAGTTCAAATGCTCACCAATTATAGTAGAGCGGAGGTGTCCAGCATGGAACTTTTTGGCAATATTTGGAGAGCTGTAAAATATAAACAGAATAAACGTAAAGGATTTGCAGTAGTCCAAAGTACATGCAGTGGTGCCACAAACCTGTATTCTACCAATGTGGTGCCACGATTAAGTGTGTTCAAAAGCTCACTGTTAAAACCAAATGTTGCAACATTCTCTGATTCAAAGGGCTCCAACATTTTCTGAAAATAGATGAAGAAACCATTTACAGCCGAAAATAATTTGGATTTCATAAAACAGTTAATTGATTACTAACCTGAATGAGAAGTTTACGGTTAATTGTGAAGTTGATGGCTCCGCTTCCAGCATAAATTTCTTCAACCACATGGTCTGGTTGTAACTAAAACAAAAAATCTCTTTATTTTTGATATATTGGTTGTGGTGTCACACAAAGTCTTCTCTGGCATCATAGACAAGTTAAACTGGATGTAATATGTTGGTGGAAATGCATTTCAGTGCAGTATATTTTAGGCGCAGGACTTTAGGGCAGAGGTGTGCGAGAAGAAAAATACGGCGGTGGGGTATATTTTTGGAAAACAGATGTTCAATCTGTTTGATCTTTTAGACACAGTTCTGTAATGCGGTGGCTACATACTGTTTGCAGTCTGAATACCAGCTGCACAGAAAATAACAAGTAAATATCATAGCCTGCCACTTGCTTTTATTAAGGAGCTTACCTGTCTGGTTAGGTCCTCTGTCTGCAACTGTATGTCTCCTGTTGCAGGTAAAATCCCACTCAAACGTAACAGACTCAATGACAGTTTAAAGTCAGGAGTCTGCCTGTGGAGGACACATACTAAATGAACACAGTGAGTAAAGTACTCACAACATAGTCAATTTCAAGGTGAAAATACAGTTTATAGTAAATTGTGGTTATTTGGAGCTAATGAGGACTTGGCTTTGGCCTTCCCTCTGTTTTTTTGATTTGGTTCTAAATTGGACACAAACTGTAGCATTAACAACATACTCGGTGTTAACCCTTAAAATTATGCTCAGCTAAATCTTAAACCTTAATAATTGATTTATATTAGTGATGAGCAATTGCATTGTTTTAGTCATGTGTTCTATATTTACATATAGACAGCGTAAATAAAAAGTATGTCTACTTAAAAATGCACACTGTATGTTTTGGTGTGTATAGGATGGATGTAGTATGCAATAATAACAATGCAGGATAAATAAATCACTGTTTTCTGAAGACTGGGACAGCAGACAGGGCTGGCAGTAGGTGCTCCTCGGGCTGCTGCAGAGTCCTGCCCAGCTGTAAACCCAAACAAACACACCATAACTGCAGGGTTACATTAAATAAAGTCTATGCTCAGGCTCAGGGTGAACCCTATGGGGTCAACCCAAGCTCCAGGACATTTTACAAAACGGCTCCACACTAGTTTTACCAAATTTACCTTTGCAGCGATTGTTCTTCTAAATAAGCAGGCCATGCTCCTTTAATCATAATTAAATCTCTGTAATATCATCGTGTTATTCTACAATTTGCTTTACACGGCATGTTAACCAAAGCGCAACATAAGAAAGTACACTTCCTCATTGAACAGCCAATCAGAAACGTCGCTCCCTCACGCGTCATTTACAGCATAAGTGCGTTCGTTTTCTACAAAGCTCCGTCCAGAAAAACACAGCATCTCTGATAGTAACTTGTAGAATAGAATTACCTCTTTTGAACTTCCCTTTGAAATGACCAGCAAACACGTTCGATAGTGTTTTTTGCATTAGGCTAGAGCAGTGGTTCTCAAACCTTTTACCCCAAGTACCAACATAGAAAAGATATGGCTT
The DNA here is from genome assembly GCA_019453435.1 of Rhinogobius similis. NCBI lineage: Eukaryota > Metazoa > Chordata > Actinopteri > Gobiiformes > Gobiidae > Rhinogobius > Rhinogobius similis. The sequence goes on along the minus strand of CM033620.1, from coordinate 30,270,298 downwards.
TCTGAGTACCACCAAATCAAAATTGGGTCTAGATCAGGACTATTTCAGGTCTAAACAGCGATAAACCAGGCCTTAAATAGGAATACACCATTGCCACACTAGTTTTATCAAGAACTTTACTAGAACTCTAAGTAGAACTAGACCTAAGAGCACACTGACAATTTATCAATAGATTTATAAAGATATTTCATCACACAATTAAGTAGCTTCTTCAGTTCATGAAATTATGTGAGTACATTATATCAATTTGTTAAGAAGCATTTACAATAAAATACAAGGGTGAAAGAATTCTGACAGAGACATTTATGTAAACGCTTTATTTGTAAGCTTTTCTTGAACCAAAGCCCAATATAACTACTGCAAATAAAATATTGTTACATTGAACAAAACTCAAGCAAAGAAAAATAAAAAATGTTCAGTGTATACAAACAAAATAGCAGTAACTGCCGGAACAAGTTAAAACGATGCCTGAAAAGCCTGTGGCTAGAGTCCAGTCAAAAGGCTTGCAATCGTCCATTTGCATAAGTCCAATCCCTTTTCAAATTTACACTAACCTTCTTCTCAAAAGAAAATCGTTCAGAAAAAGAAGACATTGAAAGGCCAAGGGTGCGTGTGGCAGTGAGCCTAATGTGAAGGCATCAGAACAAACCAAAGATATATAGACAGGGCAGTTAAGAGGCCACTAGGAGCATCAGAGGAGCAGAGTCTGCTCCACTGATCGAGGTCCAGACACAGGCGACGTATGGCACAGCGACAATCCCACTGCCACCAAGTCCGGCAGACGCAGCACGCAGCAAGGCTCTTTGAAAACCAAGAACCAAGAACTCAGGACACGTCTGCCAAAAAGGAACAAAAAACAGAAATGAGCAAAAACATTTTAAGCTTAGTTTAGCATTTAAAGTAACACAAGATTACTTGTAAAAGTTAGTGGAAAGACCACCATCTGGTCCAGCTAATTAAGTTCCCATGACAGTGGATTAAGTAGAGTAGGCTACAGTGCACGTTAAGCTGTTTGCATAAAATATACATCTATATTCTTATGGCTCATACGACTGCTCTTCTCTTCAGTGTTAGGAGTTAAAGTACTGAATGTAGCACAACCTCCAGGGTCCTAACAGTTTCTTAAACCCAGATAATTAGGGGCTTATGACTGTAAGCCAACTAGAGATACTGACAGCTGGCCGGCTGCTCTCCAAATCTTCGCATCAGCTGATCATGTGTAAACTTCACAAAGGCATCATATTGTTCTGAAAAATATAAAATCGTGGTTAATTCACCCTGTTTAAATAAAAACTAAGAAAGAACACAAAAATGCAGACCTGCGAGTTTGGAGGTGAGGATCTCATCGTACTCCTCGCGGATCTTCTCCTCGCGCTCCTTCAGTAGTCTTTCACAAATCATGCCGACCTGTCTGAGCGAGAACAAGGGCTGCTCTTTCCTGGTGGGAGAAGACGCTCCCGAGGACATCCCTGATCACACAACCACAAATAAACACAAAAATGAAGTCACTCCAACACATTGGAACACATAACTAAATTAAATTATAAAAACAGATAAACTAATGGTGCTTTTTATGGTTTTATATTAAAAAAATAATAGTAATAATAATCTAATAATTTAGAACCGATGCCTTATTACATATGCAGCAAAATATCTAAATTTGTACTTGCATGACATGCCTGGAAAATGCAGTCTATGATTTGATGTCTTTGATGTGTTATATTCTTTTAAAATAACATTCCAGGAGTTTACGCATAGACGATTAACATATGGTTAGAGCAGTGTCCTCATTTTACCTGGAAGAGCAGCTCCACTGTGAATATTCTGCAGCTCCACCGGACAGCAGCCATCACCCTGCTGCTGGAAACCACTGTCCAGGTGCCGTCTCTTCTGCAACCGCTTGTACTCCTGCTTTATGTTTTGGAGAATTTGCTCTGCAAAGGCAAAACACAAGAGAAGAGAAAATGTCAGTTACCTATGTAACTTTAGTTCTACCAAAGCCCGTAGAGGGCGTAGCACATATGACATAGAACCATTACTTTTTTACTAGAGAATAGTAGAATATGGAAAAATAACACCAGAAAAAATAAATAGCAAAACACAACAACAATATTTGGATAATTCTTAGATTTTTTTTTAAGGTGGCAACATCATTGGATTATTATTGAGGCCTGCCAAGTATTCACAAGCACATTAGAGCAAAGAACTGAATTTAAATAATTATTTAACGTTAATCAATATAAACTAATATCAAATAGATGTTTGGAGAGAATTTTTTAGGCCTCAAGTAGGACACGTTGACGTTGCAACCTGGTAAAGCAGATAAGAGTTTAAGTGTTAGCCCCGGCGCAAACCGTGGATCAGTTTCTGCGTCATGTGTTTTGTTTAGCCAACTCACTCATAGCAAGTAGCGTTTATGTTACACTCCTGGAAGGCCACCCAACACAAAACAGAATTATATAACTATACATCTATAGTTAAACATGCAGCTTTACCTGTTGTGAGTCTCGACGACACTTCCCCAAAAGGCGAAGGCTCTAGACGCAGGTATTTCTGGGGCGATGACACCGGAGACACCATCGGGGCGCACCTCCGTCTTTTCGGCGAAGCCTGGTTCATTAAGGGGTCAAAATCCAGACTCCTCTTCAGAGTAGCCCCACAAGCCATTTTACTAATAGTTTTGAAAAGCTTTACAGCAGAATCGAGGTTACCCTGTGGGCCCCGGTCTGAGCTGCTAAAGCTAGCTAACCTTAGCAGCTAAAGATAGCAGCTTTCCGGGAGCGAAAATACGCCCTTTTACCTTATCTAATGAGCTTTGTCGATGAATTCTGGGACTTGAGAGCAATATAAAGCGTCGAGCCAACAAAAGATCAAAACTTCTACCGGTTAAAGCTGTATTCAAACAGATGATGATAGATTTAATGCCCGGGCTTCCAAGAGATTCATACAACGGCTAAACGCTTTCAGGCGATCGATTACCGTCCCTAACCAAACTCATCTACGCATGCGTAGGAGAACGTCTAAAGCCGGTAGTTGTAGTTTTCGTTTCAATTTGAGGTTCTATAATCTGCCTTGAAAAAACTACATCTCCCAGTGGTATAGACACACCGAGGGATTTTAAATTGTTTGGCAACAAACAAACATATACATACTTGCAGTTTCCGTTTCACACAGCATATACAATGTCACTATTATTTTATTTAAAGGTGCATTATGTAACTTTTTCTGGTGGAGGGTCCGCCACCTGCTTCTCTATGAAGAGGTTACTGCTTTGTCTTGAGCAGAATCCCTTAAACGTTAACTTAAAGAGGGACTAAACACAAATCAATTTTTTGATTTGTGAACATGGTGCTTTAATATCATTTAGGGTCACCAATATTTATTTATTATTATGTTATTATCTTGATAACAAAATTCAGACAAGATTTTAAAAATGCTTCAGGAAAGTGCCAAAAGATGCCTGTAAATATCTATAGAACAAATTGTAAATGGACCATCAGTTTAACCACAAAAGAGGGGAGGGATGCATTTGATGTTTCGTCTCTTTTTGACGTAATTTTAATAGTTATTATAGACAATAATTATAGACAATATATTCAATATTGTAATTAATCATAAGCTCCAAAACTATTGTAATATTATATTGTCTTTTTTTTTTCAATCAGCCTATCAGAAAGTTTGTGTCCACAACACAAGCTTTCCAATTGGGAGCCATGTGCGGTGAGGAGGTGTGCATGGTTTTGATACAGAAGCATAAACCAGTCTTCACTCTCCCTTTAGTTATCCAGGCGCTGCCCAGTATACCAGCTCTATTTGAAATGAGATTATGAACGCAGTTTAGATGTTAAATCCCACTTTAAGACAGTGGAAACACTTTCGGACCAGGCCTATGGAAACAAGGCTATAAGCATCCTTTAAAGGCCGATCATTTAATTTGACACTTTTTAACATAGGCCTTTAACATGACCAAATAATTAAATTATAGTCACTGTTCAATCTGTTCTGTTATAACAAAATATAGTTATTGCTGTAATGCTATAGCCCAAGAATTTAAATCTAATAGTTTGGCCAAACAGATTTGTTTCAAATATTCAGATTTTAGATATGCTATCTAAAATCCCTATATTTTGCAATATTGGTTTGTTCGTCCCAGGTCAATTTACCAACAATTAATCAAAGAAAACTGAAATTATATTATTAATTTGACTGAATGTAATATTAGCAATTTTTCGTCAGAATAAATAAATACATTAATAAACATAATAAAATTAAATCTTCACAGAATTCTAAATCTATTGTTAAACCCATGTCGTTATTTTAATGAAAACTCCATTAAAACATTCAATTTGGGGATAAATCTGTTCACCTTGTCCTCGGAGATCCATTGTCTAATAAGCTATGCATTATGAAGAAAAGCTCGCTTGCATCTGTGTCACCAGATGCTGGGACTTCACACCCACATCTTTACGCGCACATTTGAGGAAGCGAGCAGATGTTGCTGTCAAAGCCAATTTTATTGTCTTTACAAGTAGGCATTTGAAAGAGCTATCATAGTGGACACAAGGGGGCACTGTTCCTCTATCGATGTCCTTGGCTCGAGTATGATTCATGAGCTGGGGCAGAGATGGTCAGACCTATTATTTTTATTAGTCGGCCAAATAAAATGCAGGCGATTTTGACAACAATTTGCAACTTTATTCAAAAATTTGAAAACAGCAATACTAAAAACACTTGTGTTTTTTGTCATTGTTATGCCACCAATGTACAGAAGCCACTCGACAATTGACAATTTGATCTTCAATACTCACTAATACAGAGGCAGCGAAGCATACTGATACAGCTGTCTGACGACTTTACACCAAGATAAATGTCTACAGGACGATTGTGCTGTGATCTCTAAGGTTTTCAAAGTACTACATTGTTTATTTGAAAAATCACATGTTCTCAGATTGTTTTGTAAGACCAGTTGTTGCTTTTCTACATTATGCATACACACAAGCTTTATTTCAAGTAACCAGCTAAAAGAATGACCCCTTATTTTATTTATTTTTTTCACAAAAAATGAATGTTTAATGCCAGAAGGGTTTTTACTATAGGTTTGAGCATGGTTTAGCTTTTATTTTCCCCATTGAAAAGAGGTCTGCTGCAACAGTTTAGCACTAAAAACAGGTTACTGCAATAATGAAAGGCTCAGGGTGGATAAATATCACACTATAGCACACACACGATAATAGTCAGTCATACAGTCCATGTAATATCTCTTCAAACACACATTTGTGACAGTAGTGACCAGCACACTGCGTCCAAACTCTCCAAGGCGTCCAAGCTTTGGCCAGAAGCTTGTGGAGTTAGCTGCTGCTAAATGACTCAGACACTTTCATTGTAACACTGTACAGTTGGTTAGATTTACATTTGAACTTGAAGACACTTTAAAAGTTTAACAGTTAGAGAGTGGAGCTAACATTAGGGACAACTATCGCTGTCCAAGAAAATGCCGTTTGAGATTTGTAAGGACAAACCTCAATATTTTATCTTATCTTTGAGTTGTATATGATGCTGATTTGTTTTATTTTTGCATGACCTTTCATTCACTTGTTAAGTATAATAGTATTTGCCACTCACTGAGTGTTGTCATGAGTTAGTTCTTTAAGACAAATGATGCCAACGTAGAGTTATGGTTTAGTCTTCATAATTGTCCATATGCAGCATGTAGATGAAGCCAGAAGTCAAGGCCTAGGTTTGTTATGGTGCAAGACACACATGACGTCAACATGACACAGTCAACGAGTTGAATCAAGAACATCAGTAGCCCCTTATCCCATTGATGAAGTTATATTGTTTTCAAAACCTGAATTCACAGTATAAAAATAGAATATACCTTCACTAAGTGAGTATCACAGAGTCTATGACACACTTATCGTACTCCTTTCATTAAAGTTGTGAGTCTTTTATGACCTTGCAACACCATTTGGCACTTGGGCACACAAATGACGCACTGCAGTCTCCAAAGCCAGTGTGTGACATGTCAGCTGAAATGGTGATTTTTCTCCTTAATTGTGTTGGATGTTTTGGGGTGACATTTACAGCCCTACACAGCTTCTGCGGAGGTGTCTGTGGACACAGAGATAGTGACTTTGGCGATTTTCACAGTGGTCTTGACAGCGCTTTCTGCGGCGCGGTGTGCAGAAATGTGTCTGTTTTGACAGTCTGACTCCAGACTGTTGTCCAGCTGCTGCCCGCTGCCCCGGCAGGCGTGGCATGAGCTCAGGAAGGCGTGACGCAGGTCCTTGCTCCTCAGCGCGTAGATGATGGGGTTCACTGTAGAGTTGAGCAGGCAGAGCATGCTGCAGAAGGCAAATACTGTCTTGATATCATCATCCATCCTCCAGAACAGGTCGTACACCATGATGGCCAGCACAGGCCCCCAGCAGATCACCAGCACCACCAGGATCAGCACCAGGGTCTTGGCCAGCCGGATATCCATGCGTGCCTGCTCCGGCCGCGTGGTCTGCACTTTAGTCCCATCGGCAGAGTACACCACTAGGCTCTTCTGAGAGGCGCGGCTCAGCATGCGCACAGCGTGGTGGTGTGCCTTCCACAGGATAAATATGTAGGCGTAGATGATGAACAGGACCAACACACTGGTGACTCCGATCCAGAACATCAGATAGTTCTTGTCGATGAGGGGGAAGATGTTAGAGCACACAGAGTTGAGGCGCTTACAGTTCCAGCCAAACAGAGGTAGCACTGCAATGACTATAGAGATGGTCCACATCATGCAGAAGGCAATGACGGCCTTGGTGCGCGTCACAATGCGTCTGTAGGCCAAAGGGCGGTGGATGGAGATGTAGCGGTCTATTGCAGTGAGGAACAGACTGCCCACTGACGCAGTGAAGGAGGCGGTGACTCCGCCCAGCTTGAAAAGGAACACATTAGGACTGTCTTTCCTGTGGAAAATGTGAAAGTCCAGGAAGCTATAGACAAATATAATGCTGCCCAGGAGATCGGCAATGGCTAGACTGCCAATGAAGTGGTAAGAGGGTCTGCAGCGCAACGTGCGAGACTGGAGGATGACACACAGCACCACCAGGTTCTCCAACACAGTGAAGGTGCCCAGGGTCAGAGACAACACAGCAACAGCCAGTTGCTGGCTCGGGGTCAGGATCATGAAGCACTCCATGTCCATAAAGTTCTCCCCACACTGAATGTTACTGCCATCCTCCAGCAGCGTCCGGTTACTGAAGAGGTCTGTGGCATTGGTGGGGAAAAACGGGATGTTTTTTAAAATGAGCTCCTCATCCACAGGGACTTTATCTGGGAAAGAGTTACTGCGAAAAGCCGAAAGCGGCTTCTGCAGTGAGAAGGAGGATTTAAAGTCCACATTGTTGAGGGGGTCGTCATAGTTAGCATCGTTGGAACCAAGGAACTGCAGCCCGGAGGTGATAGTCCTGAAGGTGGTGTCGGCCACTCCGTCCAGCACTGACTTCATGGCTGCGGCTGTCTGCTCTTACACTTGACTCCTATAAATAATGAGAAAACACATTATATCTCCAAGAGCAGCATCTGAATGCGTTATTGTTGGATCTGCGTCCACGCCTTCAGAGTGAATTAATGTGTGTATTACATAATCTAAAAACATTCATGATTTTACATGCAATTAAGACTATATATTTGTTCAGAATTGGGCATAGTTTTTCCACGGTTTGATATTTGTGGATTTGCACAGCTCCAACAACACCATGTTCTCGTTGGCGCACAAACCATCAATCAATAAGCATCACTTTACAGAAGGACAGAGATAGGACTTTAATTGTTGTAATGGTTTTACAGACGATGTGCAGATAACACTGTTTACGCAAATCAACGTCAACAAATGTTCACTAAATGTTATTTATTTATTTACCTGAATTAAATACACACTGACTAGTTAATTCTATTGAAATTTTAACATTAAGTTTAAGGGCTGAGAGCAGTAAAATTAAAAAAATATTTGTGATGAGGCCACCACAAACAGTAATTCAATGATGATGCACAATGACAACAATTACTTCTCCACGTGCTAAACTGTACGAAGGTACTCACATATAATTACAAACACGTCGGCAATTTAAAATATCAGTGGAAAAGCTCACCTTACATAATGTCCAAAGTGCGCAGAATGAATCGTCCTTTATCTCCGCGCGTTAATCCAAGTCTGATTTTATGTAAAACCAGATGTCAATAACGAGTGGTATTAGTTAAAAAGCAATCCGCACTTGAACCATAGTTGTTTTTCAAAGTTGCACAAGTTAGAAAAGCGGTGCCTCTGCCGTTCAGCGCGCTGTTTTGGGGCACTTGGGTCCTGTTGCTGTGCCGCTGATGCTGCTCGTCTCTCTGAGCGCTCTCGCTCTTGTCTCTTCACACTTATGAACGCGCTCCTTCAAGCGCCCTAGTCACGTGTCCTCCTCCCGTTACGGCTTTATCTGCCCTGCCCATGAAAATCTGTCAAGTGTGGCGCATATAGGAACCAGGCAGACCAGACGACTGTGCAGCGCTGATTAGGATAAGGAAAACTGATTTTTAATTCGCAATCTTCTTCAGGGCTGGAAGATGTTATTGCTGCTTTGTTACTATGCAGAAATAGTTGGCCTATCCATTTTATTTAGGTCTACATAGTTCATTGTACAAGCAAAGAGCAGTTCCAAAGCCCAGCACATAGTCATAACAAAAACAATAACAAGAACACGTTTTTATTTATTTATTTTTACCCTTTTAAGCAGAGTAAGTGTGATTGGGCTATGTATTTTAATGTATTTATTTACACATTTGTGACGGTATCTTTCCATATGTAGTTTCATCTATATAGGCTAAAAACCTTGAAAAACACATTACAAATGTGCTATTTATTTGTTGGCAAAGAGATATTATATGGATTGCTAGTCAGTTATTTGAAGCAAAGACTTGTCCTTGATGTCCACATTTACTCACACAATAGCTTTTTTATGCTACCGATTTCGACTGTTGATTGTAATTTTCCACCATTTAAATATTTATGCAAAACAGACTCGGACAATGGCTGAATCAGTAGACAAAGGAGACGAGACTATGGAGTTGTTCAAATGTGAATAGACCATCATCATTGGGCACAGACAGGACATAAAGACAGGTGTAATTAGAGTCGCTCAGCTGTGGCGGCCATTTTGGGGTGAAATGGACAAAATGTTCCCCTAAAAATGAGGTGAAAACTGAAAACAGCCTTGTGTCTGTGCATGCCAGACCGTTTATGGCATTGGGACACTGCATGGACGATGATGACAGAAGAACTTCTAATGCAAGTATTCAAACGAGTGATGGAAGAGGTACTCATTTTTGTTACTCAACTAAAAGATAGATATGACAAGTAAAAATATTGAAGTACCCATTTAGAAATGTACTTTGAGAGTAAAGCGTATTTCAGATGGATTTTAGATCTAAATAAATGTCAAAAGTAATAATCAGGAGGAAAAAAAAATATGCCGACTTGTTCAACTGAACTGAATTATTTACTGAATTTATAACTGAATTATTTCAAAATATTTTTGACTGTTTTTATTTGTATTTGTCAACTCAAACTGAAAGTGCAAAAATAACATCTCAGTCATTTCAGACGGTATCAAACAGGAAGGAAAAGTACTTTTTACTGCAGTTCTAAAATGTAGACAGTACACCTGATCTCAAATGTAGTTAAGTTAAAGTTAAGTTAAAATAAAAAAAACACCTAAAACACCTAAAAATTATAATTTTACTTTTGTACTTTGTTACTTTGCACCTCTGCAAACGAGTGATGTGACAAATCATTAGGTCCTTCATGCAGTTTATGGTGAAGAGGAGGAGATTGCAAGGCCGAGAAGGAGGAATGTCTTGCAGCTGCGATGGAGAGGAGGATTGTGCAGCAATGACTTTGCTGATGTGATGCAGGGAACTAATTTTACTCCTTCAATCAAATACTTTTCCTGTGACCATTACTTTCAATCTCGCTGATATTTATACTTCGATTGTACTTATTCTACCACCAACAGTGCACAATACTATCCCTGGGTTTCAGTATTATGAGAAATAGGACTGTTGCCATAGCGATTAACAATTCAAAACAAAACAAAGTCCTTAAATTGTTGTATTGCAAGAAGCTGAAACCCATAAATGCTTTGTTATACCTTGCTGCTGAGACTATAGTGATAATGTTTGTTGGTCTATACTTTTACTATTGCTGGGACTTTCTTACTTTTAATATAATACTTTGGAGCATGTCTTTGCGTATTCTTATTATGTAGGTTACAATTTCATACCCAGAGAGAATTAAACATTACAATATAATCAGAACATATTGTACTCGAAATCCAAATTTTAAAACTCCACCTTTTCATTTTGCCTTCTCCAAACGCTGGCAGGTTTCCATGGAATAATGCTGAGTTTTAAATCTCCTCTCCCCACTGCCGCCTGCATTAATCTTTCACCAACAACAAAAAAAATCATATTGACAGAACTGATCCACCGCAGCAGATACAGATCAAAACTAAGCCTCAAGAACTGATTCAAAACCTAGAAAACCAATGAAGATAAAACCCCATTTTGAAGTGTTTGAGTGTTAAAAAATGAAATGACAGACTTTGGTGGAGGAGAAGTGAGAGGTCCAAAGACAGGCCAGAAATAAGGAAACCTCATTTTAACTTCTTCTGAGTTCTGTTTTAAATGAATGTGCCCAAAGTCAAGTGTGGGCAGGAGGACTTGACTTTCAGAGAGTGGATTGTTTGAGGATTTGAGCAGATTTGGTTTGAATGGTGGTAAAATACACCCTATTACTATCATAAGTCTATTACTGTTATTAATGAGCAATTGGTTCGAATTGTCATGCAGGGCAGCCAGTTTCTCAGAATGCATTATTTGTTACCTGCATGCTAATCTCCATATGCACGACTCAGCCATTTTCATGTTTAATTTAGTTGTAAAATTAGATAAATAAATACATGTAAGAATAACTGTTAACTATTGAATCTTTACTCAAAGCGCTGTTCTATCTGGCTGTCTCGTTAACTTTACTTTAATTCAGAAAGTTCGATTTCATAAAGTGTGTAACATAATACAGCAATGAGTCATTTATTGGACACTAAAATCGTATATTGTGACGTCCATATTTTGGAGTTTTGCAAATTTAGAATATCAATATCGTCTTTGTCATTGACGAATAAATAAAAAAGGTTGCAAAAAGAGCTGATTGAAAAAACAATAACTACAATTGCAGTGTAATCTATACGAAACAATAAAGGGAATATTTAATTTTATAGTCCATTCATGTGCAATACTTGAACCTCATTAATACAAAAACATTTTAGCACATATCTGAGTACTGTTCCCTATCCCTGATCAAGATAATCTAATACTTTGTGTAAAAAAACAAGTTGTTTTCTGAATGCTCTGTGAGTGTGTGACTTCTACACCTAATGCTGCTCTCTCCCTGCGTTCCCGCTCCTGTGATACATGTTCTTCACACATCTGAGGCACATAAAAAACAATTGTATTTATAGCGGTTTGATTGTCACCTGATGTACCTAAATATAACCCAACCCCCACATTTATGAGCTTTCATAACTGTACTATGGTTTCATATATGGAGGAAGTTTAGAACAACTCACACTGTCAAAGCTGATAATGCTTCTGCAGCTGTTGTTGTTGTAGTACGTTTACAGCTTGTAGCCTAATGTGCCTGATTACAAAAACATTAAACTGGGGACGGAATCAGTTTTTTGATTGCAGTAAAAAAAAAACATTCAGCTTTTGAAAACATTACTATACGAAGAGTAAGCTGCAAGCCTCAAATGACTTTTTGAAATGGCACCTCTGTTTTTGCAAATTAACTCTTGTATTCGGAACAATTTGTTCTCGAAATGTACATGTGATCATGGCAACGTGTTCATTGGCAACATTGGCAGGTTTCCAATAAAAAAGTATTCTTCTACCTGGCTGTGTTTGCAACATCTACATCTCAGTTGCACAGTATAACAGTATGACATTAAACTCATCTATCACAAGAAGACAAGTTACAGCAATGAGTGATAAAAACACTGGATTATAATTGAGTAATTGAATAAACTTAAGATAAATAGCCATACTGTGGACAAACAAAAAAGTTACATAGTGCACCTTCAAGTAACACTTTCCTAACTTGGTCCAGTTTATACTGACCTGGGATCAATTGTGCATCGGCCCATGACACAGAGGTTGGACAAACTGCAGGACACTGGGACATCTCTCTGTGTGTGAGATGTAGCATTTCTTCCTGTAGTGAGGGACAAACAGAGACAGTTAGGTTGGTATAATCAGACTAATAGGAGCTCATATGGCAGTGGTGATTTGATGAAATGATTGCCGTTTATTACTAAATGTCAAACGCAGCATTAGGTCTTAGTGAGTTTCTCTCTGAGTAGTGTTCTTTCATCATATTTTCAAGAAAATGCATTTATCTGCAAGTGTACTTACATCTTTGGATTATGAAAGTAAAGTACCATAATATAGTCCTCTGCTCCAACTCCACTGCAGCAGCAAGAGCATCAGCCTCTCCATCTTCACTTCCTCAACATAAAATATAGACATTTTCAGATTAACTCAAATGGTCCTGTTCATTTCTTATCGTGAGCACCACATGTCCTCTTCCCATAAAATAGTCAGGACATGATGATACAGGAGCTTAGAGAGCTTTACTTTATTAGTTTTTAGTACTGTTTTTACTTCAGTCTCATAAAAAGTGCATGACTGTTGCAAAGACATATCATCTTTGCACATGCAGAGAGGAGCAGTGCATCCACGCGAAACGTCAAAGAGTTATTGCTCAAACTTCCGGGAAATGGCAGATAAACAAACGCTGATTTGGTTCTTTTTTTCTTGCTTGCATTGCATGAATTTCTTCCACAAAAGAGTTGGAGGATTTCAGGGAGGTGAGTGTAGGTGAGCCTGACATCTACAGCAGTGTTTGCTGAGGTTTACTGATGGCATATTTGAGTTGAGTTCTAAGGTGCACTGCATTTTGCTAAGAATGAAAAATGTTGACAACTCAACCCAGTATATTCTTTGCTTATAGGACACAATTTCTCCTTGAATCATTTGACAATACTTCCAGACAATAAGCAGTGGTTTATCTGGTGTGTGCAACAGAACAAACTAAAAGTTCATTACATATTGGATAGAGCTAATCACTACATATATGGAAAACTATGTCTGTTGTGTTTAAATGGATAAGAAATGCTAACATTTCAATTATAATCTCATATAGCACAGTTGAATGCCATTTTCTGCATTATAGCTGGTGTGAAGAGGCATCAGAACAATAACAGTTTTAGCCTGCAATTAGTATTAGCTATGTTGTTTGTGTTAATTATCTGGAATGATTGGAGTTCAGAACTTGTAATATCAAAGAGCAACTAACCTTACTGTTGTCCAGAAAACTTCATACATCCCTATAGTAGCATGAAATTAATTTGCAAGTGGTGATATAAAGATAAGAGAACCCTCATTTGTCCCACGATGGGGAAATGTAGAATGTAGGGGCAGTAGAACAGAGGCATGCATTAAAAATCTATACAAATAACTATTAGAAATAGCCTTAAATCTAACACAGAATGTGCAGGTTGAGCAAAAATATAAGGCAAAATATGAGACACTGCATACAGACCTATCTTTCATTGCTCAATGGCAAATTTAACCTGTAAACACATTTGACTGTCACCAAAAGCCAGTTCTAGCGCGGCCTTATCTTTAATATATGTCTTTTGTTTGAGGGAGGCATTAAGGCGTCCTCAGCAAACACTCACAAATCAATAATAAACAAACCTTGAATTGTGCACAGAGCATTCTGCGATCACAAAAGCTTTTTAAATCAGCACCACGGACAGTGCTCTTCCAGTGCCACATGAACATAAAGTGCAGGGGATAATTATATTTACTCAATTCCACCACAGATTGTCTTCTGTTTGGTAACGACGGTGGAGAAGCTCACATTGGTTGCTATAGCGGTGTAGAAAACTATCATTTGTGGAGATGGGCGGTGTTGAGAGCAGCTGTTGTTTTATAGCATTAACACCGGCTGGATCCACGGCTATTTATGGAGGCTGCACAAAAACAACTCGTTCATCTTGTTCTTTGTATTTCGCACGGGGGCACACAGAGGTTAAGGAAGTAGTCTAAATATGGATTTCCAAGCCAAAACATAATTATTGAAACATGGCTTCAGGGTCAATGAAACATCTAATTTATGCCAATGAACAATTCTTTACAAAATATTGCGGATATTTTATTAAATGAACTACTGAAATATATAATAATATTGCTATTACTATGAAACAACAATAATTAGATCACCCAGAAAACCAAAAGTGGGTGGTTTGATGATATCTACAGCTGTAGCTCCTCCTCCTAGAGCAAGGCACTACACCAGCTATGAAAGAAAGTGGTGTGTGAGTGAATGATTAGTTGGTGAGGATGTTGCCACAAAGTTGCAGCCAATATTTCACTATTTTATCCCAGAGCGACAGAACTAGCTTGAACAAATACAGCATGGAATTGTAAAGTGACTTTGAACACTTGGAAAAGACTAATGCATTATTGTTAAAACAACTATTACTGCTGCTACAAGATCACCTGCCATTGTTATTATTTCGTTGACTGACAGGTTTGCACACCGAGGTTAAATAATGTTGTAATATTTGTCTTTTATTTCTGCGGTGGCTGACTCACGCTCCACTCATGTGACGGCCCTGGTCACTGCTTTAGCCTCTTTAGTGAAATCAGGTTCAGGCTCGTGTTGCTGAGAGATTTAGGGTTCACACCAGGGAACAGCAGCTAGTCACGGATCAGATAAACCCTGCTATGACCCGATACTTCCATGTGCAGGCTATATTTGAGCAACAGAGAGGTTAAACATGCAGCTGTTCTGGTATATACTTGGTGTTTTCTGCCCCTTATTACAAATTTTCTATAAACTACAGATTTCAAGCACCATGTAGGCAACTCTCATACTTGCAAGTGCCTGCCCCACAGATATAAGTATGTTTAAATTAAACACTTATTGTCAACAGTAGAGTGGTTGGAGTGGCAAATAGGAACTGCACACTCCACTTTTATGATAATGCTAATAGAACTGCAAGATAGTATAGAATGATTACATTTTTGTTAAGTGCAACATAAACTATTGTCCATATTTCCAGCCATATACAGTGAGGCAGAGGGATTTAAATGCAATCCCTCTGCCTCACTGTATTCAGAATGCATTATGAATGGTGAGTGCAGTCCATCTTGCAGCATGTGTAATGTGAAACCTGCGAGGCTTGAAATCACCGGACACTTTCTACAGCCAATCTGCAGCACAGATCAGCTCAGACACTGTTGGTGTTTCATCTAAAATAACTATGTACTGTACGTTGTGTTCATTAAAATGTAGTTGTGCATAAATAAACACACTTAATTAAGCTTGCAAACTTGAACAAATGATATTTAAACAGAAATCAACGTATTGCTTTGGCATATTTGCAGCCAATTTGGAAACAGTTGGAAAGCAAATTTAACAGTGTTGTTTACACAAAATAGGAATCTAATTTTGCTCTTATTTTCGCTTTCGATTACTGCAAAGTTGTTAACGTATTGTAATGCCCAAAGTACATTTATTTGAAGTCAGAGAAGAATGAAGCAAATTGTGTACTTCCAAGTATGCAACAAGAATGTATACATATTTTTCTGTGTTTTTCTGTGTGAGTCTGCGTTGACACAACTCCATTTATCTTCTCCATTTATCTTACATGAGACTAGCACAAAGGGTTGTACAATTAATCCAACATTACTCCACATGAAAAAGCCAAATCTTAACGACAGAGAGCTAAAGTCACCTATCCTGTCTCCAGTAGAACCAACAAAGAAAGGCCCTATTCTTCTCTGTCAATGCGGCGCTGAATGTTACAGAGTGTTAACAGCTGGTGTGGACGCCCGCTGCTGTCTCCTGTCGGACGGTGTGCAGATGAATTGACTGAACCAGGACCAAGCCAATACTGAACCAGGACCAAGCCAGGACTAACCCACTGTCCCACTGTAGACAAGCTGAGAATAGAAGGGTTCTAGGAGGAGTGAGTCTATAGCAGAATACATTACTGATAATTCCACATCAAGGGGCCTCCTAAATGAAGCCTTTAATCCTCGTAATGGATTTCAACATTAAAGACAAAACTTTGAAATGGTACCCTGCATTATGGATGAGCCAAGTCACGACAAAAGCTTTGGGGAAAACCCAGGACAGTCTGTGAGAAGTTAAATGTTAAAGTTCATTGGAGGTTTTATTCTGCCTACATTTTTATGAGTAATCTCGAAAGTTATTAACTTTGTATGATATTGCAGCCTGATTTTTCAAATTGTTCCTTTGTGAAATTTGTTCTTTGCATTTGAGGGAAGAAGTCGTCTGTACACTGGTATTTGCCCGACCAACAGAAAAGCTTGTTCATACTGTTTTATCTTTTATTTATATATTTATTTATTTTAAGATTTGGTATTGTAACACATTTCTTATGCATTATTTCTAGTGAAAGATTAGCACACGTCTTATACATTTATAATCCAGTAACATAACATTCAGAAGGGCGATAATTATGTGGCATTTTAATCGAGATCTTGAAGAAGATTTTGAAGAAATCGTTTCCCACCCCTGATAAATACACAACACTGCATTTTCTTTTCTGATTTCCTAATCTACCAATCATAATCATAATCATAACTGGCAGTCACATCAATCGCTGAAACTAAATCTTGCTAATATTACATTCTTATAAATCACATTAGCCACACAGATTATAACTTTCACAGTCAAACGAGATCCTCAGACACGTCCCGTAGAGAGCGCAGTCTTTTGAGAAATGGCCTAAAAGTGGATAATCCTCTTAAAGGATCCTCCTCAGCCAATGACTAAACACAATGCCACAATGATGACGAACTATACCGATGTGAAAAATGTCCAAACTGAAAGCCGTGGGATAATTCATCAATGAACAGCCTTAAATGATAAATGGCAAAATGTCCACCCAAGCTGCCACTTTCTGTCACTCACAATTGTTTCAAATTGCACAGTGCAGCAGGCTGTAATTTAATAAAGGCTCGTGAGAGAAGCCGTTTATAAATGTCACTCAAACACAGAGGAGTTTTTTTACTTTTAAGCGAACAACTTTATAAGTGGGTTTGCGTGGAGGAGTTTATTTGGTAATCTTTTTTAGTGACCGTGAATGCAAGCATCTTATTTGGCAATGAGTCCTCGTCATCAGTTGAGAAAATAATTTGAATGTTTTTATTTATTTAAACCAAGAATGTGGCTAAACTGATGATAGATAGACAGATGCATCGACCCAAAAAGCTCTGTACACAAAGTAGGAATGCTCAGTGACAAGAATAACCTTGCATTCGGCACGGATTTGATTAATATTGCTGTAAATGTCTTTGCGAGAGAAATCATGAAGCTTTCCAAACCCTCTGTAGATTAAATCCCGATAATTGCAGGCATTCAACATAAACTTATGTGGCTGGCATTGAACATTATAAAGTAAAGGATTGAGCTGAATAGAACTGGCCTTCGGAGGACCAGAGCAAACACGTGCTAGTTTGAGGGGGACATTTACAATTGTTTTCTTACCTTAACTGTTGCCATGCAAACAGGACCAAGGCCAATGCTGTATTTTTTTCTATTCATGGAACACATATATGTACACCCGTTTGTTTGTGTTTACATAACGACTAACATTTTTAGTAATTTAAAAAGGAAATGTTGAACTTTTAATAAATGTTACCTTTTTCTCTCTTCTTTTTATTGTTTTTATATGGTACAAAATTAAAGCAAACAGATCGAAAAGACAAGAACTTGTTGTTCACTGCGGTAGAAGTCAGTCTGGCATGTTTTTTATCTTTTGAATGTCTCAATTGTCCCACTGTCGAGCAAGTTTTTCATGTCACACTTTTTCATTTAATTTGTTTATGCTAATCCAAAGCAAATAGTTTTAACATTTTAAGAGGTTGTAATCACAATATACACCTTCATTTTACATAAAACATTAAATGTAAACAGTCAACATTTAATTTTCACAACTGTAGAGACAAAAAAATGTGTACTTTTTGACTGTTAAACATACTCATACTATTGTGTTTTGTCTTGTGCTGACAAGACAAGCAAAGTGTCTGGCTCAAGGGCATAACTGCAGTTGTCTATACAGTTATAGGGCTCAAACTATCAACCGCAGGGAAAATTTAACAGTTGTGAAGTACATTGCAGACTACGTGACAAACTCATACACAATTATATGTCAAACAAGAATGTAACCAAAAATAAGTTACTTTTCACGTTGCTGTATATCTCGTTAGTGACCGTCTGCTCATTTGCATGTCACACGTGAGCCCATCTGAAGAAAACACGCACCTGAACGTCTCACAAACAGTCTCCACACCACGAGGCTCACTCTGATCTGCTGTTGGCATGACAACCGGCCCAGTCACATGACACATCCAAGGTTGAGCCCAGACAAAGCCCGCAGAGAGAACATTTTTCCCCTACAAACCTCACAGCCGTCATGGTCACACCGAAAAAGAGCCCCGTGATGAGCGGAAGAGGAAAAGTACTTTTATTTGAGTGTAACTGAGGAGTTGTGGGTTCATTGTAGCAGGAGGAGGAGAAATAGTTTGAAATGGTTTGAGTAGTCTGGTTTGAGTGGCATATTTTGCAGCAATTTGGATTCCTTTGTTTTCGTGGAAGAGGAGCAGAATAGGTGCAGTGTCCACATTTGATTTCATGAGAGATCTTGACCTTTGAGAACCTGTCTGGAGGGTTAACTTGCGGTGCATGATTGATGTGGGAAACTAGAGCACCTGAAGTAAATATACCTTGACATGGGGAGAATTAGGGCTGTGCGATGCGATCAACCAAATTTAAACTGAGATTGAGATTCATCGACATTTGTAATCATCATGGATATGTTTGGGTCTTTTTAATGCAGAGATCTACAGCCAATTCTCTGTCAGTAAAAGCATAATTCACAAGTCTTTTTTTGTCATATTGCCCAGTCTACATTGGAAGGTACCAAACAGTCTGGGAATTGAACCCAAGACATTCTGGCTGTAGGTTCAAACTTCTTTGTTTTTTTCCCTAATAATGTTTGTCCTGGAGGGATCATTCGACAGGACAACCACAGCGTGAAAGGGGGAGAGAGGGGGCACAGACAGTCCTCAAATGTCAACCCAATCCCACGACGTCACAGTGGCGTCCCACCCCGAACCACTGCACCACTGGCAGAGCACTCAAACCACTTTTTTACCTTGATAAGAACGGCTAGGATCTTTTAAATGTATAACTCAAAGAACTGCAGCAAATCATTATTCTTCAATCTCTCCAATTTTCACCGATTATAATACATACACACAGATCAGAGCTGGAACCCAACCTGCAACCCTTCAGTTACAAGACAACTGTAATTGTTCAAAATAAATGATACAACTAACCACATAAGCCAACGTCGCCTCCTATACAAGGCATTCCTCTTGCATAGCTTTCAGAACCAGGTGAGGGGACAAAACAGAACAAAAGAGTAAACATTGTGATCCAAGGCTGAACCTGGGTGTCATGGTAACCGTCTGAATGAGATGTTGCTGTGTATGGATCACATGCCTGTATGACTTGTGCATGGGCTGAGGCAATAATGGGTGGATTATGTGAGGGAGAGGGGCAAGTACTTGGATCACATGGGTTTGTGTCCACAGCTGCAGAGTGAGCTTTGGTTAGGAACACTCATTTTCAGCTCTGTCCAGGGAGAAAGCAACTCACGGACTAAATTAGAGGCAAGAAGGTGGACAACAGGTTTTTCAGTAAAAGCAAGGTAGTAGAGTGGTTAGTACGGGAACTGGGGTTCAAGATCAGGACCTCCAAGTAAGTGTCCTGAGCACCTGTTATAACAACCACTAATGCAAAATCCAAAGAGCCAGACATAATGACACAAACATTATTCTTTGGCGAAGGTTCATTTAGTCTCATTTAGCTATTAAAACTCAGTTTCTGTCTGACAGGATAGTTAGCCTTCCTTTTTAAGCTCACAGGATGTTGTGTAGTGTAGTGACGTGCTTTGGGGATGCTTATGCCCCCTACTGTCTGATGTCTTCTTCAGGACTGCATCCCATGTGTGTGATATGGTGTTGGCTCCCTCATCACACTTTAGACTCCTTGGACCTCGCTTGCGGATCTTGATGGCCTCCCTGATTCAACGGTGGTATTCATTGCTTTCAGCACAGATGACCCTGACATTATTCCAGTCCATGAAGTGGTTTTGTATCTTGCATCGGTCTGATATGGCCGGTTTCAGGTTTTGTTGCTCTGCTTGTTCTTTTATTGCTCTTGTTTGTCTGTTGGCCATTTCCTTTTTGATGTTCTGTTTTCCGTGTTCCAAATAATCTGCCAGTTTCCCCTACACATGTTTTTGTGCATGATAGACAGGGAATCTCATACATTACATCACATTTGTGTTCTGGTTGTATTCTGTCCTTAGGCCTGACTAGAAGCTGTTTAGTAAAGTGACTATGGCAGGTTTGTTATTGTTTGTGTTCTTTCTTCTCCTTTTAACCGTTTTTAATGTTTTGTACCTATTAAGTGCCCGCTATAAGTTAGATCTCTTTTTAACTATTGGTGTTTGATAATGTTTGGTGGCTGGTGTGCAGTAACACCGTGATTAAAAAGGTTGAAAAACCCCACACTAAATAAATATCGCGTAGAGTTTTATAAGCATTTAACTTTGCCACATCTAAGGCTTGACATTGCTGTTATTGGCTCAATTTCTTGGAGCCGCTGACAGGAGTATCTCTCTGCCATTATCGCTTTGTGAAAGTAGCTCCCCGGGGGAAAAGTTTGGAGACTCCTGACCTGGTAGATCAGGAGAATGGTTACCATTACTGCACTGTATCACATCAAGTTGCCACAGCAGCAGTGACAGATGCAGAGGACACACCTCTTCATGAGGATAATAGAGAAACCGTACCCAAAGGTTTAGATACAGATTCTATCGTCCAAATCTGAAACTGATTTCTGATGCTAAAAAGTTAAATATTGAAAATAAGCTTTTTGTGTAATATTTGATACATATATATATATATTGTAAATGCCTCACTCTCAAACCAACAAACACATGTGACACTGGTCCTGTAGGTCTAACTCCCTCACAGCTTAAGTCCAAAAGTGTGTTAGCATTCTCCGGTTGTGTCTCCGATGATGGATTGTTAGATTTATAAATCGGATGTGTGTTTATATATTAACCAAAAAGTGATCGAGGTAGTGATAGTGTTTTAAGTTTTGATCACAAAGTAATGTTCTTCAAACATTCTGAACTGTTTTGTGACTTGAGTGAATACTATGGAAAAAATAATGTGCCAAAGCGATTAAAAAAAAAATTCATAGTGCACAAATACTTTATTGAGAAGTATTTTACTTTACTAAGGGGTCAGTTAGAGATGGGGGATTAATTAAGATTTAATTATGTCTATTTGCTCATAATGTGTTTAGGTGTTTTTTGTCTATTGAAAGTGTAGTTTAATATGAAGTGTTACCCCAAACCATTCCTAGTAGTAGCTGTAGTAGTAGTAGTAGTAGTAGTAGTAGTAGTACTGTTGTAGTAGTAGTAGTAGTAGTAGTAGTAGTAGTAGTAGTAGTAGTAGTAGTACTGTTGTAGTAGTAGTAGTAGTAGTAGTAGTAGTAGTAGTAGTAGTAGTAGTAGTAGTAGTAGTAGTAGTAGTAGTAGTAGTAGTAGCTGTTGTAGTGGTAGTAGTAGTAGTAGTAGTAGTAGTAGTAGTAGTAGTAGTAGTAGTAGTAGTAGTAGTAGTAGTAGAACTACAAGTAGTAACAGTAGTAGCTGTTGTGGTAGTATTTTTATACGTAGCTGCAGTATGTATAGTAACAATGTCAATGAATCAGAGGTGAATAAAGTCTTTGTCAAATATATTCTCTGTCTTATGCCTCAAGTTGCAGGCTACTCTAAATGAGGTACAACCTTTGAACAAAAGCACAACAAAACAATACCTGTTTTGCATACTTTGTGGGTAACACAAATGCTGTTTACTGGCCAAACACAAGAGTGATCTGCACGATGGTTTAGCTCTGGATCTGTGCGCCAAATCTTTGACACACTATTCATCATTTATGTTTCCATTTAAACTTACACTTACACTTTGTCAAAATCTCAAACCACATTCATCCAGCGCAGACACTAGTGATTTTTCATTTTGGCACATATGAAAAGTTTCCCAAATTTAAGTTCACAGTATAACAACTCAAGTTGTACTGTATAATATGATTTCTATGTTTGTATCAAATCTATTGTCAGACAGATAGATTTATTAATGTTAAATTTTAACAGTAGAAGTTCAGTAGATAAGGTAGTAAGTATTAGTTTTATGGTGTCACTTATTTTGCAGGTGGTAACTATATTAAATTAGTAGTTCTAAGAGTCACCTTTCTACCTCCTGAGTGGTTCTGGCTCCACAGTCCAAAAGAATGCAAGTCAGTCTTGAACCATCTGCAGCGTCTGTGGGAGGATCTGTGGGAGATCTCTCCTTAACTGTGCTTCTCCCAAGGGTTCTACTTTTTCCTACAGGGTTTTTTTGTAGTTTTTTTCTTGCCAAGAAGGAGGGTCAAGGACAGGGGATGCTCTGGGACAGTTATCCATTTGCTAAATTCTCTTTATTTATTTATATTTATTTATTTAATTTGCTTTTCCATTATTGACCAATGACTGTTTCATTGTCACCCACCGAGGAAAATGCTGTTGTGATTGTGGGTTTTACAAAAATAAATTTAATAGGACCTGATGGTTTGCGAGAAATAGCCTGATAAATCCAGACAAAAATCCTCTGTTTACAGTCTGGTCACTTTGTCCACTGCTGCATGTCAGGCCAAACTCAGACAGAGTCATGCAATCAGGTTTGTTTATTTAAAAAATGAATTGGCAACAAACAAGTCCATTGGTCATCTATCATTTACCACAAAATAAACATCCCAGATTTAGTACTTTGCACATAGATTCATCACAGGTTGCTTGTTCGTTTGGATACAGACAGACATGCATTTGTCTATTGGCTAATCTGCTCAGTTAAGGCCAGCTGAACTTGAAACAAGGCCCATAATACACTTCTTTGTACAGACACAGTCTGCATCTGAGGGAACACCCCAAAACGGAGCTGAGGAAACGAGATATGTAGAAGAATAAAGTGGCCGAACAGCCCAAATGTGTCCAAATATCCAAGAATGCTAACCGCTGCTGCAGGCCAAATGCTACTGTGATGTGAAGTATCTACTGTGAGTGACAATGGCAGTGATAAGTGTTGATTCAATCACCTCTAGACTGGGGGGCGAAAAAAGGAAGAAGGGGTAATCATAATCACAGTGATTAGGTCGCGTGACCATAAACAAAGAAAGGGTTAATCAAGAAACAATCCGGAGTGGTTTTTCCTTATCTGAAAAGGGGGTTTGTCTCTTTTGAAGAAGCATTCATCCTACCATATATAAAGCTATGTAATACTAGAGTCTAGGAGATCCTGTATTTGGCCACAGTGGGACTCCCAGGCAACGCCGGCTGTCTGTATGTGATGCTGCTCTCTGTAATAAACTTCATTTAATATACAGAAGCTAGCGTCAACGAGTCTTCTTCTGCTGATTGACACACCGACCAACATCTTCAGAAACCACAGATTGGCGTCACGAACAGGATGGGGTACGGCGCTGGACCTCCAGCCTTCGACTGCATCAACCAGTTGGTTAGGTGAGCTTTTTCTCTTGACCTTTGGTCTGGTGCTGTTTGAATGCTGGCTGTCCTGGGTGGCTGTCCTGTTAAACTTACTTGTGTGGGAGAGGTCTTGGCCGATGTGAATTAGCGGGTAGAACGCTCGTCTAAATTGTTTTTTCTAGTGTGATGATACTTAGATAGATTTTTGTAAAAGAGTTTGAATAGAGAAGTTACAAGAATTTCAATAGAGGTTACATAAAGAAGTTTAAAGAGTTTGAATAGAGTTGAAAAAAGAAAAGAGTTACAGAGTTGAATAAAGGTTAAAAAGGGGCTTTGAGTTTTTGTGTGACACTGAGACGAGACTTTATAAGCGGGACCTGACCCAAGTGTGCTTTGACCGTGGGCCCTTAAGGTCAGTTGCCGTAAATCTTGCTGTATCCGGGTAACGTTATACTGTCCAGTTGATGTGATTTAGTTTAGTTTAGTTTTCCTGCGGGTTGAGGTCGCAGATTAGGTTTAGTTTCCCTAGCGCTGGTCGAGTGTGTGCTGACTTAATTGTCATGGCAACCTGACAAGGGGGGTAGTGAATCCAGTGCAGAGACACGTGGAGTTAGACTAGTAGTTTAGTTTAGTTAGTTAGGTATAGCCCGAAACAGAGAAGAATTTTTGTTTGAAGAAGAAGTTGCCCCGGAGTTGGACCTTTGGAATAGGTCTTTGTGTTGTTCGTACGATTAAAGTTGAAGTTAGAGTTAAGATTGAGGCATGCTTTGTTGATCCCTACGGAGGGGATTGCACGTTTTTGTTTTTGAGTTACTCGAGTATGGTTTGGCAGTTTGTTTTTTTGTGTGTGTAGATCTACGTTGAGGCTGGGGTTTTCTTTTTTGAGGCTGGACCTCACGAAGCCCATAGTTTGGATGGAGTCCTAGGCATTGTGTTTGTCCTCGGTGTTAGAGAAAGACTGAGGCGAGGGTAGTGTTTTGTGGGGTTGTGCTATTGGCTTCTGCTGTGTGTGTGAGAGATAGAAGGGGCAGAGGAAGTAGTGCTTAAGAAGGGGGAGAGTGAGTCTCCTGCAGAGGTGGTTGAAGGTGACAGTTTTTGTTTAGGAAAAAAAAATAAGGGGGGATATGACTAAGAACAATAAATAAATAAATATATAGATATAAGAAAAATAAATAAACAAATAAGTGAATGATAAATACCCGGGTATTAAAATAGATGGTTTATATATGAATAATTGATTAATTAATGATAACTCATGAGGTGTACAGTTTCATGATAAGGGTTCGAAATGACATGATGTTGAGTGTATATGCAAAGCATTGGTTTATTTAACCTTGGTGTTGGTTTTTATCTTTTTGTGGCAGGTGGAGGAAAAGGAAATGTGATAAGGCCAGTGTATTTATCCACAAACTCTTCTATGTATAGTGGTTATTCTATTAGTACAGACTTGGCAACAATTGATTGATTAGGATCTCACAAAATGAGAAACATTTTCACAATAGAGAACTAGACAATTTGGTTGGTCTACTGCATGTCCTGCAATTTTTTGTTGATGTTTTTTGTTTGGATTTTTAATGTTTGAATTTTTCTTGTTGGAATTGGCCACCACTTCTTTCATCTCTTCTGAAGTTGGCAACCATTGTGAGTCTTTTGTGGTGTTTATTGATGTTAGTATAGGCATTGCTGATTAGTAGAAGGTTTTTAATTTATTTATAGAGCGCGCTGTAAAGAAAAAAAAAAAAAAAAAAGGGAAAGAAAATAAAAAATAGTATAATGGCGACATTGAGGGTAATTACCCCAGTGGATGTGGTACAGAAAAACAATCCCCTTGTCAAGAATATCCCTAAATTATCCAAAAAGTGGAATCGACGTTGGCCTGATATTGAACAGCCTTGGCCGGTAGAGGGTACTATGAATCTGGATGTAATTAAAGTACTCCAAGTGTTGATTGCTTCCTATAAAGTAAATCAGAAGAATGGTTGGCGTGGACAGAGGCGCAAAGAGAAGAGGAGAATCGAACTGGGTGTGATGCAGTTGTTTGAAAATGAAGGCGTGAAATGGTTAAAAGATAATAAAGAAAAAAGAGATAAAATGAAGATTGAGATTGAGAAGAACAGGCCAGAAATTGACAAGCTAATGGAAGAGATTAATACACCATTTTCACATACACAAGCAATACAAAAGAAATCATCGCCTTATGAGAAATTAAAGGACATTGTAAAAGAATACCCCCAACTTCCAGTAATGACACAAGATGGAAGTTATCAAATTAAAGATGACGATGAGCAAGTGATAGAGAAGGGTAAAGCTACAACAACTGTAACAATGTACCCAAAGTCTAAAAGTAAGAAGAAGAAGAAGTCTAGTTTGAAAACTTTAGGACGGAAATTCAAGAGAATGTCAACAAAAGAAGACCAGAGTGATGAAGAAGGAGCAGTGGGTGGTTATGACCTAGCTGTGAGAAAAGCACTGGCTGCAGCAGAGAAAAAAGGAAAGAAATCGTTAAAAGTGGTTGATAAAAAACAAAAGGATTTTGATGACACTGAGACAGAAGACAGTGATCAAGATTCAGAAGACGGCTCTGATTTGAAAGAAGAGATTCAAAGTCAGAGTGAAGACTCTGATTTAGAACTTTGGAGAGTTTTGGAGGAACGCAGCAGAACAGCTTCAAAAAGAAAAGGTGATAAGATGTGTCCAATAATAGTAAGAGGACAGAATTTGGAATACAAACCATGGCAGAGTATTGATGTATCTGATTTTATGGAGAAGCTGCCCATACTCCAAGATGGTGCCCACCCTTGGATCGCTAAGCTGGAGGAGATGTTAGTGGGGACACAAGCTGCGGTGGGAGATATGAAGAGACTGCTGGCTACCATCCTAGGGATGGCAGGGATGCAAGAAGTTTTTGTAAAAGCAGGCCTTAACCGTTATGTGAAAACAGCAGTATATGATGCAGAGCTTTTTGTTGCCTGTAAAGGATTAATGTGGAGTGCACTCCGCAGTATGTTTCCAACGAATGTTCATCCAGACAACATAATCCTTGAGCCGCTTGGGCAGGAAGAAAATCCAAGGGCGTATGTGTCAAGAGCTCATCAAGTTTGGAGAAATGTTACTGGTAAAGATCCAGAGTTGAATCAAATGGAACAATCAATTTTACGAGCTAAGATTCAGAAAGGTTTGCCATTACCAGTGAGAAGTAAATTGACAGAAGTAATTGGCCTTGGGAGCATGACGAAGAGTATCTACACGGACCATATAGCTCATCAAGTTGAGCTGTATCGAAAGAAGGAACAAGATCAAAGAGAACAAGATCAAGAGGTGCTTAGAAAATTAAATCAAGTACAATTGGTTGATACTAAGAAGAAAGAAAAGACACAAGCAGTGGTGATACAGGATCAACCTCCAGTAAATCGACTATTGCCTCAAGCACAGCCAAATCCAGTTCTGAGCCAGCCACCAGAGATAATGCCATGGACTCCACAGACTGCATTCGCTCAACCTGTTTTCAATCAGCAACAATATTGGGGAGCAAGAGGCCGAGGGAGCAATATTAGGGGAAACTTCAATCAAGGAAATAGAGGAAGCTTCAATCAAAGTCAACAGAAGTCCTCAGAAGAGTGCTACAATTGTGGACAGTTTGGCCATTTCGCCCGTGAGTGTAATAACCCTGGAGGAGGGTTTAGAGGAGGATTCAGAGGAGGATACAGAGGAGGATTCAGAGGAGGTTTCAGAGGAGGCTTCAGAGGAGGATACAGTGGACAAGCCCTGCAGCCGAGGGGTCCAGTGAACCCTTACATGGGACCAGAGCCAGGTTTCTAGGGTTGCCCAGAAAATCCGAGTGGGAGGTGTCAGCTGGTAGTGTCAGGGCCTGAAAGAGATCCAACGATAATAGTGGAAGTAAATGATCGACCATTGGAAATGATGGCGGATTGCGGAGCAGCTTTCACATGCTTGCGGCCTAAAGATGCTATACATCTTCCCTTGTCTGGCCAATTGGTACGGACAATCGGGTTTGAGGGAATTAAACAGCTGATTCCGCTCACCAAACCAATTAAGCTCTGCTACAGAAATCAAGAAATCAAAATACCGATTTTAGTGTCAGAACGCACACCAATACCACTCTTGGGAAGAGATGCATTATGTAGAATGAAATGCACAATTTATTGTACCCTAGACGGCTGTCAAGTGGAAGTACCAGAAGATGAATATCAGCAACAAGTAATGGTGGCAGAAACAGAGGATTCTTCAGTGTACTGGATTGGAAATCTTAGTGCCGATTTATTACAATCAGCAAAATTGTGGGAGAAATTCATTGTTGCAAACTTGCCGGATGCTAAATGTCCTGAGTACCCACTCCACTGTACGCTCAAGTATTTCAAAGATGCTGCAAAGTCAAAGTCAGAAGAGTGGCTGAATCAACAACCAGAGCAAGTCCAACTAAGTTCAAGCTGTATTGTGTTGGGACCACAAGGGGCAGCCCTAAAGATAAATGCTAATGAATATCTGGACAAAGAGTTTGAAATAGAGAACAGTGTGCCACATGTGACCTTGATGGTTGCTGAAGATTATGAACAGAAACATATAGGCATAATGATGGCTGAAGCCGAAAAAGTTAAGTTCACACCATTACAAGAGAATCATAAAATTTGGAGAAGTGAAGATTGGCGATTCATGAAGATTATGGCTTCATCAGAAGGTCATGGACAACTGCAGACGGTACAGATGACACATGAATCAATGCTCAATGTTGACATAGATGTAGATCATTTGAGAAAGGAGATGTTACAGCAGGTTCCAGAAGAACTATGGGCGAAACACAGCACAGACATCGGACTAGTAAAATCTGCCCAACCAGTGAAAGTTGAACTCAGACCGGGGGCTAGACCTCCCTGGAAGAAACAGTATCCATTAAAGGAGGAGGCAATTAAAGGAATTGAACCACAAATCGAAGGACTTTTGAAAGCAGGAGTACTGAAGATCACGCAGCACCCACAAAGTAACACACCATTGTTACCCTTATTGAAGCCAGATGAAACTTATCGCATGGTGCATGATCTGAGAGCAGTAAATGAGGTGCTTGCTGACATTGCATCAGATGTCCCAGACCCTCATACGCTGTTGACTCAGATACCACCAGAAGCGACGCATTTTACTGTATTAGACCTGTGTGGAGCTTTTTTCAGTGTTCCACTTAGCATCGAGAGTCAAGGGTTGTTTGCATTCACTTACAAAGGACAGCATTATTGTTATGAAAGACTCCCCATGGGACTTAAATTGAGCCCGCATTTTTTCAATCGTATCTTAAAAGAAGATCTTGCTGGAATTGAACAAGAGTTGAAAAGTGCTGTTATTCAATATGTGGATGATATTATCATTTGTTCACCAAATAAGGAAACCTGCCATAAAGACTCTGTTAAATTGTTGCAGATACTGGCCGAAAAGGGACACAAGGTTTCTCAGAAGAAGTTACAATATTGCCAGGAGAAAGTGGTTTACCTGGGTCAGACAATAACCCAGGGACACAGAAGTATTGCTGATAGTCATCTAGAAGCAATCCGGAAGGTACCAAAACCAAGAACAGTAAGAGAAATGATGACATTTTTGGGAATTGCGGGTTATTCATCAGCATGGGTAGAAGAATATGCAAGTCTGTCTGGACCTCTGAGAGCCATGATCAAAGAGACTGGAAATGCTCAGTTGCATGCTAACCTTACCTGGACACAGGATGGAGTGGTAGCATTTGAAACAATCAAACAGAGACTTCAAGAAGCGCCGGCTTTGGCACTCCCGGACTATTCCAAGAACTTTTTGTTGTATGTATCCACGTCCACGGGTGGTAAATACGCATGTGCGGTTTTATGTCAGCCTACAGGGATAGGGTCAAAACCTCAGCCTATTTCTTATTATTCTACGGCTTATTCAGATGTAGAATTGGGGTTACCTTGGTGCTACAGAGCAATGGTGGGAGTTTATTTGATGTATGATAAAGCATCAGCAGTCACGATGGGTTATCCAGTAACAATACTTACTCATCACAGTTTGAGAAATCTTTTAAATTATGGGAAAGACACTTTGACTATGCCAAGGCTTAGAGACTATCATAGACTTTTACAGCAAGAAGATGTGACTTTAGCAAGATGTAATATGGCTAATCCAGCAGAAACCTTGCCAACATCAGAGGATGGAGAGCCACATGATTGTGTCAAAGAAGTGGAAAGATTTTCAAAACTCAGATCAGATTTGAAAGCTTTCCCTTTGCGGGATCCAGATTTAGAGTTTTGGACTGATGGTTCTTGCTATCGTATTGGCGATACATTGAGTGCTGGGTATGCAGTAGTACGGAACCAAGGGTCTGATTTTGTTGTGGAAAAAGCAGAGGTTGTACCACAGCCAGCATCAGCGCAGCTAGCAGAGCTTGTGGGTTTAACTGAAGCATGTTTACTGGCCGAGGGCAAGCGAGTTACAATATACACTGATAGTGCTTATGCGCATAATGTTTGTCATTTGTTTGGGTCTGTGTGGAAGAACAGAGGCTTTAAGAGGACTGATGGTTCACCCATACAACACCACAGCCAAATAATGAAATTGTTGCAGGCCATGATGAAGCCTAAAGAGATAGCAATAGCTAAGTGTGCTGCACATAAAAATGATGCGTCGAGGGTTACACAAGGTAACAAAGCAGCCGATGAAGCCGCAAAAGTTGTCGCAGGTGCAGATAGAGGAGGAAAGGTTCTCCTAGTCACGCATGAGGTGGATTTGGAAGACAAAATAACATTAAGAGATGTGATTTTGATGCAGGAGAATACTTCAGAAATAGACAAAAAATTGTGGCGAGACCGAGGGGCTTCGCAAGATTCTACTGGTCTTTGGAGAAATCATGAGGGGTTGATTGTGGCCCCACCTGACCTAGTGGGTCTTATGATACATGAGGCACATGGCTTAGCCCATGTCGCAAGGGGGGAGGTAAAGAGAAAAATTATTAAAGAGTATGGTTTTTGGGCGCCGTATTTACTCGAACAGATTGATCATGTCATAGGCAGGTGTGTGATTTGTTTAAAAAACAATGTAAGGAGAGGAGTTTTTGTTCCTCCTGGATACATTCCGACTCCAGCAGGACCCATGCGTGAGCTAGTTATGGATTTTGTTGATATGATTAAACCAGTGGGTGGTAAAAGATACATGCTTGTTGTGGTCGACAGGTTTTCACGTTGGGTCGAGGCGTGTCCAACCAAGCGTAAAGACGCACAGTCAGTTGCAAAGTTTTTGTGCAGAGAAGTTATAAGCAGATGGGGTTTGCCAGATCGGATTTCATCAGATAATGGCAGAGAATTTGTGGATAAAACTGTCAGATTGATTTTGCAGAAATTAGGAATTAATCAGAGATTTGGTTCAGTGTACCGACCACAGGCGCAAGGGATTTGTGAGAAAATGAATGGAGTTTTGAAAAATCGAATCGTTAAAATTTGCCAACATACAGGGTTGAACTGGGTGGAAGCACTTCCCCTAGCTTTGATGGCTTGTCGTTCGAGTGAACTTCGTGACTTGCGAATAACTCCTCATGAGTTGGTGACAGGGAGACATATGCCAACTCCGCGTTTGCGCACTAGTGGGAAGGGCCCTAGTCTAGCGCTATTAGAGGATGAGATGCAAGCGTATGTTAAATATATGGTGGAGCTTCATAAGAAATTGTCTACATATGTTGCAGATAGGCAGAAGCGAGAGGAAATACAGGAGGAGCTCGAGAAGCAGAAAGAGATAGTGCAACCTGGAGACAAAGTGTTCGTGAAGGTGTTTAGGAGAAAGTGGTATAACGAACGCCGGGAAGGACCATTTGAAGTTGTGCGTAGCACAGGAACTGCGGTCCAGGTGAAAGGGTCTCCATTGTGGTATCATTTGTCACACTGTGTGAAGGCGACAAGAGTAGGGACACAGCGCACCAGAGGTCAAAATGAAAATGACTCCAGTGAACCTGCAGAGGCAACTGTTCCAGAGAGACCTCTGGAGAAGGAACCGGGAGAAGAGTTTGACACTGTCAAAGACATGTATGATGATTCTATGCACGCTTCTGCTGCTGCCGGAAATGACTTTTCAGATTATGGACAAGAACGGAGATTCAGGGATGTTGATTTACAATTTCTCCCAGCAACAACAGAATTGGACTATAGAGACTGTAAACCAGCAGAGACCTCAGAGAGAGGTAACTCTACTTCAAGAGAACCTGAAGGCACAGTCGGAGCAAGAAGTCCCAGACCAGTCCGGGAGAGAAGAAAACCAGAACGGTACGGCCATTTGTGAAAGTGACAAAATGACCATGAAGCTAAGTTTGATAAAAGAAAATCTTAGATTAAGAAATGAGACAACTGACTATGAAGTTACAATGAAGGACGATGCAGTGACAGACTTGGAGGAGACATTAGGGACAATGGAGCCCTATAGGATATTAAGTAAAAGGGAGGTTCCTTTATTACATAGGGATGACTTGCACGAGGACAGAGAGACTATAGGGATGAGTTTAGAACTAGTTGATAGTTATTTACCCTGACCTGTGGATGTGTCTCATTTATTTTGTGGCTACTCTTAGAGTGATGTTCACATGTATGTATTCTGTTTAGATAATTTCTTCATATAAGGGGGGAGTAGTTATGGTTTATACATTTTTTATTCATTTGTTTTTGTTTTAATGCATTTCATCATTAATTTAATGTTTTTCTGTTAATGTATATAAAATTATGTTGGATGATGTTTGTTACATTGAAGTCTGCAAGATACTGGTCAGTGTTTCTGTTCCCAGGACGCTGCTGGAGTACTGTAAAAGGGACAATGAACAGGGACAATAACTCAAATGGACATGAACAATATCAATGGAGGACAACTTTACAACATCTCAGAATCTTTGAAGATCGAGAATCATCGCCAACAGGAGGCTCTGAGACAAATGTTTGGGGGTTGGAAGGACTTACAAGATGTGATTTTGAGGTTTACAAAGTTGGATTAAGATGATTTGATATTCATGTTTTGATGTACTTCTTAGGATGTGCGGTAACATGGATACCTCCACACATTAACTATTGGAGATTGATTCAATTGGATAACAACCTTAAAAGGGGGAAATGAATTGGGGTATAAATTTAAGGCTATTATTGATAAAGGAAAGTGGAGGCTATCTAGGTTATCAGGCTTGTGTGACCAAGGAGAGCCAAAGGGTGGCCGCCTAACCGATTCAGATAATAATCGATTGGGGTCGCGAGAGAATTTTTCCTATTCAACAAAGTGCAAACAGAAAGAAGTTTAAGGTTGGTAGGTTTTCGCTCTCGCACTCGCTGGTCATTATTTGTTCGAGTTTAAAGACTCGAAAAGGGGGGAATATCTGAAGTATCTACTGTGAGTGACAATGGCAGTGATAAGTGTTGATTCAATCACCTCTAGACTGGGGGGCGAAAAAAGGAAGAAGGGGTAATCATAATCACAGTGATTAGGTCGCGTGACCATAAACAAAGAAAGGGTTAATCAAGAAACAATCCGGAGTGGTTTTTCCTTATCTGAAAAGGGGGTTTGTCTCTTTTGAAGAAGCATTCATCCTACCATATATAAAGCTATGTAATACTAGAGTCTAGGAGATCCTGTATTTGGCCACAGTGGGACTCCCAGGCAACGCCGGCTGTCTGTATGTGATGCTGCTCTCTGTAATAAACTTCATTTAATATACAGAAGCTAGCGTCAACGAGTCTTCTTCTGCTGATTGACACACCGACCAACATCTTCAGAAACCACAGATGCTAGTGCCGCTGGCCGTGTTTTAACATCTACAGAAATATCTGGGTACTTTCCTGAGGTAACGCCATGTCAACAACTTCTGTTAAGACTCAGCTGTGGCTGGAAAAACAAGTGGCTTTTCCTATTGAATCAACAAAGTTCCCATGGCAGACCACGCGCTCTAATGTGGCACTACCGACTGTATCTATGGGAATAGTGTGTAGTTTTGGCAACGAGGCAATGAGAATGACATTTTTATGAAACATAATACAATGTTTTACAACAAAGCAAGTAAAAGTAATAACAAAGTAAGCGGGAAAGATTAAAACAGCAGCAGATTAATTTATAAACTCAGTCGACTTTTTCTCAGTTTAATATCCTTGCCTCTTCAGCTGTAACAACACAAACAAGGCCCTTTCATCCCCCTCAAACACAAGGCAATAACACACAATACTTTATGGGTTTAGACAGATATGTGTCTAGAGCTGTATGTAACATGTGCAAATATCTGTGAACGCGAGCACACATTTAGATTGGACTACATGTTCAGATCTGGGCGTTCTTACTTTAGCACCTCCACACAGCACACGGCGTTCTGAGAGACGGGAAAACAGGCTGTCGACTCGGAGTATAACAGGTTCAACACGCCAGAGAAAGAGCCACAGCAAATGAACAGGCACTGAACATGGGAAAGAATGAGGCTGAGAGAAACTGGTGCAAAAATACTGTCATATTATCTGCAGTCAGACGTTTTCACATATTCAAAGTAACATTTAAAGGTGCACTATTTCATTATTTTGGTGGAGGGTCTGCCATCTGCCTGTCTCCATGGAGATGCTGTTGCTTTTCCTGGAATGTTCAATTCAATTCAATTACAGGTGATTTTATTACAAAAATGCTTCCTTATTGTGTGTGGTCTTGCCTGTCCACAGATCTGACCTGTAACGTGGTCAAGTTTAATGCTGCACTGTGGAACATCTTAATGGAGACAAGAAGGTGGCAGAATCTCCATTGGAAGATATTTAGTCAGTTTAGTTGCTTTTTACTGTTTCTGGTTTTGACATTGAAATATTCTGTGTTAAAAATGATTAATAGAGGTGGAAGAAAAATAAATAAATAATGTATGTTTCATTTGATATTATTTGTGATTTTTACTTATAATATTTGAAGAAAAAAAAATATAAAGAAAGGTTGTGACATTTCTCCTGAAAACAACCAGTGTGGATGAAATGTCTTTCCCAGGGGCACAACAACAATGCTTTGTGTGAGGGTTGAACCAGTGTTCCTCTAGTAGGTGGGCAAAACACACTACGCCACTGTTGTCCACACAATTAGCAATAAAATATGCCAATAAAAATAATCCGTGTAATAGTGTTTCTTTAGGATTTGGTGCATTGTTCATTCATACTCATTGTTTTGCTAAACCCCTCCACAGTGTGGCATTAAAGTTATCTCACATTTTTTTCCAATTGCAAAATAAAACATGCATTCTCCAGATCAGCCTTGTAACTTTTCCTGGAAAGGTCTTATCTTCACGGAGTCTTCAGTTGCACTGTGGAACATTACAGGTGGCACGCCCTCCACCAGAAAACTATAGCATGTTGCACCTTTAAGAACCCTTTTCCAACTTTTCTTGAACACCATTGTCATGCCAAATGCCTTAGTCACGGTGAAGACACAAATTATAGAGAAGATGATGTTGATTGATGCTGAAGAGGCTGGTGTCATGAAGAACAGCCACACCAAGAGTTAACAAAGACAAGTTTGACACCCATAAACTCAAACGAAAACAGGGTAAACTTTGCAGCGCTGAGTGGCCTTGACATTTTATTGACGATGTCTCGGAAAATATTATACGTTGGCGTTTTGTTGCATAATTGGGACATTGTAGAGTGGGTAATAACCGGCTGCAAAAAGATCAATTTGGGTGGAACAAAAGTGTTTTGTCCGACAGTCAAAAGCCCAAACAAAAGTAGAACAGGTGCACTATGTCACAGAGACGCAAAAAGTTACACAATGGAACAAACCGTGGGTGAAAGAGCGCGCTCAATATCACAAATTGGTTGGATTTAGTTTGAATGAAGTAAATCACCAAATAGCATTTTCATTCTAACACTTCATAATCATCAATCAATCCTTGGTAAAATGGTTTGTTCATTATTTGGTAAGTCTTTGTTCACGTTTTATTAAGGCTATAGTGACATGGCGTTACAGGGCAAGACATTTCATCCACTATGTCTGTGTGAAAATCGATCTTACCATACCTGTGTAGCTGGGGGAAAAAAACAAAGTGTTAGATAAATAAATAGCTGCTTCAGGTCAGTGGATTGAAATAAAAGACATTTGCTTTTACATGTTTTCACTATAGATCGCCTATTGACTTACTTCATCTCCTCATCAGAGCCTGCTCCTCATCTGCAGGTAACCACACTTCAAACCGACATTGATTACCCACAATCCCTCGCAGTTGCTCACGCTTTAAACCGGTACCATCTAATCAAGGAGAATGTCTGCAGGACTTTTCATCATTTATATATTTGAAACATCCAAAGGTTATGGATATTAATAATTGAGATTATTGGCTTTTATGGCTATCAGACTCTATTAATGGGACTCTGACATTTTCACTGAAGACCTTTGAAGGTGATTGTATGATTGTATGCAGATGACTTATTTTTGTCATATTATTTTTTGAACAATTGATCAATTACTTTCCACTTCCATTCAAGCCACATTCGTATCTTCCAGTTGTGAATTACAATATAGTTAATCATAGCAGACAATGAACTTTGAAAATCTTTGTTCAAAACTTTACTCAAGCCAATGAAATGTCATTTTTAGTTTTCTTCCAATGACAATGATTTAACCCCCAGGAGAAATATTGTCATACAACCTTTTCTGAAAAGTCATTTTGGAATTTTTCAACTTTCTTTTCCATCTTGTATTGGCAGCATTTTGAAAATTTCACCATTAGAGATTGGGGTTGGGAGAATTTGGGAAGTTGGGAGCCAAATAAACTTCATTCAAAGCATTCATTCAAAAGTGTTCTGACTCTATAGAATGATAAGTGTATTAAGTGCCCGAGCAGTTTATAGGATTGTTCCACAGCTTTTTAAACATTTGACAGAAACTCAAAGCATTTTATATTTGATTCCAAGCTGTATTCTTCCTATTCTGTGCAACATTTGGCATAGTTAAAGAAATGACCACTACTGAAGGCACTTATCATATTTCTGATATAGGCAGAGTCAGATATACTACATTTGCACAGAGACAGCAGGAGCAGACTAAAGTTTTGACAGATCAACAAAAATGTCATTGGGAGTTTATGGGCAGGAGTGACAGAGTGGTCCATGAAAATGATAGAAGGCAAAAGGGTTTTTCACCAGAATGAAAGTGGAATTTAGAGAGTGAATTTGGAAATGCTGGAGGTGGTAGTTTCAGATCATTATGTTTTGGGGAAAATGGACTGTGGTGAGAGTTGCAGATGTACAGCATGTGAGTGAGACTGGAGAGGTAATGACATATAAAAAAAAACAAAAAAACAACACGTTTGACAAATGGGGCCAATAAGAAAATACATGGGGCTGTAAGAGGAATTACCTGTAGAGTGCAAAAGAAGAAGGCAAGGCTGAGGTGACTGATGTTCTGCTGCGATGGAGAAAGTGTTTTAGTGTGGCTGAGACTGGACTGGTTAAAAAGTCAAGATGATGAGCTGTGATTGGCTGATGGCCGACAGGTTCACAAATACAGTTCGTTGCTGCTGGTTTTTATCTGGAACCAAATGCAGGTGAAAATGAATATGTACTGTATTAAAGAGAGCATAATATGCAAAATCAACTTCACTGAGCTTTTAACCTAATTACAATGGTGTTTACTCATCATTATTGTACTCAGAGTTGTATTTTGACTGGTTCATGCATGTTTGAGTAATCCTGTATTGACCTGCAATTGAGAGTGGAGTGCTCACAAAATTCCTGTCTTCACCTACCCCCTATCCCTGCCCACATCCCTATGTTTAGCTGTGATGATTTGAAAATGAAGACTCTGACTGATACATGTAGTGTTAAAAGTCATTTTTCAAAATAAAGAACTTGTATTATTGAGCTGTTTTAGATCAATATTGAGGTTTACAAATCTAATTATGTTTTAGTTCAACACCTCAAATAAAGCACAATATGTCTCCTTTAAGAAGTCACCTCTTCTACTGTGAAATAAAGATTTATTATACTGTGCAAATGAAAAAATAAAAACATGTTACATTTTTAAATATTGCCATCCACTAATGTTCTTCTCATTAGATTGCAGTTCAATAAAAAATGCACAAGAGTGTGAATGCATGTTATAAAGGATCTTGTGTTTACATTTGGCTCAGACAAAAGTGTTGTTGAGTTACACCTCATAGTTCACCTCACAGCAGTGATATAATGACAGCAAACATATTAAATCAAATAAATAAAAAGTTGTGAGGTGAAAATTGTAAACACAAAATCTCATTGTCTTGTCTGATGCTTCACCTTCATTTAATAATAAACTGGAGAAATCAGTTTGATGTATTTGTTTTGATTCCTGGGCATCAAAAGTTTTGCTTCTTTTTTTAATAGGATTTCCATTTCTCTGAGCTGTCCTTTTGTTGTTCACACATTGTGCATAATGTTCCTGGGGGAGGGGCGCGTCAGGTGGTCTCTTCTGCACAGTGGAGGTGACAGAGGTGTCATAAGGACTGACAAGGACCAAGACACACTGAATATAAAGTAGAATATAGGCCCCAAAATCAATAATGTGTCAATAAAACGTACAACAACAAGTGGCGGCGGGAGACAAGAGCAGAGCCGAAGATGAAGAGTGACCAAGATGGATGGGATTAGAACATCAGAGATCAGAGATTCAGAGGAAGACGGTGTGAATGTGTTGTGCTTGTATTGTGTCTAACTTCAAGTAAAAGTATTTGGAGAATGTTGATAGCCATGCAACATAACCAAGATGTATAGCATAGACATGAAATTAGAATGTGAAATGTATTAAAAACAAGGAAAAAGGAGAGAATACTTA
This sequence comes from Rhinogobius similis, assembly GCA_019453435.1. Lineage (NCBI taxonomy): Eukaryota > Metazoa > Chordata > Actinopteri > Gobiiformes > Gobiidae > Rhinogobius > Rhinogobius similis. The sequence continues at coordinate 30,231,713 of CM033620.1, read as the reverse complement.
AAGCAGATTGGATGAAATTACCCTTAATCAGAATTTGTTTTATCCAATAACAGCAATGACTGACAAAAAGTGATCAAAAGTGACAAAAGTGAAGTAGAAATAATAAGCTAGAAGAACTTTTACTTTCCCTATATGAAGAATGTGCAGGGCGTACTTTTATTTTTGACAACCTAAATGCCACTTGTTAGTTCTGCCAAACTTGCCAAATCTGTCTCAATCTGTTGTGTCTTTCTTTCCAGTCTGTGGACTAAATCCTTCTCAGCTCTATTCTTTGTTGTCTACATTTCAGAATAATTTCATAGCTAAATATGAAATCCATTACAAGTTTGATATTGTAGTCCACTGTCTGGCGATTATGATCCAATCTTTTCTGCTTTCATTTTCCGACAAAGAAACACAAACTCGTGCAGGTCAAAATGATGCAACGCATTTCGTTTCCACAATAGTCTTTTGTGACAGATTTGCTGCCTCGATACACATTTCTGTACACCGGGAAATTGTGGAGAAAAAACATTTTCGACAAAATCACACTTAAATCATTTGGGTTTTTACATTTTGAAATACCTTGAAGAGGAACTGTGAGGTAATTTGTCTTTGAAACGATAATTTTGACAGAAAACTTCAAAAATATGAGAACCTGGAAGGGCATCTCACAATAAAACATGAACAACACAAACAATGGCTAAATACTAGATAGATATCAATAACCTAGACAACAATATAATTTCTGTCATTACATAAGTGTTGTTGCTAAAAAAAACCTCAAACGTAATCTTTTACTGTGAGCAATAACCTTTCCGTGAAAGTGGCAGACCTTCCACCAGAAAAGTTACACAGTGCAGCTTTAAAATGAAAAGAATCCCAAAATAATAATCCTGAAATAAAAACTCTAAATACTGTATGAGGTTTAAGTTCCTTCTTTGAGTAATACCCATGATTGATTTTACAGTGTGCCACTTCAAAAGGCCTCAGACTGCGATAAAACAGGCAGAGAGTGTTTGGGTTTAATACTGGGCACATTTAATGAACGTCGAGCTGTAAGAGCCGTCTTGGGATTATAACACAAAGGGGTGACAACAGAAAAAGCCTTCAGATGTGGTCCGTACATACATTACACTGTGACAGCCTCCTCTGAGCTGAGGAGAGAAGGAAGATGAATGTAAAGCAGGAAGAGCACTGATGAGACCAAGTGATTGTCACCTAAATTCATGATTTAAATGTATTCAGCAAAACATATGTCAAAAAAATGTATGAGGAGCATATTGATGTTTTTCATGATCCAACCACTCCTGTAACCAAAACGCACAAATGCAAAAAAAACCCTCAAAAACCCTAAACCCAAACCTAAACCTAAACCTAAACCTAAACCTAAACCTGAATCTGAATCTGAATCTGAATCTGAATCTGAATCTGAATCTGAATCTGAATCTGAATCTAAACCTAAACCTAAACCTAAACCTAAACCTAAACCTAAATCTAAAGCTGAACCTGAACCCGAACCCTTAACCTAAACCTGTTTTAACCCATGTCTAATCTTTAAACCAAGTGTTTGATGTAAAAGACTTCATTTCTGTTCCATTCAGCAGTGTTAGTTTGTTATTGAATGCACAGTCACACTAACACACGCTGCTATTTCATTTTAGGAAACAGATATTTTCATGCTGTTAGGAGGGGTGCACTCACAGCGTTCACTAATTGTTAATATTCCAGTCACTCTGAATGGTAAATTCAAATTAGAGGAATTAATGGGTTTTCACACATTGTAATTAGTGGTTTGTCACATTCCTCACCTATCATAAAAGTGCAGATGGTTTAGGTTTACTGAAAAACACCCCTTGCTGAGTGTATGGTGCGTAAAAGTGTCAATTAAGGCCAACAAAATAAAACGCAAGTCGGCTCTGTCACTTTGTGCTGATAGGAGGAAAAACAAAAAAAATGCACTTTTGGCAAAAGGATGTTAAACATTTTGGAAAAGTAAAATAAAAGTGCTGAGTCTTTGCACAAGATGGTATCTGCGCGTTGATGTGACAGGCCAACGTGAAGTCAATTAAAATGTAAAATAAAATGTCACGTCAAGGAGGAAATTGGCTGAAAATAGGACACGGAAATGTATTTACACAAAGTCAGCTGTCGTTTTTTTTTAGTCAGACTGTGAAGCTCGTTTTTATCTTGGTGAAAAATAGTTTCAGTGTAATTATTGGCTTTTTTAATATACATTTTTGGGGATTTACACAGGGAAGACCTAGCGTTTTGTCATAAACAACAATTGGTTACATATAATTGGTTCAAATATTTACTTTGTATTTAGCATTTTTATATCAAAATACATTTATATAGAATTATTTTTGCCATTGCAGCTACAGACACATTAAAGAAAATCATTCATTATCTTTTATTTCTATTGGTAAGATCATCCCTATAGAAATGAATTTAAATTATTAATATGTTAGAAGCATGTATTGGCTGAATAGTTTCAGCCTCATGGGAAACTCCAGATCAGATTTCTGACTTTCCAGCAGGTTGTTTACATAGATTTTCCGATCTGTGGAGCCTGGAGCTTGTTTTTCCTCACGTTGTTGGATGTTCATGAACACAGCAGTACACAGGATGAACCGTGTCAGAGCTGTGTAACGACAGCACTCTCTGGGGAAATACCTGCCCCACATCATCCTGAACCTGTTACCATCGGCGACCACCAAGATGAGAATCACCATGGCGATGACACCGAGGGGGTTACCGCAGGAACGAGGAGGAGGGGAGACCGGAGTCCAGCTGTAGACCTCTGTGATCTGTGGACTCGGACTAGACCTGGTCCTCCTCAGAGTCCCAGGGAACATATGAATAATTCAGTGTTTGTGTTTGAATTGGAGCGAAGAGGAACAATACAGGGCAGAAGGTGACGCACATTCAGTTGGCATCTCCAGTTTAACACAAACCTAGTGAAACTCCTGGAACTGGGATTAATGCAATCTTTATTTTGTTGATAAAATGTGGAAAATAAGGCAACAACTACCTATAAAACTGTAGATACACAACAACAAACTATAATATTCAGTGAGTGTGTTGTGTTTGTTTATCGTTGCAATGTTCAATAGTGTTTAAAAGCAATTGCATTCATGTCTGCATTCTGATATCCGTGGATTTGAGAGTGATTCAAAAATTGGGACCATTGTCATAGCAATTAACAGCCCAAAACAAAATATCATATGTTCAGAGGGTTCAAAAGTCCTCAAAATATTGCCTATAAACAGAAGCTGAAACCATCTAGGCACGTGTGTAAAGTAACAAAACAATTCAATGAGTCAATGATCTAAATACTTCTAAATTATGTAGAAAAATTACTAGTAACAAGTACTTTGAGCACTTTTATTTATTTTGAGAGCAGTATTATCAGTGTTTTTTAGTCATCTAACAAAGAGTAAATAGGAAAACATTTAAATAAAATGGACACCTCTGATTTTTGCAGGCAGCGGCAAATTCAAGGTTCATCAACATTCCACTGTTGTTGTGTCATTGGGCAAGACACTTCACACATTGGGCCCGTAAGAATGTGTGTATGAGTGTGACTTTGTAATTGACAGAATTCCATTTAATCAGATACAGACAGAAAGAGCCTCTCAAATTAAGGCTGTGTCTGTCTTTCATAATGTTAATATCCCTTTCTTTATCTGAGTGTCGTTGAGGGCAGCTCAGAGAAGAGGGAAAATTTAAATGTTCCATCCCCGGAACCGGTCAAATGGAAAAATAGAAGGTAACAATTTTGTGCAGTTTGGCCTTTGAATAATGAATGAATACTGGCCTTGAATGTTAATTTAAACACTAAGACACTTTTGTACACTTTCCCTGCACATTTACCAATTGTCTATTGTAAAAATACATTCTACTAATTTCATTAAGACTTTCCCCATTAACCGCTCAACAAAACAAACACAAATTCCCCTTTAATTCGCAGCACAAACTGTTATTTACCACTACTTTCTATTTGCATAATTTACTGGCTCACTCCATTAACTTTCCAGTGACTGAATACAGCAACGTGGCAGCAAAGTAAGTGCCAGCGCTGAAAATGTTGGGCCATTTTTTATTTGATTCCCCTCTTCTTTTCTCCTCGACAAAGTCTCCAGTCACTCCAGAGTTTTCACCGTATAATCAACGCCAAATCGTTTCACCGATAAGTTTGTGCACTCGTTGGGTTCACGTCAAAGCGTTTTTCTTCCCTCGGGCAGGTACAGAATGAAGCAGAAAATTAAAGTCATGTTTTGTTTTGTTTGTTTTTTTTAGGCCATTAACTTTGATGCAGGCGGTAAACAGGGCGGTGTTTTTGCAAATTCATTCAACAAAATGTCAACAGTTTGGCTTGAGGGGCGATGGATGAAGGGCTGGGTGGTATTTTTTGTGCAGTCATTCAAAACTTTTTCAGTCATCCAGCTACTGGAACTTCTGATCAGGATCTTGGCTCAGCTCTAGTCCACTGGCTTTAAAGCATGGGTCAAATACAGATAATACTGTACATTTTCCCATAGAAACAGTAAACCTTCAATACCTTAAGCCATGTATGTTATAAAAATATTGGGGGATGGTCCAAATAAACTTAAAACAGATTTTGTGAGTTGTGACTTAACAATCACTGAAAGAATGGAAGTAAACAATGTCACATGCATATCACCAAGGCTATTTATTGAGTGATTCATAAAGATTTAAAAATTAAAACTCACTTGTCTCAACATCACACTATTGTCTCAACATCACAGTAGTATTATGTTTAATTGTTTAAATGTGTGAATTGGAAAACTGGCTACAGGAGCAGCTGATGTCACACAAACATAACAAATGATGCTAACATGTGCTTGCTTTGTTCTGGTAAGAATGTGGACTTAGCATGTACGTTTCTCTCACTGGAAACATCATGAGATCAAGTGAGAGTTCAATAAGAAATGATCTTCCGATATCTGCTTTTTGCCGTCTTGTTTTTGAGTCTTTACTCTCTCTCGTCTAAATGTCTCACTCAAGTGCTCAGCCTCTCCTCGGCTTAGACATGCAGTCAAAATGAGTCAGTGGAAACATGGCTCATGGTGTCCAACTGTGGTCCAATTTTCTGCTCCATCTAAAAACAAACTGAGTAGGTTATTTGGTTATTATACACATAAAATAGACTTTACTTTTGATAAAATATTGGTTTGAATAAAATAAAATAAAATTAAACAAGTGCCTGACTAATTATATTAAATGAAGTTATTCAAATAAGAACCACCTGTACCATCAGGCTGTAACACATGGAAGGGGTGCAGACTTGGCTCTGATGAAACATTCTCAACCACAAATGTCACGACTTGAATGATAAGGCTCTTCTTAGTCTTTTAGGCTCCAACAGTCTCTCTTCAGCTCTTTGTACCTCTTTGTCTTCAGTCACTTTTTGCCAGCTCCTGCTGAAGGTTTTCATCATTTTCAGACAAGGGCAGAACACATTAACATCATCATTAAGCCACCACTCACTCACAGACGCTGCAGTGGAGACGTGTGCAGGAGTTCAGTCACTGTCAGCCTCATAGAGCTTAAGGGTCATACAAATGATGCAAATGACAAATGCTTTCAGTTTTATTTATTTTATTTTAAGAGGTTTTACTTATTTATAGCTATTTTATTGTTTTCCTTTAATTTGATTTGACTGATTTTATTATTTTAGGACTGAGATTAAAGTGAGCAAATTATAGCTTTTGTTTTTTGTTTTGTTT